>OZ038382.1:28656587-29029087 GCA_964036045.1 Eutreptiella sp. 'Long Island Sound 2002'
GACGCTAAAACAAGTGTTTTTGGACTGTTTTGAGCTTGTGGTTTGGGTCCTCCAAAAATCCCAAAATGCCTTGAAAATGGGCTGTTTTGGGACCAAAAATGGGTCAAAAATGGGTCAAAAACACATTTTTCCAAAACTCATCGTAGACCATTTGGGGTGCACAAAAGGGTGAAATGAGCCCATTTTGAGCCGATTTTGGGGCATTTTGGCCCCTGAGAAGTCCAAAAAGTCTTGAAAGTGGGCCTCGTGGTGATGGGGTTCAGGTAGATTTCACTTTGTCAAGAGCCATCAATGTGTGAATCATTCTTGATGTCCCTCACCATTCATATCTAATGTTCCCTCCCCCACCAGCTCGGTCCCAATATTCAGTCTTGATTAGGGTCACCGAGCTGGTGGAACCAGTCTTGGTTTTATAACCCTTTTTAGTGTCTAGGGTGGACCTACCAGGTTTAGCAGCAGCAGCAGCAAAGCAGCAGCAAGCAGCAGCAAGCAGCAAGCAAGCAGCAACACGCGCGAAATGGGGAAAAATCAGAACTCCGTCGTGGTGCTTCAGATTCAGCTGAAATTTTGGTGGATGATACCTATGGGTGTGAAGTACAATCACACAAAGTTTGAGCAAGAAACTCAACGGTGGCGGCGGGAACGGGTGTCGCAAGTGGCGGACCTCAGTTTCAAAAACTGCAGTTTAGGGCCAAAAAACAGCCATTTTTGGGCCAAAAAAGCCCCAGAACCCATTCACGGGGGCCAAACGAAGGGAAACGGTGGGTACACTGCACATGTGGCTTGACTTCCCCATGTCAACGAGCTCTTTCCGGCCCTCTGACTCCATGATATGTCCCGGAAACGGCCCAAAAAGGCCCCCAGAAGCTCCAAATGCCGACAGCCACAAACCAAGAATAGGCCATATCTTTGGCTACATGGCTCAAAATGCGATTCCGAGGGCACCTACTCCACCCACAACCCCCCACTTTTTGTGGTTTCCACCCCTCAGAATTGCCTCAAAGGACGCCTAGACCCCAATACCTAGGCCCACTAGGCTGCGGCAAGCTGCAAGCTCAAGCCCAAACATGTGGGTGCCCAAATGGGTCAACAGGGTCCAGTAGGGGCAAAAAGATGACTTTTCTCAAAAATGATCCTAGACCATGTGTGATGCTAAAACAAGTGTTTTTGGACCGTTTTGAGCTTGTGGTGGCCCATTTTGGTCCTCCGAACATCCCAAAATGCCTTGAAAATGGGCTGTTTTGGGACCAAAAATGGGTCAAAAATGGGTCAAAAACACATTTTTCCAAACCTCATCCTAGACCATTTGGGGTGCACAAACGGGTGAAATGAGCCCATTTTGAGCCCATTTTGGGACATTTTGGCCCCTCAGAAGTCCAAAAAGTCTTGAAAGTGGGCCTCGTGGTGATGGGGTTCACTTGCAAGCTGATTTCACTTTGTCAAGAGCCATCAATGTGTGAATGATTCTTGATGTCCCTCACCAGTCATAGCTGATGTTCCCTCCCCCACCAGCTCGGTCCCAATATTCAGTCTTGATTAGGGTCACCGAGCTGGTGGAACCAGTCTTGGTTTTATGACCCTTTTTAGGGTCTAGGGTGGACCTACCAGGTTTAGCAGCAGCAGCAGCAAGCAGCAGCAAGCAGCAGCAAGCAGCAAGCAGCAGCAAGCAGCAAGCAGCACGCGCGAAATGGGTAAAAATCAGAACTCCATCGTGGTGCTTTGGATTCGGCTGAAATTTTGGTGGATGATACCTATGGGTGTGAGGGACAGCCACACAAAGTATGAGCCAGAAACTCAACGGTGGCGGCCGGGAACGGGTGTCGCAAGTGGCGGACCTCAGTTTCAAAAACTGCAGTTTAGGGCCAAAAACAGCCATTTTTGGGCCAAAAAAGCCCTAGAACCCATTGACGGGGGCCAAACGAAGGGAAACGGTGGGTACACTCTATGTGCGGCTTGACTTCCCCGTGTCAACGAGCTCTTTCCGGCCCTCTAACTCCATGATATGTCCCGAAAACGGCCCAAAAAGGCCCCCGAAAGCTCCAAATGCCGACAGCCACAAACCAAGAATAGGCCATATCTTTGGCTACATGGCTCAAAATGCGATTCCGAGGGCACCTACTCCACCCGCAACCCCCCACTTTTTGTGGTTCCCACCCCTCAGATTTGCCCAAACAGACGCCTAGACCCCAATACCTAGGCCCACTAGGCTGCGGCAAGCTGCAAGCCCAAGCCCAAACAGGTGGGTGCCCAAATGGGTCAACAGGGTCCAGTAGGGGCAAAAAGATGACTTTTCTCAAAAATGATCCTAGACCATGTGCGACGCTAAAACAAGTGTTTTTGGACCGTTTTGAGCTTGTGGTGCCCCATTTTGGTCCTCCGAAAATCCCAAAATGCCTTGAAAATGGGCTGTTTTGGGACCAAAAATGGGTCAAAAATGGGTCAAAAACGCATTTTTCCAAACCTCATCCTAGACCATTTGGGGTGCACAAACGGGTAAAATGAGCCCATTTTGAGCCCATTTTGGGGCATTTTGGCCCTCAAAAGTTCAAAAAGCCTTGAAAGTGGGCCTCGTGGGGATGGGGTTCACTTGCCAGCTGATTTCACTATGTCAAGAGCCATCAATGTGTGAATCATTCTTGATGTCCCTCACCAGTCATAGCTGATGTTCCCTCCCCCACCAGCTCGGTCCCAATATTCAGTCTTGATTAGGGTTGCTATTAGGGCCAGCAGCCCTCCTATAGCCCAAATATGAATTCTCTACAAAATTTTGAGCATTTTGAGTATAAACACATAGTATGAAAAAAAAAATGGCGCCTTTGGCGCCGGACAGTTTTCTCTAGGGACACTTGCTGGTGGCCGACCCGGCACCACTATCTTTCAAAACCCGGGGGGGGGGGGGGGGCTGGGGGGTGTCGCATACAAAGAGATACCGGGCCCGGCCGCCCCCCCCGTGCCATTGCCGTTGCCATTGCCATTGCCATTGCCATTACCATTGCCATTGAGATTGCCATTGCCATTGCCATTACCATTACCATTACCATTACCATTCCCATTGCCATTCCCATTGCCATTACCATTGCGATTGCCATTACCATTACCGTTGTCATTGCCATTACCATTACCATTACCATTACCATTACCATTATGAGTCATCATCATTACCATTGAGATTACCATTACCATTACCATTACCATTGCCATTACCATCACCATTGCCATTACCATTGCTATTGCCATTACCATTGCCATTACCATTGCCATTGCCATTGCCATAACCATTGCCATTACCATTGCCATTGCCATTGCCATTTCCATTGCCATTGCCATTGCCATTACCATTGCCATTGCCATTACCATTACCATTACCATAGCCATTGCCATTACCATTGCCATTACCATTGCCATTGCCATTACCATTGCCATTGCCATTGCCATTACCATTACCATTGCCATTGCCATTGCCATTACCATTGCCATTGCCATTACCATTACCGTTGTCATTGAGATTACCATTACCATTACCATTACCATTACCATTATGAGTCATCACCATTACCATTGAGATTACCATTCCCATTACCATTACCATTGCCATTGCCATTGCCATAACCATTGCCATTGCCATTACCATTACCATTACCATGCCATTGCCATTACCATTGCCATTGCCATGCCATTGCCATTACCATTGCCATTACCATTGCCATTGCCATTGCCATCACCATTACCATCACCATTACCATTGCCATTACCATTGCCATTGCCATTACCATTACCATCACCATTACCATTGCCATTGCCATTACCATTGCCATTGCCATTGCCATCACCATTACCATTACCATTGCCATTACCATTGCCATAACCATTGCCATTGCCATTGCCATTGCCATTACCATGACCATTACCATTACCATTGCCATTGCCATTGCCATTACCATTACCATTGCCATTGCCATTGCCATTGCCATTGCCATTGCCATTACAATTGCCATTGCCATTACCATTACCATTACCATTGCCATTGCCATTACCATTACCATTGCCATTGCCATTGCTATCACCATTACCATTGCCATTACCATTGCCATTACCATTGCCATTACCATTACCATTACCATTGCCATTACCATTGCCATTACCATCACCATCACCATTACCATTACCATTCCCATTGCCATTGCCATTACCATTACCATTACCATGACCATTGCCATACCATACCATACCATACCATACCATACCATACCATACCATACCATACCATACCATACCATACCATACCATACCATACCATACCATACCATACCATACCATACCATACCATACCATACCATACCATATAGCGAAGTCCCCCCCGGCGAATCCGAGGTTTGTCCTCGAAGGGGCCCACGAGCCCAGGGGACGCCACCGGGTTTTTTCGGCCAAGCCGGACGGAGCTCCCACCGGCGACCCCCCCCCGCATGGGTGGGTGCACGCGACAACCGCCAGCCCCCCCCCCCCCCCCCCTCAGCCCCCCCAAAAAGGGACTCCGGCGCGGAGGGTTGGGGATATAGTCCCATGCCGCGCGGCCATGAATCGACATGGCCCTACACCGGGCGATACACGCCCGCCCCCCCCCCCCTCGCTCAAGAGGGACCCCCGTCGTCCCCCGGGCAGGGAGCAACCCCCCCCCCAGGGAACGGCCGCCCTCGGGAGCCCTCGCCCAGCCCCCGAGGGCCTCTCGGGGTTCGCCCCCGAGCCAGCCCGGCCCTCCCACGCCCCCCCCTCACCAGCCGCAGCCCTAGGGCCCGCCCGGTCTCCCCCGCGCCGGCCCGCGAACTCCCGGGACCCGGGTCCCAGAGCCCCGGTGCCCAGCCCCGCCTGCCCCCCCGGTATCCCTCCGGCGGGGCCCGTCCCGGTCCGGTTCGGCCGCGAGGGGACGGCGAGGCGCTCCCCCCGCCTCCACCAAGATTCGCCCCCGTGGATGACGCTCGGCGGGATTCGTCCCCGCCGAGCGGGTGCGGGCCCCATCGCTGACCGTGGCCCCCCATCACCACGAGCGCCCCGGGCTCCCCGGCCGACTTTGGCCAGCCCCGGCCGCTCCTCCGCCCCGGTCAGCCACACGGTGACGCTCAGCGGCTGAGCTCACCGCACCCCCTCCCCCGCGCACGCTCGCCAACCCCCACACACAGCCCCCCCCACCCCCGCCTGCCCCCCCCCCCCTGCCCCCTCCTCCCTCTCCCCCTGCCCTGTCCCTCCCTTCGCTCCTCACAGGTAACCCGTGGCAACGGAAGCAGGCCACCGTGGTCGCAGCCAGCATGGCTCCGGATCATCGTCGGGCCCCCCCACTACCGGCAGGGGTCCCAGGCCTTGCTCCTCCCTCTCGCCCCCCTGCACAGGCCCAGTGCGGCCTCATATGGCATGAGTCATCCTCCTCCCCTCCGTGCGACGCCTCCCCCCCTGCCCCCACCCCAGCCCCTGCCTCGTTCACAGGAGACATTCAGGGGGGACCACAGGTCCCTGGGAGGGGACCTCAGAACCCTGGGCGGGGACCCACGCCTCTCACTTCCTGCCCCCACGCGCCGGGGCCGCACCAGCTGTGCTGTGCCGGCCCCACGGGAAGCGGACAGCACGCCAGGGCCGCACCAGCTGTGCTGTGCAGGCCCCACAGGAACCCCCGCACGCCAGGGCCGCACCAGCTGTGCTGTGCAGGCCCCACAGGAACCCCCGCACGCCAGGGCCGCACCAGCTGTGCTGTGCAGGCCCCACAGGAATCGGGCAGCGCCCCTCCACGCCCGCGCTCGTGCGGTTCAGGGGCACGCCGGCAGATTGCCCCCTCCCCTGTCGTGGGGGAGCGGCGGCCGGAAGCAAGGGGAATCGGCGCCCCGCAGGTCCCCGAACAGGTGGTCCCTCCAGCCAGCCCCCCCACCCCGCCTCCGTCTCGCACAGGTCGGGTCACCCTCCCCCCCGCAGCGGGGGAGGGCTCCAGGGTAACACACACAGGTGGCTCCTCCCTTCTCCTTGCGCGCGCACCCCCCCCCCCTGACATGGCGCCCCCCCCCCCCTCGGTCGTCGTCGGCACACGCCCGGCCAGCGTGACGCCGGCCGACTGCTCCCTTGCGCCCTGCCCAGGGAGAGCGTGTCTGGCAATTTCTCCCGCCGGCACGTGCTGGGTGCCACAACAACAACAACAACAACAACAACATACCATACCATACCATACCATACCACACCATACCATACCACACCATACCATACCATACCATACCATACCACACCATACCATGCCATTCGCAGCACACATGGGGTGCATCAGGGAGCACCAGGGCAGGACCTCCCAAGCCATACCCCGCACACCTGCTGCACGTCCCGGCCCCCAGCAAACACGCGCGACACCAGCCGCTCCAGGTCCGGCAGCGACTTCAGCCCCTCGATGATCCCCCGCAGGTCGGGGCTGTGCATGAGGTCCTCGACGGCGTCGAGGCGGTTGTTGATGTCACTGACGACCTGAGGCAGGGACGGGGGATTGTAGCCGCAGCTTGGGCGTTTCGCACGAGGTGGGACGGGGGGGGTGTGGTGTCCAATGTGCGCCGCTCCTTCACTGCCCCCCTCCCGCCCCCCGCCCCCCATTTAAAGGACCCGATCACCACTCTGCACCAGCACTGGACTGCCAGCCCCCCCCCCCACACACACCCTTAGGGCGGCCCCGGCAATCAGCATCGCGAACACCCTCTTTCCCACCTGCGCTCACCAAGAAGGGGCTGAAATGGATTTCAACAAGAACTCAGTCACATCCATCAGCAATTCTGCCGGTCCCATTGCACCGGTTGGAGACTGCAGGTCAGACTTGCCACTAGCATCTGCCAACTCGGACATGATCAGATGGAGCAGGGTCCTACCGAGCCACACGCTGGACGCAGCACGTTCCTACTGAGTTCTGGTGGTGCAGGGGGCGGGTATTACTGAGTGGCCTTTGGTACGGGACCGGTTCCTACTGAGAACCGGTTTCCCTGCCAGACGCCAGTGGCATGTCTGCTGCAGGTCCATGACATTGACAACTTCATTTTGGTGATGATCCCATCGCACCAAATCGGTGCTCCATCGGCTTCTATGCCACCATCGCTGGGCGCTTGAACTTGCAGGCGGCACCCGCAGTTCTCCCCATGCCCACGCACACCGCCATTCCCGCTGCTCCTGGCGGCACCTCCGGATGCTCATCGACCGAGTCCTGCAGCTGAACCTGAGCCCGTGTTGTGGCCAAGGCCCCCACTGCATCCGTGCGTTGATGCGGTTGGAGGGGCGGAGGTTGGCGATGGCGGAGCTGACAGAGCACTCAGGCGAGTCGGCGTCGGGAGTCTCAGTCGAAGGCGACTCCCGACGAGCCGCATCGGAAATGGACGATTCAGACTTGGGACAGCGTCGATGTGGTGTCGTGTGCAGACGAACGGACGGCCGCGGCCTCCCCCACCGCGACGGAGCGCGCGATGTCCCGCCCGCGGCCGTCCCCACCCCTGCCCTGGGGCAGACCATTGCTTACAGACCCGGGGAGGGGGGGGGGGAGGGGGGTCATGTAGGGCCTGCCCAACCCCGGCCGACTCACCCACCCACCGTCCCTTATCAGAGCCACTTTCCGCAGAAACAATCGTAATTGACTGAAGGCACCCGAAATCGGCGGCCACAAACATTTTTTCGGGCCCCAACGCGCCCCACCCCATCCCCCTCCCGTGCGGGTGGGGGGCCGGTGCCACAACGCCATGGCCGGGCCTGGGGGGCCGCGGGCGCCGCACGTACCCGCAGCGGGTTGCAGAGCCACCGCTTGAACTCCCGCTTGCCGAAGGGCGTGACGCAGTGGTTCAGGTGCTGCAGCAGCGTGCCCGCGGCGGTCTTGTCGCGGGAGTTCTCCAGCACCTCCAGATTGGCGAGCGTGATGCCGTCCAGGATCAGGTGCGAAGACAGGGTCTCGGACGGGTTGTACTGGTGGACCTGCCGCATCGACAGCAGCTCCTCGTCCAGCTTCAGCCTGCGGAGGGTTGTGTGGTGCTGTGGTGGGCGAAGGTTGCGGAGGGTTGCGTGGTGCTGTGGTGGGCGAAGGTTGCGGAGGGTTGTGTGGTGCTGTGGTGGGCGAAGGTTGACGCGTGCGCATCAGGGGGCCGTTGCTCGTCGTGCATCGAAGAGAGCCGGGTCGACAGAGCGAAGGGACGGCCATTGGCCAACGGATACAGCGCGGGGGAAAGTTTCGTCTCGGGACAAGTGCGGCGGGGGAAAGTTCGTGAGGCGAAAATTTCGACACACCTCCAATTTTGGTGCCGGGCCATCAGACGCGGGAAACTTCAGCACCCCCGACCCTCGGTGCCTTGTGGACAAGCAGTTGTGTGCAACGTTGGCGGCCCAAATTTAGAACAAGACCAACTCATCAGAGATAAAACAAAAGAGCAAGGCCCACGGAGGATGCACAAAGGAGCAGGACGTGCCCCAAATTGCAGAAAAAATTTCGTAGAGAAAATTTCGACCCCAAACTGAAAAACGCAGTTTCCCCCACGAACACATCCCCTGACGAACCCCCCCCCCTCTTGTGCACGATTTGGCTCCGCTGCAGAAGCGGTCGTCCCATCCCTGGGGCCTGTCCGAGTCCCACGGATCACAGTCAATCTACCGACAGATCCGCCCCAATCCACCCACACATCAAAGCCAGTCCACCCCCACATCGCAGCAGCCGATCATCAGGGGTCTGTGCCTGTAACGTTTGAGAATGACCGCCCGTGCACCCCTGCCCCATCCGGCGAGGGGACTGCGTGGCACAACTCCTGGAGCGCATTGCTACCCCCACTCGTGTGACATTCCGTCGCGCTTTCTTTGCGGGGCCCTGGACAGTCACCCGTTCGTCCCTTCGCGCGCTGCGCCGGATCAGTGCGCTCTGACGACCACGGCGGCCGGTGTTCCTGGTGGTGTCGCTTCCGCGTTCGCAGAGCCCAGCAGTTGGCGCACTGGGGGTTGTGCTGGTTGTTGTTGTGGTCGTGCTACGGTTTTTGCCGCCCACTCTCCTCCGCGTTCAGGTCGTCCACTCGGTGTCTCGCCGCGTTTCCGTGTGCGTGAGGCCCAATTGCTCCACCCCCTCCGCGTGTTGTCCTGGTCGTCCGCCACCTGCCTCCCCATGCCACCCCCCCCCCCCTTCCCGATGGGTCTGGCCCAGGAGGTGGTGTGCACCCGGACCCGACCATGTCCACACCAGACTTGCCACCAGCGTCTGTCAGCTCAGACATGATCAGATGGAGCAGGGTCCTACTGAGCCGCACGCTGGACGCAGCACGTTCCTACTGAGTTCTGGTGGTGCAGGGGGCGGGTATTACTGGGTGGCCTTTGATATAGGGCCGATTCCTACTGAGAAGCAGTTTCCCTGCCAGACGCCAGTGGCAGGTCTGGTCCACACATCACCGACAAAGTACTGCGACACCACCAGAGCCACACGCCGCCATCATCGCGCAGACCTCTGCAGATAAAACAGACATCCGCCGACGGTGTTCATCACCAAATCGTCGTCCCAGAACTGCTTCAGCACCGCCGGGCAGCCCTCCTCCCCGAAGTAGTTGCCGTTCACCAGCTGCTGCCGCACGGCGACGGCGTCCAGGAAGTCCTGAGGGGTGAGCTTGTTCATGATCGGGTCCATCAGCTCCCGCCTCAGCACCGCAAGGGACACCTGAGGCACAGCACCGGAACGCAGAGCTCTCAGAGACGGGGGGGGGGGGGCAAGCCTCGAGGGGCAAGTCCGCACGCCGCAGGCACGGGGGGGGGGGTACGGCCATGGACCGTCCACAATAAGTTGTGAACAAAATGCGCGCAATTGCGGGTAACTTCCGGAACAATTGCGATGGTGCATGCGACCCTCCTCAACTCTCAGGACAGTGGGCCGGTGTGTTTTCTTTGCATTCATACCACTTGGTCTGAAAGCATTACAATGACAGGAGGTGGGCCTCAATATCACTATGGAATTGAAGCATTGACCGAAGGCGGCCAACAGTGCCATCCATGACGCTTGGAAATGATGCCAAACTGCGAGAAAACTCGTTCCCTGTCCCCACCACCACCAGAAGTTGGCTGTGAAATCAAGAAAAGCATCCTCAAAAATATCTGCGAAAAAAACCGCGGATCATCGCAGAAAATTGCCAAAAAAAAGCAAAATCGCGAAAAATTGCGAAACATTGACAATGGCACACCCCCCCCCCCCCGCGCCGCCCTGCCACAGGCCCGAAACAATTCTCTTTCAACCCCAAACACCAAAACCTACGATGAGAAACAACCACGCTGCACAGCCTTTCGGCGTACTTGCCCACAAAAATGGTACTCCAGGGGAGGTGCACATTGATCAGTTGACACTATCGCTCTTCATGGAGAAACTTCGGCCCCCGCTCCCTGTGCATAGCGGGCACCCAACCAACAAGCTGACTGATCCCAAAGGTGCAGCGCAGGGTGCGCTGCAGGCACTGGGGAGTACTCCCCTTGTTCAGGTCAGCTAAGCGAAAGGGGAGGCGAAACCTTTGGTAGACTTGCGTTGTTCACACAACCACCCCCCAAGAGCGACTGGATTGTAACCACAACGGAAAAGCACAGAACTTCGATACGAAGTGGGAAGGAGGGATGATACAAATTGGTGTGAGATCAACGCCTTGTGGAAACGCACTGCCAGAGCGAGCACCTCGGGCATGTCTCCTTTTCGGCCTGTTGGTTGCATACAGCACGGCATCAAGAAGGTGCTGGCTCAAGAGGGTGGTGGTTGGGGGGGGGGGGGGGCGAGCAAGTATATGGCTCGTTCGGTGCAGAGAGGGGGAGGGAAGCCTCACAGGGAGTAGTTGCGCATCGGGCCGTACCCCCATCCGCCCCCTCCCAACCCACACCAACGGGGAAGAGCACTTCTGCCAAACGGAGGGACGTGGCCCAGGCATTGCCGGGTGCGTTGGCTGGTTGATTTGTGTGTTTGCTGGGATGGCATGGCATGGTTTGGTAGGGTGTGCTTGTGCCTTATCATACGTGGCTCTGTTGGGGGGCAATTGACCCCCAAAAAAGGTGGTGAGCGTGCCCGTCAAACTTTTGCTGCGCGTATGTGTTGACCAAGGCATAATTATGGGTGAATAAACAATAGGGGCTGCCAGGTTCAATTTTGAGAAGGTGCTATTTGATGGTCACTCATGATTCCAACCCCACACCGCTCTTGTGAATCTCTAATGTGCCCCGAAAACCGGGGAATATAACAAATGCCACCCACCCCCTCAGGAGCGCCCCCCCCCCCAGCCCCCGCAGGGGTTGGGCCAGAGCTGAACTGGAACTACCCCCCCCCTTTCGGAACGCTACTCCCCCCCCCACACCAATTTGTCTTTGGTGCTCATGCAGAGTACAGGGGGAAGAGGGCTCTCGCCAGTGCGGTCCACAGTGTGTCCAGGGGTGTCCTTCAGGAAAAAAAGAAGAAGAAAAGCTGCCGGCCTCTGGTTGCTCGGACCTCCACAGAGCGCCAGCGAGAGACCGCAGTTGGTCATCGGCCAAGCAGCGTCGGTTAGTCACCAACTGCCGTCCGTTAAGCGCTAACCCCCGTCAATTGAATGCCCACCGCCGTCGGTGAACTGAACCCTGTCCCCAACAACCTCCGGCCGTCCTTGGGGCAGGCATCCGCGCTGACCGCCACCAAACTCACCAACTCACCAAACCAGGATGTTGGAGTCTGGAAAAATGGAGGAAATGGGGGGAAATGGAGGGAAATAGGGGGGAATGGGGGGGTATGAAGGAAAGTGGAGGAAAATGGGGGGAACCGGGAGGGGAATGGGGTGAAATGGAGGAAAATGGATGAAAATGGGGGGGAAAGGGGGGGAAATGGGGGGAAATGGGGGGAAATGGAGGAAAATGGGGGGAACTGGGGGGAACTGGGGGGAACTGGGGAGGAATGGGAAAATAGCGGTCATAGCACACGGGATGTGGGTTGTGGAGGGTTGTGGCGGGATGTGGTTGAGGAAAATGGGAGAAACACGGGAGAAAAATGGGACGAACTACCCATTTTCCACAGTCCCGTTTTCCCCATTTTCCCGGAGGTCGAAGACCTTCCCCCCGATTTCCTTTGCAAAAACCAGCTCATCGCACTCACAGACGGAAAAACGGGATGTTTTGCCACTCACCGACACCCACCGCCACAGCGGCTGGTGCGGGTGCTTGTAAGTGAAGAAAACACACGGCCATCTCCTTCCTCGAGGACAGCCGTGGCCAGGGTCCGGGGCACCTTCGACAGATTGTCGCGTTCGATGATCAGCTCCTTGGGCTTGGTGCGGTGCAGGAGGGTGGCCAGCTCCGCGCGGTGGACGGTGTCCTCCAGCCGGGCCACGTGGAACTCGCCCCGGGCCGCGTCCACGAAGCAGACACCGTAGGCGGCGGCGGAGGGGTCCTCCTTGACGGCCAGGAGGTAATTGGGGCGGTGGTCCAGCAGCATCTCCTCCTCCGTCAGAGTCCCGAGGGTGATGATCTGGCACAACTGGCGCTGCACCAGCGACCGGTCCCCGGCCTTTTTGGCCAAGCGGTACTCCATCTGCTCCACGCGGCCCACCTGCCGTGGGAGATGTGAGGCCGATCGCGGGCGGTGCTTGATCAAAAAACAAAGCGGCGCGGGTTCCGGGATGGAAAAAGTCACACAAAGCAAAAACGAGGAACAAAAGACAAAAGCAACAAAAACAACTAATACAAATACAAAAAAAAAACGAAAACAGGAAACACAGACACAATACAGAAAAAAAAAACAAAAAACAGAAAAGAGGATCGAAAAGAAGCCAAAAGTAAGGAAAAGAAACAAAAGAAAAAACCTCAACTGCAGTCGGTTAATTGCCATTGGGCAGCCGTTCACCAACAATGCGCCGGCAGACTCCGGTCAGTTGAGCGGTGTGCGCACATAACTCCGGGTCCCAGAGGGGTCTTGGTGTGGGGGAGGGAGGGGGGGGGGCAAAGCGCAAGGAGTGGAGTGGAGGAAAGAGCAATGCAGTGGAAACGTTCGTGGTTGCGGGGGTCACCGCTGGCGACCCCGCAGGCGCAAAAAAAGACTCATTCCTCCTTTCACGGTCATGTCACCAAAAATGCTTATCCTTCTACCCTGGGCCATCTTGGTAGGAATTTGGGCCGCCTCGGTGGGTATCTGAACGACCGGGTACAACCATGTGGCAAACCCCCCGGGGCTTGAAATGGTGCAAAAACCCTGGAAAACTAGGGGGGGATACAGGGAGGGGGGCAAGACTGATGCCCTGAACTTGAAGGGAAAGTTTCAAATACATCCCATCGCTTCATCTTGGAGTGCTGACCAATGCGCACAGAAAACCTGCTGCACCAAGAGAGTCGCCACTCAGCCACCATCCTTGTCTGCTGCACTAGTCCCCATGGGTTACTTATGGTTCAGATGTTCAGACAAAAAAAGGCTCAAAAGCGCGGCATTGCAACGCTTAAAAGTGGCGGAAATATTTCAAACAACTCGTGACTTCGAATTGTTTCAAAAGCCCCTGCCAGTCCCAAACTTTCACCCTCCCCCTCCCTTCATGCGGACCCCTCATGGTGTGCCTCCCCGCAGGTCCGCCCCCCTGTGTGACATTCCGTCGGGTTGTTGCTCCTTTACGGGGCCCTGGACAGTCACCCGGTCTTCCCTTCGCATGTTGCGTCGGGTCGCTGTGTTCTGTCGGCCGCTGCGGCCGGTGCTCCTGCGGGTGTCATTTCCGCGTTCGCGGAGCCCAGCGGTTGGCGTGCCGGGGCTGTGCTGAATGTGGCGGGATGTGCCGTTTGCGTGTCAGCGGCGCCCAATAATTGGCGTATTGAGGATGTGCCGGTTGTTGCCGGGTCGTTTGCCCCCCTCTGCTTGTCCTAAGGCTTGCTCCCTAAGATTCAGGTTCAAACGGCGATTTGGAAATGACTCCCGGACCGGCAGCGGGAGCAAAGCCATGCGGCCCACCGCGTTTACTCACCCCCCAACGCCCCGAGATCGTGGCAGGAGGTCTAGGGCGCAGCAGCAGCGACGGGCGGCATGGGGCCGGGACCTTGTGCCCCTTGTAGATGAACTGCTTGCACCACGTGGCAAACGATGACTCCGGCACCCCGACCATCCGCATGTTCACGCGCGGCGTCATCTTCAGGCCGAACTGCACGTGCCCGATGTCAGCGTCCACCTGCGAGCGTGTGATGCCGTGGCACGTGCGGCAGCCGTCCGTGCACCAAACGGCTCAGACACACAACATCGCCAGCGGAGGAACGTGCCGCTCGGGAAAGGGACATATGGTGGACGGTTGGGACAACGCGCAGAGGAGCAGGGCACCTGGGCCTCACGCACACGGCAACACAGCGAGGCAGATTATGGACAGCCTGTGGACAGAGGCGTGTGGACAGCAAAAACAGTCAAATGACCCCGGCAACAACCAGCACAACCTCAATACGCCAACCACTGGGCGCCACTGACCCTCCGGGGGGCAGGGGGGAAGCAACCGCAGGAGCCTCATGAAGGTCACGCGGATGCCATTCAATTCCCAGAGGGGGGGCGGCGTGGGACATAGCACCGCGCTGCTCATCCGCGCCATTTCACGCCACACCTTCGTTTCGTGGATTCCAAACCCGTAAAACCACTCGTTGGTCCTCGTTGCCTAGGCCGCAATACACAGTAGGCCGTACCAAGTCGCCCCACCACGGAGCTTGTACGAAGTCTCCGTGTAAGGCAAAAGAGGCGACCCATCCTGCGGCACATGCAGCCTCGATGTGTGTCGTGTCGTTTCTGTATGGGTGTGCCCATGTGCCGTGTTCGTGTGTGTCTGTGTGTCTGTGTGTCTGTGTGTGTGTGTGTTCGCCCAGCCACTGCACACTGAGTGCCCAAGTTTGTTTCGGTTTTTTTTTTGGAGGGGGGAGGGGGCGCGAGGGGGTGAAGAGAATATTTCAGTCCCCAACGCGATCGATCAATCGTTCGTCAAATTTCCGATTTCCAGCCGCGGCGGAAAGGCCTCCCAAAACTACGCCACGTGCAATCGCGTGCCATTGCGTGCGCCCGCCCATGATCCCCTGGGCCCAGACATTGGTCCCGATGCCCCTTTCTGGAGCCACCTCGTGCTTGATTTTGGAGGCGACCCTGGACTGGAGCACACCCACTCGCAGTGGTACGTGGCGCTTGCGACTCATAGTGCACGGAACGGCAGTGTGCACTGGAAAAACAAAACCAACGCACGTGCGACGTCAGCCAACCCCCTTCCGGCCCGCGCCCACACGCCCCACGCCACGCCACGCCACGCCGCACAGACCCGCACCGCACGGCACCGCATCGCACAACACCCTCACAACAGCGTCCCAGTCGCCCAACCCCGTGGCGAACGGGGTCATGTGGCTCAGCTGTAATAGCACAGGACGCCTGAACATGAGGTACCAAGTTCGAATCTCTGATGGGGCAAACATCATAGGGCTAAGCCGTCCCAGGCGCTACAGTGTCCTCCTCAGTGCCGCTGGTGCCTGGAGATCGCCGAGGTTCTTTACCCCCACCTCCACCCAACCCTGTGGCGCCGCAGTACCTCGTACAACTCATAAAACTTGCCCTTCTTAAAGAACACGACCACGTCCCAATTGTCCTTCTTGATCTCCCAGTACTGCCTCTCGAAGTCCGTCATGTTGGCCAGGACGGTGGGGGGAACGTACAGCCGCCGCGGGTCGTACCCGGGGTCGCCGGGCCGGCAGCCCTGCTGGTCGCGCGGGTCCGCCAGCCAACTGTACCGGATCTCCTTCTTCTCCTTCGCGAGCTGCTGCCCGCGCTGCGCGGCCGCCTCGCCCGGCAGCAGCCCGGACGCATTGAGGGGCGCCGGCACGAACCGCCGCGTGGCGGGCGGTTGCGGCGTGGGAGCGGCGGTTACGGGCGGTTGTGGCGGTCGGGCGGTGGGTGCCGCCCGATGCGGCTCTGGGAGGGCGGCGGGCGGGGCCTCCGGGTCGGGCTTCGCGCGCTTCGAGGTGGGGGAGTCTACCTCGGTCTCGGGGGTCCCGCCGGGGCTGCTGACGAGCGCCGGGACGGGGTCGCGCGGCCGCTTGGGGGTTTCGGCCCCTGGCAGGAGTGACTTGGAGGCAGTGCCGAAGTCCGGCAGCAGGGACTTGGGTGGCGTGCCGTCCGGCTCCGGCAGGAGGCTGCGCTGCGGCGCCGGCGCTGTGCCGGAACCGGGGGAAGGGGTCGCGGTGCGCGGGGACGAGAAGAACGAGGTTAGCTTCGGCTGGGCCTTCCCGGGGGTCACGTGTGACATTGAGCCGGGGCCGGGGTCAGAACAACAGAGGCTTGTGAACATGGGCCGGCAGCAAATGCAGGGCGTGGCAATACCCCGGGGCATCCCGGAAAGTGGGTTGTTTATACGGGAGGGTCCCAGCCCCAGTGTTGCAGCGCACGACCCATGAGGCTGGGTCCCGCTAGAATGCCCCACACACCCACACGCAACCATTCTCCGAATCGACACATCCAACCGGTGATGTTTGGCGTCACCACACTTCATTCTGTCGAATGCCACACACTTTGATCTTCTCACCTGCAGCTCGCCTCCCATCCAAGCGAATCCATCACCTGGAACAGTCCCCCTCACACGGACCCACAATACTGCAGCAACTGTCACCACTGCACTGTACAAGGCTTCAGAGGGCTGTTGTGTCGTGTTGTGTCGTGTTGTGTCGTGTCGTGTCGTGTCGTGTTGTGTTGTGTTGTGTTGTGTTGTATTGTGCTGTGCTGTGCTGTGGTGCGGCGTGTTGTATTGTGTTGTGGTGTGGTGTGGTGTGGTGTGTTGTGCATTGTGTTGGGGGCACCTGGATTGAAACAACATCTTTCCTGCCCCCCGATTCGTATGATTGCATTTTGCCTCATACGCATGGTGGTGGCTTTGGGGTGACAACACAACACAACACAACACAGGACAACACAACACAGCACAGCACAGCACAACACAACACAACACAACACAACACAACACAACACAACACAACACAACACAACACAACACAACACAACACAACACAACACAGCACAGCACAGCACAACACAGCACAACACAACACAACACAACACAGCACAGCACAACACAACACAACACAACACAACACAACACAACACAACACAACACAACACAACACGACACACTGAGTACTCCCCAGCTCTACCCACGGGCTGGGTGCCGGGTGCGAAGCCCCGGACGACAGGGCCCGGGCACTGCCAATAGGCGGTGTACTAACAGTGTCGGGTGCGCGCACGTCCCAGTGCCAAGCGCCATCCCCAGGGACCCCGCGGCCCCCTAGTACCGGCCGCCAGGGCCCCGGGAACGGACCAGCGATCCCTAGAGAGGACGGCTGGTACAGCCTCCCCCTCCATCTCCCCTCAACGCCTATGCCCCACCCACAGGGCCCTCTGCCCCAACTCCATACCACACACCCCCATGCAGCTCTCAGTGCCCCCCATGCACTACCTCCCGCAGCCACTCCGTGCCGCCTCCCCTGCCCACTGCCCCCCCCCCCACCCCCTTCTCCTGCCCTTGCCCCTCTCACAGGCTGGCAGCGCCCGTGCGGCGCGCCTCCAGGGCCCCGCATCGGCGGCCGGCCGTGTGCACAACTGGGCCCGGGCGCGCCACCGAGGAGGCTCCAATGCGGGGTCTTCATGGCAAGCGTCCAGGTGTGCAGGTGGAAAGGGCCCCGGAGGGTGCATGTGAGGGGCCCCCGCCCTAGCAGAGGCGCGGTGCCGATGATACTCAGAGCGCTTTCTCAGAGAGTTTGCAGAGGAGGGCCAGTGGCGCCCCTGTGGAGTTGTCTTTTCCAACTGACAGCTGGCCTATGTGATGTGTATGTGTCTGAAGAAAACAAGAATCTGAATGCCCCCCCTGGGCACCCGTCCGGCTGGACGCCCCGGTAAGGGTATCCAACATCCTTTGAGGTAAGGTATAAGGCCCCCCGGCCACCACCCCGGCGCCAACACCAGAGAGGGCGTCCGGGAGGGGTAACAGCCCCCGATCCCCCAAAGGCAGCCCCAAAGGTGAGCGCACCACTGGAAGGGGCATGTCTGCGGGGTAACCAATTGCGCTGAGTAACTACCTAATGTAATAAATAGTGCCTACCGCCGTAAATAATGCTTAACCGGGTAAATGGCCCTCCCCCGGTGCCAGTTTAGTGCGCAGCCCCCAGAGCCGGACCCGACCGGCCGTACTGAGGCGAGCCCAGCAATGGGTATGGCAGGCCAGACTTTAAGTGCTGGTAGCCACGCCTCAGTACACTCCGTGGGCTCATAAGGCCCACGGGGGCCCCAAACACCGTTACGTTCGGGAGTTAAGCCCCGGCGGTGTTTGGGGTTGTTCCTGGTTAAGAGGACTCACGTTGAGTCCCAGATACTGTTACCCCGGGGTTATGACCCCCGGTACTGCCTGCTTACTTGCCTGCTGCTGCTAAGAGGTAGGAGGGAGTACCCACGGGTCCTGCCGGAGGCTCCGAACACCCCCTGGGCTGGGCTCCCCGTCCCCCCCAGGCCGGTGCGCCCGGTTCTCTGAAGAAGATGGCCCCCCATTGGCCTGGCAGGAGACTCCGAACACCCCCTGGGCAGGACTCCCCGTCCCCCCCGGGCCGGTGCGCCCGGTTCTCTGAGGAAGATGGCCCCCCATTGGCCTGGCAGGAGACTCCGAACACCCCCTGGGCAGGACTCCCCGTCCCCCCCAGGCCGGTGCGCCCGGTTCTCTGAAGAAGATGGCCCCCCATTGGCCTGGCAGGAGACTCCGAACACCCCCTGGGCAGGACTCCCCATCCCCCCCGGGCCGGTGCGCCCGGTTCTCTGAAGAAGATGGCCCCCCATTGGCCCTGACAGGAGACTCCGAACACCCCCTGGGCAGGACTCCCCGTCCCCCCCCGGGCCGGTGCGCCCGGTTCTCTGAAGAAGATGGCCCCCCATTGGCCTGGCAGGAGACTCCGAACACCCCCTGGGCTGGACTCCCCGTCCCCCCCGGGCCGGTGCGCCCGGTTCTCTGAAGAAGATGGCCCCCCACTGGCCTTGCAGGAGACTCCGAACACCCCCTGGGCAGGACTCCCCGTCCCCCCCGGGCCGGTGCGCCCGGTTCTCAGAAGAAGATGGCCCCCCATTGGCCTGGCAGGAGGCTCCGAACACCCCCTGGGCAGGACTCCCCGTCCCCCCCGGGCCGGTGCGCCCGGTTCTCAGAAGAAGATGGCCCCCCATTGGCCTGGCAGGAGACTCCGAACACCCCCTGGGCAGGACTCCCCGTCCCCCCCGGGCCGGTGCGCCCGGTTCTCTGAAGAAGATGGCCCCCCATTGGCCCTGGCAGGAGACTCCGAACACCCCCTGGGCAGGACTCCCCGTCCCCCCCGGGCCGGTGCGCCCGGTTCTCTGAAGAAGATGGCCCCCCATTGGCCTGGCAGGAGACTCCGAACACCCCCTGGGCTGGACTCCCCGTCCCCCCCGGGCCGGTGCGCCCGGTTCTCTGAAGAAGATGGCCCCCCATTGGCCTTGCAGGAGACTCCGAACACCCCCTGGGCAGGACTCCCCGTCCCCCCCGGGCCGGTGCGCCCGGTTCTCTGAGGAAGATGGCCCCCCATTGGCCTGACAGGAGACTCCGAACACCCCCTGGGCAGGACTCCCCGTCCCCCCCGGGCCGGTGCGCCCGGTTCTCTGAAGAAGATGGCCCCCCATTGGCCTGGCAGGAGACTCCGAACACCCCCTGGGCAGGACTCCCCGTCCCCCCCGGGCCGGTGCGCCCGGTTCTCTGAAGAAGATGGCCCCCCATTGGCCTGGCAGGAGACTCCGAACACCCCCTGGGCAGGACTCCCCGTCCCCCCCGGGCCGGTGCGCCCGGTTCTCTGAAGAAGATGGCCCCCCATTGGCCCTGGCAGGAGACTCCGAACACCCCCTGGGCAGGACTCCCCGTCCCCCCCGGGCCCGGTGCGCCCGGTTCTCTGAAGAAGATGGCCCCCCATTGGCCTGACAGGAGACTCCGAACACCCCCTGGGCTGGACTCCCCGTCCCCCCCAGGCCGGTGCGCCCGGTTCTCTGAAGAAGGTGGCCCCCCATAGGCCTTGCAGGAGGCTCCGACCACCCCCTGGGCTGGACTCCCCGTCCCCCCCAGGCCGGTGCGCCCGGTTATTGGAAGATGATGGCTCCCCATGGGCCTTGCAGGAGGTTCCGACCATCCCCTGGGCTGGGCTCCCCGTCCCCCCCGGGCCGGTGCGCCCGGTTATTAGCAGATGACGCCTCCCCATGGGCCCTGCAGGAGGCTCCGACCACCCCAGGCCTGGACTCCCCGTCCCCCCCAGGCCGGTGCGCCCGGTTCTGTGAAGATGATGACCCCCATAGGCCCTGAAGGATGCCCCGACCACCCCCTGGGTTGGACTCCCCATCCCCCCAGGCCGGTGCGCCCAGTAGTACATCCCCACAGGCCCGGCACTACACTCCGACCACCCATTGCAGGAGTTGCACTGCCCACTGCCCCCAGGCAGTGAGGCAGTGCATTGCAGGAGTTGCACTGCCCACTGCCCCCAGGCAGTGAGGCAGTGCATTGCAGGAGTTGCACTGCCCACTGCCCCCAGGCAGTGAGGCGGTCTATTGCAGGACTTCCACTGCCCACTGCCCCCAGACAGTGAGGCGGTGCATTGCAGGAGTTGCAATGTCCACTGCCCCCAGGCAGTGGGGCAGAGAAATGCAGGAGCTGCACTGCTCACTGCCCCCAGGCAGTGCGGCAGTGTATTGCCGGAGGTCCACTGCCCACTGCCCCCAAGCCAGTGCGGCAGTGCGTTGCAGGAGTTGCGCTGCCCACTGCCCCCAAGCAGTGCGGCAGTGTATTGCAGGAGTTGCACCGCCCACTGCCCCCAGGCAGTGAGGCGGTGCATTGCAGGAGTTCCACTGCCCACTGCCCCCAGGCAGTGGGGCAGTGCATTGCAGGAGTTCCACTGCCCACTGCCCCCAGGCAGTGAGGTAGTGCATTGCGGGAGTCTCACTGCCCACTGCCCCAGGGCAGTGAGGCGGTGCATTGCAGGAGTTGCACTGTCCACTGCCCCCAGGCAGTGAGGCAGTGCATTGCAGGAGTTCCACTGCCCACTGCCCCCAGGCAGTGAGGCAGTGCATTGCAGGAGTTGCACTGCCCACTGCCCCAGGGCAGTGAGGCAGTGCATTGCAGGAGTTCCACTGCCCACTGCCCCCAGGCAGTGGGGCGGTGCATTGCAGGAGTTCCACTGCCCACTGCCCCCCAGGCAGCGAGGCAGTGCATTGCAGGAGTTGCACTGTCCACTGCCCCCAGGGCAGTGAGGCAGTGCATTGCAGGAGTTGCACTGCCCACTGCCCCCAGGCGTTGAGGCGGTGCATTGCAGGAGTTCCGCTGCCCACTGCCCCCAGGCAGTGAGGCAGTGCGTTGCAGGAGTTGCACTGCCCACTGCCCCCAGGCAGTGAGGCAGTGCATTGCAGGACTTCCACTTCCCACTGCCCCCAGGGCACTGAGGCAGTGCATTGCAGGAGTTGCACTGCCCACTGCCCCCAGGCAGTGAGGCCGTTCATTGTAGAAGTTGCACCGCCCACTGCCCCCAGGCAGTGAGGCAGTGCGTGGCAGAAGTTGGAGTTGCACTGCCCACTGCCCCCAGGCAGTGAGGCAGTGCATTGCAGGAGTTGCACTGCCCGCTGCCCCCAGGCAGTGCGGCAGTGTATTGCAGGAGTTGCACTGCCCACTGACCCAGGGCAGTGAGGCAGTGCATTGCAGAGGTTGCACTGTCCGCTGCCCCCAGGCAGTGAGGCAGTGCATTGCAAGAGTTCCACTGCCCACTGCCCCAGGGCAGTGAGGTAGTGCATTGCAGGAGTTCCACTGCCCACTGCTCTGGGACAGTAGGGCAGTGCATTGCAGGAGTTGCACTGTCCACTGCCCCCAAGCAGTGGGGCAGTGCATTGCAGGAGTTCCACTGCCCAGTTCCCCCAGGCAGTGAGGCAGTGCATTGCAGGGGGTCCACTGCCCACTGCCCCAGGGCAGTGAGGCAGTGCATTGCAGGAGTTGCACTGCCCGCTGCCCCCAGGCAGGGGGGTAGTGCATTGCAGGAGTTCCACTGCCCACTGCCCCCAGGCAGTGAGGCAGTGCATTGCAGGAGTTGGAGTTGCACTGCCCACTGCCCCCAGGCAGTGAGGCAGTGCATTGCAGGAGTTGCACTGCCCACTGCCCCCAGGCAGTGCGGCAGTGCATTGCGGGAGTTTCACTGCCCACTGCCCCAGGGCAGTGAGGCAGTGCATTGCAGGAGTTCCGCTGCCCACTGCCCCAGGGCAGTGAGGCAGTGCATTGCAGGAGTTGCACTGCCCACTGCCCCCAGGCAGCGAGGCAGTGCGTTGCAGGAGTTGCACTGTCCACTGCCCCCAAGGCAGTGAGGCAGTGCATTGCAGGAGTTGCACTGCCCACTGCCCCCAGGCAGTGAGGCGGTGCATTGCAGGAGTTCCACTGCCCACTGCCCCCAGGCAGTGAGGTAGTGCATTGCAGGAGTTGCACTGCCCACTGCCCGAGGCAGTGAGGCAGTGCATTGCAGGAGTTCCACTGCCCACTGCCCCCAGGGCAGCGAGGCAGTGCATTGCAGGAGTTGCACTGCCCACTGGCCCCAGGCAGTGAGGCCGTGCATTGCAGGAGTTGGAGTTGCACTGCCCACTGCCCCCAGGCAGTGAGGCAGTGCATTGCAGGAGTTGCACTGCCCACTGCCCCCAGGCAGTGCGGCAGTGCATTGCGGGAGTTTCACTGCCCACTGCCCCAGGGCAGTGAGGCGGTGCTTTGCAGGAGTTCCGCTGCCCACTGCCCCAGGGCAGTGAGGCAGTGCATTGCAGGAGTTGCACTGCCCACTGCCCCCAGGCAGTGAGGCATTGCATTGCAGGAGTTGCACTGCCCGCTGCCCCCAGGCAGTGCGGCAGTGTATTGCAGGAGTTGCACTGCCCACTGACCCAGGGCAGTGAGGCAGTGCATTGCAGAGGTTGCACTGTCCGCTGCCCCCAGGCAGTGAGGCAGTGCATTGCAAGAGTTCCACTGCCCACTGCCCCAGGGCAGTGAGGTAGTGCATTGCAGGAGTTCCACTGCCCACTGCTCTGGGACAGTAGGGCAGTGCATTGCAGGAGTTGCACTGTCCACTGCCCCCAAGCAGTGGGGCAGTGCATTGCAGGAGTTCCACTGCCCAGTTCCCCCAGGCAGTGAGGCAGTGCATTGCAGGGGGTCCACTGCCCACTGCCCCAGGGCAGTGAGGCAGTGCATTGCAGGAGTTGCACTGCCCGCTGCCCCCAGGCAGGGGGGCAGTGCATTGCAGGAGTTCCACTGCCCACTGCCCCCAGGCAGTGAGGCAGTGCATTGCAGGAGTTGGAGTTGCACTGCCCACTGCCGCCAGGCAGTGAGGCAGTGCATTGCAGGAGTTGCACTGCCCACTGCCCCCAGGCAGTGCGGCAGTGCATTGCGGGAGTTTCACTGCCCACTCCCCCAGGGCAGTGAGGCAGTGCATTGCAGGAGTTCCGCTGCCCACTGCCCCAGGGCAGTGAGGCAGTGCATTGCAGGAGTTGCACTGCCCACTGCCCCCAGGCAGCGAGGCAGTGCGTTGCAGGAGTTGCACTGTCCACTGCCCCCAAGGCAGTGAGGCAGTGCATTGCAGGAGTTGCACTGCCCACTGCCCCCAGGCAGTGAGGCGGTGCATTGCAGGAGTTCCACTGCCCACTGCCCCCAGGCAGTGAGGCAGTGCATTGCAGGAGTTGCACTGCCCACTGCCCGAGGCAGTGAGGCAGTGCATTGCAGGAGTTCCACTGCCCACTGCCCCCAGGGCAGTGAGGCAGTGCATTGCAGGAGTTGCACTGCCCACTGGCCCCAGGCAGTGAGGCCGTGCATTGCAGGAGTTGGAGTTGCACTGCCCACTGCCCCCAGGCAGTGAGGCAGTGCATTGCAGGAGTTGCACTGCCCACTGCCCCCAGGCAGTGCGGCAGTGCATTGCGGGAGTTCCACTGCCCACTGCTCTGGGACAGTGAGGCAGTGCATTGCACGAGTTGCACTGTCCACTGCCCCCAAGCAGTGGGGCAGTGCATTGCAGGAGTTCCACTGCCCACTGCCCCCAGGCAGTGAGGCAGTGCATTGCAGGAGTTCCACTGCCCACTGCCCCAGGGCAGTGAGGCAGTGCATTGCAAGAGTTGCACTGCCCGCTGCCCCAAGGCAGTGGGGCAGTGCATTGCAGAAGTTCCACTGCCCACTGCCCCCAGGCAGTGAGGCAGTGCGTTGCAGGCGTTCCACTGCCCACTGCCCCCAGGCAGTGAGGCAGTGCATTGCAGGAGTTCCACTGCCCACTGCCCCCAGGCAGTCAGGCAGTGCATTGCAGAAGTTGCACTGCCCACTGCCCCCAGGCAGCGAGGCAGTGCATTGCAGGAGTTGCACTGCCCACCGCCCCCCAGGCAGTGCGGCAGTGTGTTGCAGGAGTTGCACTGCCCACTGCCCCCAGGCAGTGAGGCAGTGCATTGCAGGAGTTCCGCTGCCCACTGCCCCAGGGCAGTGAGGCAGTGCATTGCAGGAGTTGCACTGCCCACTGCCCCCAGGCAGTGGGGCAGTGCATTGCAGGAGTTCCCCTGCCCACTGCCCCCAGGCAGCGAGGCAGTGCATTGCAGGAGTTGCACTGTCCACTGCCCCCAGGGCAGTGAGGCAGTGCATTGCAGGAGTTGCACTGCCCACTGCCCCCAGGCAGTGAGGCAGTGGATTGCAGGAGTTCCACTGCCCACTGCCCCCAGGGCAGTGAGGCAGTGCATTGCAGGAATTGCACTGCCCACTGCCCCCAGGCAGTGAGGCCGTGCATTGTAGAAGTTGCACCGCCCACTGCCCCCAGGCAGTGAGGCAGTGCATTGCAAGATTTGGAGTTGCACTGCCCACTGCCCCCAGGCAGTGAGGCAGTGCATTGCAGGAGTTGCACTGCCCACTGCCCCCAGGCAGTGCGGCAGTGTATTGCAGGAGTTGCACTGCCCACTGACCCAGGGCAGTGAGGCAATGCATTGCAGAGGTTGCACTGTCCGCTGCCCCCAGGCAGTGAGGCAGTGCATTGCAAGAGTTCCACTGCCCACTGCCCCAGGGCAGTGAGGTAGTGCATTGCAGGAGTTCCACTGCCCACTGCTCTGGGACAGTGAGGCAATGCATTGCAGGAGTTGCACTGTCCACTGCCCCCAAGCAGTGGGGCAGTGCATTGCAGGAGTTCCACTGCCCACTGCCCCCAGGCAGTGAGGCAGTGCATTGCAGGAGTTGCACTGCCCACTGCCCCAGGGCAGTGAGGCAGTGCATTGCAAGAGTTGCACTGCCCGCTGCCCCCAGGCAGTGGGGCAGTGCATTGCAGGAGTTCCACTGCCCACTGCCCCCAGGCAGTGAGGCAGTGCGTTGCAGGCGTTCCACTGCCCACTGCCCTCAGGCGGCGAGGCAGTGCATTGCAGGAGTTGCACTGCCCACTGCCCCCAGGCAGTGAGGCAGTGCATTGCAGGAGTTCCACTGCCCACTGCCCCCAGGCAGTGAGGCAGTGCATTGCAGGAGTTGCACTGCCCACTGCCCCAGGGCAGTGAGGCAGTGCGTTGCAAGAGTTGCACCGCCCACTGCCCCCAGGCAGTGAGGCACTGCGTTGCAGAAGTTGCAATGCCCACTGCGCCCAGGCAGCGAGGCAGTGCATTGCAGGAGTTGCACTGCCCACCGCCCCCCAGGCAGTGCGGCAGTGTATTGCAGGAGTTGCACTGCCCACTGCCCCAGACAGTGAGGCAGTGCATTGCAGGAGGTCCACTGCCCACTGCCCCCAGGCAGTGAGGCAGTGCATTGCAGGAGTTCCACTGCCCACTGCCCCCAGGCGGTGCGGCAGTGTGTTGCAGGAGTTCCACTGCCCACTGCCCCCAGGCAGTGAGGTAGTGCATTGCAGGAGTTGCACTACCCACTGCCCCCAGGCGATGCGGCCGTGTATTGCAGGAGTTGCACTGCCCACTGCCCCCAGGCAGTACGGCAGTGCATCGCAGGAGGTCCACTGCCCACTGCCCCAGGGCAGTGAGGCGGTGTATTGCAGGAGTTGCACTGCCCACTGCCCCCAGGCAGTGCGGCAGTGTATTGCCGGAGGTCCACTGCCCACTGCCCCCAGGCAGTGGGGCAGTGCATTGCAGGAGTTCCACTGCCCACTGCCCCCAGGCAGTGCGGCAGTGTATTGCCGGAGGTCCACTGCCCACTGCCCCCAGGCAGTGAGGCAGTGCATTGCAGGAGTTGCGCTGCCCACTGGCCCCAGACAGTGCGGCAGTGCATTGCAGGAATTGCACTGCCCACTGCCCCCAGGGCAGTGCGGCAGTGTATTGCAGGGGTTCCACTGCCCACTGCCCCCCGGCAGTGGGGCAGTGCATTGCAGAAGTTGCACTGCCCACTGCCCCGGGGCAGTGAGACAGTGCATTGCAGGAGTTGCAGTGCCCACTGCCCCCAGGCAGTGAGGACGTGCATTGCAGGAGTTGCACTGCCCACTGCCCCGGGGCAGTGAGACAGTGCATTGCAGCAGTTGCAGTGCCCACTGCCCCCAGGCAGTGGGGCAGTGCATTGCAGAAGTTCCACTGCCCACTGCCCCAGGGCAGTGAGACAGTGCATTGCAGGAGTTGCGCTGTCCACTGCCCGCAGGCAGTGAGGCAGTGCATTGCAGGAGTTCCACTGCCCACTGCCCCAGGGCAGTGAGGCAGTGCATTGCAGGAGTTGCACTGCCCACTGCCCCCAGGCAGTCCGGCAGTGCATTGCGGGAGTTGCGCCGTCCACTGCCCCCAGGCAGTGGGGCAGTGCATTGCAGGAGTTCCACTGCCCACTGCCCCCAGGCAGTGCGGCAGTGTATTGCGGGAGGTCCACTGCCCACTGCCCCCAGGCAGTGAGGCAGTGCATTGCAGGAGTTGCGCTGCCCACTGGCCCCAGACAGTGCGGCAGTGCATTGCAGGAATTGCACTGCCCACTGCCCCCAGGGCAGTGCGGCAGTGTATTGCAGGGGTTCCACTGCCCACTGCCCCCCGGCAGTGGGGCAGTGCATTGCAGAAGTTGCACTGCCCACTGCCCCCAGGGCAGTGAGGACGTGCATTGCAGGAGTTGCACTGCCCACTGCCCCGGGGCAGTGAGACAGTGCATTGCAGGAGTTGCACTGCCCACTGCCCCCAGGCAGTGGGGCAGTGCATTGCAGAAGTTCCACTGCCCACTGCCCCAGGGCAGTGAGACAGTGCATTGCAGGAGTTGCGCTGTCCACTGCCCGCAGGCAGTGAGGCAGTGCATTGCAGGAGTTCCACTGCCCACTGCCCCAGGGCAGTGAGGCAGTGCATTGCAGGAGTTGCACTGCCCACTGCCCCCAGGCAGTCCGGCAGTGCATTGCGGGAGTTGCGCCGTCCACTGCCCCCAGGCAGTGAGGCAGTGCATTGCAGGAGTTGCACTGCCCACTGCCCCAGGGCAGTGAGGCAGTGCATTGCAGGAGTTGCACTGCCCACGGCCCCCGGGCAGTGAGGCAGTTTATTGCAGGAGTTGCACTGCCCACCGCCCCCAGGCAGTGAGGCAGTGCATTGCAGGAGTTCCACTGCCCACTGCCCCAGGGCAGTGAGGCCGTGCATTGTAGAAGTTGCACCGCCCACTGCCCCCAGGCAGTGAGGCGGTGCATTGCAGGAGTTGCACTGTCCACTGCCCTCGGGAAGTGAGGCAGTGCATTGCAGGACTTGCACTGCCCGCCGCTCCCAGGCAGTGCGGCAGTGCGTTGCAGGAGTTGCACTGTCTACTGCCCCCGGGCAGTGAGGCAGTGCATTGCAGGAAGTACCACTGCCCACTGCCCCCAGGCCGTGGCGCAGTGTGTCGCAGGAGTACCACTGCCCACTGCCCCAGGCAGGGCGGCAGTGTATTGCAGGAGATGCCCGGCCCACTGCCCCAAGGGAGGGAGGCAGTGAGCGGCGGGAGAACCACTCCCCACTGCCCTCAGGCAATGCGGCAGTGCGAAGCACGATTTCCACTGCCCACAGCCCCCAGGCTGCCTGGCAGTGCGTAACACTGCCCACTGCCCCCTGCCCACAACGACAGTGCAGCAGGGCACACACAGTGCAGTGTGGTGCAGAGCACCAAGCAGTGCGGCACCACACAGAAGGCACTGGTGGTGCAGCGCGGCACGCAGGGTGCAGTGGGCAAATGAGACCCTGTGTGACTGCGCGCAGGCGTCGGCAAGGCAGTGTCGGCCAAGTGCGAGAGTGCACTGGTCCGGCTATGCCACAACACACTTACACACAGCGCGCACACAACACACACAGCCCAGCCCGTTTACCTTTACCCGTGGGTAGACATCCCGGCCTTTGCCTTTTGGTAACAGCGCCTTCGGCACAACACAACACGACACAACACAACACAACACAACACAACACAACACAACACAACACAACACAACACAACACAACACAACACAACAAAACACAACACAACAAAACACAGTAAAACACAACACAGCGCAACGCAACACAGCAAAGCACGGCACAGCACAGCACGGCACACACACAAACCCAAACACAATCACAGTGCAACACGGGCTGGTGGTTGGCGATTCAAAGGCGAAAGGGGGCGGCACCTTGTGAGAAAGTGAAAGTGTTGTTCCAAAAGGGGCTGACAGTGCGGGACTCGATGTGGGTATGGAACTTCTGCTCCCCGAGGATGATGGTGCAGATGGGGTTCACCGACTTGCCCTGCGGTTCCTTGAGTCCCCGGGCCTCCACAATCGTCACCACGAGGGCATTCAGCCGGCTACAACGAATAGGCGGTGATAAATACCAGGCAACGAGGCGGGGTGCAAGGGTGGAGGGCGACAGAGGCCAATACGTTTTGGCACTCGCAGGGCCGCGTTGGCGGGGCCCATAGTTGGCGCACGGGGCTACTGGTTGTTGCGGGGGTCGGTTGACGGGTTTAGCCGCCCACTCTCCTCCATGTCCAGGTCATCCACTCCTTGTCTCGCCGTGTTTCCGTGTGCGTGAGGCCCAGTTGCTCCACCCCCTCCGCGTGTTATCCTGGTCGTCCGCCACCTGCTCACGCTGCCTTGTGCGTGAGGCGCATTCACCCCCCAGTGTGACATTCCGTCGGTTTGTTGTTTCTTTACGGGGCCCTGGACAGTCACCCGTTCTTCCCTTCGCATGTTGCGTCGGGTTGCTGCTTTCTGTCGGCCGCTGCGGCCGGTGCTCTTGCTGGTGTCGTTTCCGCGTTCGCGGAGCCCAGTAGTTGGTGTGTTGGGGCTGTGCTGGATGTGGCAGGGTGTGCCATTTGCGCGTTAGCGGCGTCCAATAGTTGGCGTATTGAGGATGTGCTGGTTGTTGCCGGGGTCGTTTGACTGTTTTTGCTGTCCGCGCGCCTCTGTCCACAGGCCGTCCATAGCCTGCCTCACTGTGCTTCTGTGTGCGTGCGGCCCAGGTGCCCTGTTCCTCCATGCGCTGTCCCGGCCGTCCACCATATGTCCTTTTCCCCCTCACGGCTGGTCTGCCCCTGATGGGCTCCCGCTCCTGTTGCGCAAACAGCCCATCTGGGCTGCGGGAGACACCCCCCACCTGATGCCGGTTGAGCAGGGGTTGCCCTGGCACCCGGTAGCGACGGGGCTGGCTGGCCAGGCCATCCCCTTCATTGTCGCTGCCTCCCATGCGCACGCTCCACCATCCGCTCCATTCTGGTTCCCTGTTCCCGCTGTTCTGGTTGCCTCTCCTGCCTTGCTGTGCCCCTCCTCCTTGTCTGATGTGCTCGCCCTTGTTCCTCCTGGTGTGGCTCCTGCGTTCTGTGTGTCTGTGTTGCTCCTCCCCCTGTCTGTTGGCGCTCCTGGGTGCCCCTGTCGCGCACCCCCTCCTGCCCCCCCCCGGTGTGACATTCCGTCGGTTTGTTGTTTCTTTACGGGGCCCTGGACAGTCACCCGTTCTTCCCTTCGCATGCTGCGTCGGGTTGCTGCTTTCTGTCGGCCGCTGCGGCCGGTGCTCCTGCTGGTGTCGTTTCCGCGTTCGCGGAGCCCAGCGGTTGGCGTGCCGGGGCTGTGCTAGATGTGGCAGGGTGTGCCGTTTGCGCGTTAGCGGCGCCCAGTAGTTGGCGTATTGGGGTTGTGCTGGTTGTTGCGGGCGTCGGTTGACTGTTTTTGCTGTCCATACACCTCCGTCCTCAGGCCGTTCCCCACTCCCGCCCCGATGGTGGTCTGCTTTGTTTTTCGTGGGGGGCTGGAAGAGGCGCGTTCCAAGTAGTCCCATTGGGTGGTGCCGGAACATCGTCTATAGCTTGAGCAAGCTTCGCCTCTTTTCTCTCACTTGCTCAATCGATGGCCGACGGCCGTGCTTTGCTCTGGACGTGGGGGGCTGGGGTCTGCACTACCTTGAGTCAGGGCCCCCTGGAGGGCGCCAGGCGCGACAACCACGTGTCACAGGGCCTCGAAGGACGGCTTTGTCAAACAGGGTCAGCCGTGCAGACCTCCCGTCCACGACTGACAGCCGGACCTTCCGAGCCTGATTTGAAAACGTGCCCGTGGGTGTACGGGTTGTGTTTGGCTGACTTGGTGGATGACCCCCGGCGATTTGCTGCCAGAGTCCCACTGCACGGGGAACGCCCGCATCACGCGATTTCAACGCAGTGCGGAACCCCGCAGGGAACAGGGCAGGGCGTGCTGCAGTCACTGGCGATGCAGGCACCCTTACCGCATCGCAGAGAATGCCCCAGGCGGACGAGTCGCTGGAGGCAGGCGAAAAGGTGGGGGTCGAGGTGCCCGGGCCCCTTGCGGACTGCAACGAGCCATGTCATTAACGGGCGGACCCGTTCGTGCGGAGCCGCAGTGGGGGAGACGCTCATCCACACCCAATCGCCCTGACATCCAATCGCCCTGTGCATTGGATGGCGTTGCAGAGTTGCACTTGAGGATGGGGTGGGTGGGTGGGTGGATGGGTGGGTGGATGATGTTCGGGTGCACTTGCTGAAAGGCATATGGTCCCGGGTACACTCACCCAACGGCATATCGCACCGGCCACTCTCACCCAATGGCACATGCTACCGGGGAGCCCCCCCCCACCCCCCTTCAACAACTCAAACCGCTGTGGGAGGTCTGCGTTATCGAGGGGGACTCTGCAACGTGCTCCAAGCGCAGACACACCTGCTCTTGTCCTCCGCACGGCCATCCATCCTGTGGAACACGGGGGCATGCGTGACGTCAGGGGGTACAAGGACCATTGCCACGCGCTCGGAGCGCCTCCCCCTGCTCTGTATTCCTACCCTAACCTTCTTCTCGACATACCCAAGAGGCCTCATCATACCAGCGCGACCACTTTCTGAGGGGGTTCCTTCCCGTCCCAGAGGCCGCTGCACAAATGGCGGAGACATCGTGGGGGCTCCACAATTACTCTGGATGGGCACGCAACCAACAAATCGCCGACTTGTACCCCAATCGTTGCCAATGATCTCCTGCGTGCGCCGTACAGCGGTCCTCCCATGACTTGAGAGCAAGCGAGCCCCTCCCCAAAGTAGAGCCCAGCCCTCGCCCCCTCGCACGGATTCGGCAGAGATACCCGTGGAACTGCGCGTCCAGCATCACACGGATTCTGCCGACGGTCTTTCCCTCTTGCGTCAACAGGACCCATCGTTCGACTTGGCCTTTTGTCAACTCCCTCTGGATTGTGGGATCCAGCCGCACCTTGCCGCTTCCAGCTTCGTCGAACTCGCCCCCGAAGGTCGGTTGCACCAGCGCAAATGTCAGCTCATCGGCTCCCTCCGCTGCAACATCCAAAAAACACAAAAGTGACTCGTGCACAACAAGCACCCAAATCAACGACCGCACCTCTTTTACCGTCAACAACTTCTCCGCCTTTTTACCGTCGTGTCGTGCATAGCTTGCGTTTGAAGCACGTTCCAAGGACTTAAATGACGTGTCGTTTGTCAGTTCAAAACATGGTCATCTGAAAATTGTTCTCCCAAAGAGGAAAGATGATTACTTGACTTCGTCGACAACTGTTGTGTATCGCCGTGAATGTGTGGTGTGGGCGTGGGAACGAGTACGACGGGGATTTGCTGCCCAGCCAACACGGCAAGGTGAGCAATACATCGACGGGCATGGGGCAAGTAGCAGCACAATGCTTGCGGCAAACAGGGCGAACCGTTGCATGCGAGGGCGTTTCCCAAAGCGTTAAGGGTTAAGGCCGTCGCAAGAATCTTCGTACTTCCCACCAAGCACAACCAGGGCTGGTATGAAAAGACAACCTCCTTGTTGTCAATCCCTTTTGTCGAGCGGGTCCAAGCAGTGCAACAAAGCAGCATGGGGCTCATAAGAGAACGTCGTTGCCACCTATTGGGCCTTACCTTGACGACACGTGAAATATCATGACAATCCTAGCGCAACTAGCAACCGCAGGGCACCTGGCAATTGTAGTTTCTCGTTCCACTCCGGGTTCTCTCCACTTGTCACGTGGGTGGTTTCCGATGCCTCCGATGTGCTCACGCTTACCGCATGGTGTGAGCTATTCGGTGTCCTTAGATGCTTGCCGTCACACACCGTGACGAAAAGCGTATGCAACCTAAGAAAAATAGTGTGCTTGTATGCTGAACATCCGGTCATCGTTAGTTATGCTGCACAACACCTTCAAAATTTTGTTCAATGCTGCCTTTGCCACATCGTCGCTCTCCACTTTGGACCCCAACACTAACCCCAATCAAGACTGAACATTGGGAGCGAGATGGTGGGGGAGGGAGCATCAAATACACTAGTAAAAGCGGTCAAATAAGGATGCATTTTGAGGGCACCAAGAACAATTCGGGCCACTGCCCCCCCCCCCTAATACCCCCCCCCCCTTGTGTGACATACAGTCCATCTTTGGTTTCCTTACGGGGCCTTGGACAGTCATCTTCACCGCATGATGCAGTATCGATCTTCTCCTGAAGGTCCACCAAACCGCTATCTTGACCCCACTATTTCTGTTTCTCCACGGCGGCGGGTTGTGGTGGTCAAGACATTAAGGATCATACGGCATTAACCTTCGCTCAGCCCCCGACCGTGGTGTGGCACCCGTGCCGCAGGCCCCAGTGGCGTTCGCGGCAATCACCCCCGCCCGTTCGCTCGAGCGAAATCTGGCACTCCCGCAAGCTCACAATCGCCGCCTTTTCCTCACCGAAGCAGAATTTTTCTCTCATGTTTCCTCATCAATTGAGCCGTTGGTTGACGACTCACCAGGAAGAAATGAGTAGGGGAGGAAGTGAGGCGCATGCAACAAAACTGGGGGGAGAGGCAGTCCTCACCAAAGGGAAGGTGCCCGAGCGACTCCTTCTGTTTATCAATCCACAAAGACGGCATGATCCCACGGTGGTGTATGCGCCACTTGAAATTCTGATCGTTGATCAACTATGCCACCGCCGATCGCGAACTATAGTTTGTGTGCCATGACCAACCGGGAACGGTTCACATAAGATGTAGTCATTAAATTGGCGACCTGCGCTGGATAGGGGTGGTGGAAACCCCTCCCCCAACCCCCCCCAAATGGACCGGATCGCGGATCAGCCATGGAGGTGAGCCCATGCCCCCGTGCCTACCCCCACGAAATGGATGGCCACCGACAAGCGCGGCGCGCCGCGGGTACTACCCGGGGAGCCCCAACCTCAGCAAGGTCTTCCGTCAACCTTTCAATGTCGAGCCACAAAGGGCATGCATGTGCAAGAGACAAACACACAGCAAAGAGACACACGCAAGGGCACATCCCTCATGAGTGGCGCTAAATGAAATGAAATGAAATCGTACATTAATTGAAAAAAATCACACCAGGCAAAGCAAAAATAATTTGCAATGGCTTTTTGCACTTTTAGGTTTAGGTTGTAGGTGCACTTTTTTGATCCACACCACACAACTAGAGATAATCCTCATTGACAAGAAAGCACTTGTAAAAAAACAAGAAATTAGTGTATGTTGGTCCCCTTGCGTAACAAGGCATGCACCCGAAAATGATACTAGCCGTTGATGCAAAGACGTCTGTCACAATGCACAACAGAGGTCTTCAATAACAATAATGAAGCAATTTCTGCACGCAAAAAAAAATTGTTCAACACCATGGAAGCTTGATGGATAGAACAAAGGGCTGATTCTTGAGGCACAAGAATGCAACACAAAACATGAAGTGCAAATGTCACTACAAGCACAGAAACAAATGGCAACAAATCTTGAAACGTGCAAAAATTAAAGTTCTTCCAAAAAATAATAGCTATTGTCCACACAACATCTAGATCATCGTGGCAAAATTCAAAACGAATCAAAGTGGATCGGACCAATGTGCGCCCCCCCCCGAACGGATCGGGCGGATTGGGGTGGTGTAACCCCCCCCCTCCCCAAATGGACCGCATCGTGGATCGGGGACAATCCCCCCCCCCCCCCCCCCGCCATGCCGTGAAAATTATCCGGCGCGCACAAGTCAGTGCTAGAGTCGGCAAACCCAACACGGACTCGGAGTGTGCATCTAGGTGCACTTGGTCAACGCAGCGGGCAACAGCCCGTCTCTGGGACAGCCGACCCCGGAGTAGTCAAACAGGACAAATCTTTCATGGGCTCCGTTGACACGACCAAAACACGTTCGGACCCATAGAGGGTCAGAATGTGCAAGGGCGAGAGGCCAATAGGCGCCGCCAAAGGCAAACAAACTAACACCACGGCCTCGTGCCAACCCTCCCCCCCAGTGCCTCATTCCCTTAGCATAGCACCCGCACCATAATGCTTCATCAACCCATCACCTAACCAGCACTCCACCTCCTTTGCATCCGAAACTGCCTTGCACCCGTTGGGTTCGCCGTATGGGAGCATGGGCATTCGTCGCCTATGAGTGTGCCGGTATTCTATGGATGTTTGTTGTGATGTTTTTGTGATCGCACTAGCCCGTGTGCGCGCGTGCAAATACTCCCGCATGACCCAAAATGGCCGGCAACCAGTTACGTCGGGAGCCGGATTGAGAGGAACGCTCGGCCGGCTACAAAATCGGGTAGAATTTGCCACCGAACCGTAGTGAGAAAAAGGTTTATCAAAGCAACTTGTACCTTGGGATCAAAGAAGGGTTATCCGGGCTCATGATAATCGCCAACGACACCACACAACGCAACACTAACTTTCCCAATCACTGCATCAAGACATGCAACCCATGCTCAACACCGTGAAGTGAAGGAGCCACATACTTCGGCCGTTTGCCCCATTGTGTGGGTCGTGCCCTTGTCGGTACGGTAACTTTTTGCTCCCTGCACCACGATGTGGGTAAGTGACGTTCGTCAGGGCGTCTATCGGGTGACCACATTGTTGCGGGCAAATGTCATCAGTTTCACCCACAAACTCATTTGAATTGTCGTACCACGTGTCTACCTCGTGAACACAAGCATAAGCACACCCTCGTTAATGGACAAAGCCCGCACATAGGGGATGCCCAACACAAAACCTTGGGAAGGTGCAACGAGGCGCGCGTGGGTCCGCCGTTGTTCACAACGCTGTTAACAACATTTGGACTTTCACCCACACCCTAGCAAGCACGCAAACGGGCACACCCCACGAAGTCCGCCGCGAGAGTAATCTTCACTTTGCCTGCACTCTTGCCGTTGAAGGTTAATGGCACCAATTTTTCAACACGGCGCTCCTTGAGTGCCATTTTGAGGCTGTCGGTGATCGGTAAGACCGCCTCTCCGATGATTTGTCGAACTTCGTATCGTGCATTCTCCACCACTATACTAATGTTGTCCGTAGGTTGCATGCCTAGTCCTGTCAAACGAACAAGGGAGGATGAAACAACAATCGAAGTACCGGCGTTTGAGAACTGGCAAAACTTGAAATGACAAACCACCTTCACAAAGGGCGCCCTTTGGTGGGGCTTTGGTGGGGCCACTAGGTGCACCGCACAAACCTTGAAAGTCAAATGATTCGTTCCAATTCGGTGTCAATGTGTTTACCTTCCGTTTCGATGTTCTTGATACTGATCCAACAATCACGGTGATTTCCGGATCGGTCCGAGCTTTCGTCTTCACAAGTTCGACAGCATCTCCCACATGAACTCGTAGCGCCCTCAACCTAAATAGCGCGGGGCGAGCTTTATGCGAGCTTTTTGCATGACCAAATAAAGCGACACTAGCGGTGCATGCGAGACCAAGGCTAATCCAAGTACTATGGAACGCGAAAGCAAACACAAGATAAAACAACTTAAACGTGGCCCGTAGAAGATCGCCGCCCGCCCTATGCCTAAGCGGGACCCATGCGCCACACATCCAAATGACGTAAGGTGGTACCATACGATCAAAACCAAAGGAACTATACTCAGGAATTTTTGGAATACCAAAGGTGATGAATATCTAGCAGGTAAGGATGTCTCATTCCGGGTGCAAACCAAACCGTAGGGCAACCTTGGATGGTTATTCCATCAGCCGAGCAAATGCGATAGGTGTGTGAAAGGAATATTAAGTCCAATGTACTACTGCAGCAGTGTCGTAGCGGTATGATGCCTTGTACTTGAATCACATTTATTTTTTCTTTCACGACATGCCCGATGTGGGAATTACGCAAAGGAAGAAGTACATACTCTAAAATCTCTTGCGAGACACTTTTACTCCGAACAACTGCCGACCCCACATCTCGTGCTGTGGACCTGAATGACAGTATGTGTTGTTACAGAATATCTGATTATACTGTTCAAACGACTCACCGTGGAGCGAACAAACCTTGACAAAACCATCTGTTTCGCCCCCAATCCCCTGAACACTGAATTAATAAAACGCGCTTCTCGGTTCTCGTTGCGGGAGGATACTATCCTACTGGCTCTTTAATGGTCGCGCGTGTCTGCAGCCCTCTTTTCTGGAATTTCTCAAGACATTTTTTTATGTTTGAGAGTGTGTATGCGTTTTCTGTAGCATTATAATATTATAAGGATCCCTCGACGACTGATATAATTTTTGGGTCACAATGCCGTTTTAGAGATCGCCGAATTCCGAGAGTCCTCATTGGTTTCGTTCTATGTAGCATGTCTTTCTGCCTCAAAACACTCCTTCTGCGTGGACTTTGGCTTTTCTGGGGCGCGTGCACGGTTTGAGGAGAAGGGGCCTGTGTTGCTTTAGCGAGGGCCAAGCTCGAGGCATGCCTAAGGGAGAGAGCAAAGCCTTGGAAATAGAGGAAAGGAGAGATCGTGAAGGGACATTGCCCCGGGCATTGCAAGTTGATGACTTGGTTGCAAGTGAAGTGGCAACCCTGATAGTGGCGGTACTGAGAGGGGCTACGGTTGAATGGCGTCGCTCTAACCCACGCATCTCGGACTTCTTACGCCTCTGACCCAAGCAACAACAAATGCAACAATTTGAGAGCTTGTATGGCCTTGCCTAGGGCGTGTCGTGTTGCTTTGGTGTCATGCCACTACCTTTCAAACTGCCGGATTTAGCTAGATTTAGGTGCTTGAGACCCCCACTTTGCCGCACGTGTCCTCCACTGTATGGTCCCAAAACTGCCCCCCATCCCCCCCCGGAAGTCCATTTCGGACCCAATGAGCACCAAACGGTACCTGAGGGGCTGTTTTATGGTCCTTTTCGTCGAAAGAACGGACTACCGTTTACTTACACGATTTGGGAGCCTAAGCAGGGGGATTGAAGCACGTGAGTCGGACTCTGAACACCTCGAAGAATACACCAGTGAATACTACCACTTGATGAGAAGATGTCGAGGAAGTATTGTACACTCCTCTAGCTCGAAATAATCGATCAATTGAGCAACATTTCAATGGTAGTTACGTCAAGTCAATTCCGCAAAAATTGATACACTGAGTCGTCATATCGCTTTGTCACAATACTAAGGATCATACCAAAGGAATTTGAAGTCAAGTGAACTCAACATAACACTTGACAAGCAACCCACTTACTTGCTACTTACTAAGTGCTTTCCGCACCACACACGTCCAAACATTTGCCATCACTCGTGGAAAGGGAATATAAAACTCCGTGCTTGGACTCGTCAGTCGTCAGTTGCCTCCGCTTCGGCTCCGGCGACATCCGCATTTGCTGACTGCACACAACATCCTATGCGTCAACTCTTGCCACCTTCGTCACTGATGAGCCATAGGGAAAACGAGTCGTGGGGTCCACCATCGTCTATTGGCCATCGAGAGGGAGGAGGCCCCTTCACATCTTTTTAGGTCCCATGACGAAATATGTGTTTAGAGAAGGAGAGGAAAGACGCTCCCTTTGATGATGGTCGCTGACCTCTAAATCAAAGCAACCTCGAAAACCAAGCACACAGCCACCGGACTGAGAGGATTGAGCATCTAAAGAATTGACGCTGCCATTTCAAGGAATTCACGATTTTCAAGGGTTTTCTTGCATTCCCTCCAATCGGTCCTATTTTTGACGATTGGCCTCGGGAATGTTTGCACCCTCTATTCATGGTGTGCAAGGAAGCAGGGGTGACGTTTGTGCCAAGCACACCTCAATCAATCTATTGACCACTGCTCACTCAATATCTCTCCACTCCAAAGGCACCAAAAGGATCGGCGAAACACGAAGTGCAAAGTACCACACCACAAAGATAGCCTTTTTGTGCTTTTCGCACCCCGCTTGAAAAGCCAGACTAGCCGGGTTCACTCCCTTGGCACCATTATGCGTGTGTGCTTGTTTTTGCTCAAAATTTGACAACGTTGACGCGTTTTGGCCGATATGTGTGTCTAAGGGGTTCGTTGGCACTTTGTGGGCTTGCCTATGCAGCCGTGAAGGAAAACAAGATGTGTTGATCACCGGGTGCGATTTTGATTCTTCTTGCTTGAAGGAACAAGATGGCTTGATCACCGGGTGCGCTTTTAGATCTGCTTTCTTGAAGGAACACATGATGCGTTGGTTGTGTTGCAAATGCGTGCCGCTCTAATGCCGTATCGAATGCATTGCACCACACTTTGGTCAAGCAACGGGAAGTTATCGTTAACAACTATCGTTCCGGTGGCCAAAACGGTCTTCTGCGCTGCTTGACTAGATTTGGCGGTTTTCGAGTTTGCATCCTCGGCACAAGGTGGGGTGGTGTTCGGCCGGGGTCCGATCCGCGATCTGCCCCGAACCATTGGGGGGCGGAGGGGTTTAGGAGGGGGTGCGATCCGGCATTGCCACACGAATGAAAGTCCCGAATATTTGTATCTCTTGCCGAAGTCATGTAGGCCAATATAAATTTCCATCCGTAGCATTGAGATGAATGACGATGATCAACTTGCCAAGCATCCCCAAAACGGCCCTCATGCGGCCACCCAAGGTGCACACACCGAGCGACAGTCCTCAATCGCCTCATGGCCCGTTTCCTTGGTGCGCAAGTGCGTTTTCGCCACTGTAGGTTTTGAGGCTAAGTTTGGGCAATCGAGTCCTTCTTTGGTTGCCGCGCTCATAGAGGAGCAGGCGAGGTGCACTGATCATAGCAATACAAAAGCAATTGACCTGCAAAAGGTACTTGTGCCCCCCTCCCCCCCTCTCAAATGCACAATAAGCCCCCCCCCCGAAACCCCACCCATGCCTGAAACCATGCAGGGGTGGGGCTTCCTAGACTTTAAAAGACTCATGCCGAGGTATGCATAATGAGTGCTTGCAATGAGCACAACAAGGCATGAATAGGTGCGCTAATCACACGGCCGACGACGGGCCGTTGCGAATTGCAAAGCGAGCTTCCCCGCGGATCAACGTGTGCCACGTGTAAAGGCGCCCTCCGTTCCCTATGCCAACCACAAACCGCCTATCTTACCCCGGTTACCCCGGTTACCCCGCCACAACGATATAAAAAGTACCAGGAAAATCTAATCGTGATGCACCGTGAAGCAAACGCACGGCACAACCATGGGAAAATGGACCCAATGTATATGGTGGCCGCTAAATCGGTCGAATGTGATTATGACTATCTATGTCACGCCACATTGTCGTGGCCAACGCAAGTAAGATCGGGGAGAGCAAGAACAACATTGATACCCATCGACGAGCAAGGTGCACAACAAAGTCAAGCAACAACAGGTTTTGGATTTGATAACCCGCATGCACTTTGGCCAACCCGCGGGTGTGCCTATTCCCCATGGGTGTCTGTCTACCATGTGCATTTCTAGAGCAACACACACCTTGGCCATGGCAGGACACCTCACCGCGGGTGCTTGTGAAAACATCTTCTACGGTCGGCCCGTTTCGTCCCCCGTGTTCCAAGTAGTTGTCATGGAGCCCCAACCAAGCCCAATGGGGCAAGATATGACTCTCTCTGACGGCATCTACTACATCAAAGCGAGGGCCGCAGCGGGGCTCAACTACCTCATTACAAACTCAGTACTCCAACTCGGGAGCCTCGTTCGCTTGACCCAATTTGACAACGCCTACCGGACGGCAAACTGCGTGAACATAAGTGCACTCGAGGTCGTGGGCCCCCCGCCAGAAGAGGGTCTCCTCGGCAATCCGCAACCAGTGGAGGGTATTGCACCTCAAGGGTCACAGCTAGTGGTTCCGAAGCAAGAGCCGGAATCGCCCGCCCCCGTTGCGTCGCCCGCACCTTACCAACCGCCGCCCGGGGGCCCGCGGCAATCGTATGCCGCCGAGACAGCCTCAAACGCGGCCGCGCCTTCCTCCGCACCGGCCGGAGGCGTGCAACCCATCTCGTCATTATCACCGTTTTTGAAGCATTGGTGTATCGTAGCACGGGTCACGAAAAAGAACGACATCAAGCGGTGGTCGAACGCAAAGGGTATGCTGCTCGCCCTCATGGGGTCGAGGGAGGGCCACGGAACATGAACGAGAAGCAACTCGAAATTGGTTAGGGCCACTCACCGAAACTTGCGACTGTGTACCGCATGCTGGACCAATGTGCAATTGGGAAGTTTCTTGCTCATTGGTTGAGAAAGAAATGCAAGGAAGGGGCTTTGGCACCGAGAAAGTTTGGACGCAGCAAAGCTCGCGGAGGTAAGATTGTATCTTTGGAGGCTCCAAAGCGTCGTTGTGGCCCTGGGATGGATATGATTACGACGTCATCGGTTGGGTGGGGGCCGTGATGACGAATTACGAATTGCGAATTGCGAAATTCCTTAGAAAACGGTGAGGACCGTGATGCCTTGCAAATTAGGCCTCATAGCGGCCCCGAAGAAATTCGTTTTCGAAAAACGATTCCCCGTGATGCACACCTCAAAATCATCAGCGCATCGTGGGGATCATTTTTTGGGTGAGCGCGCTTGAGCTGCACCTTGACCCTCGGGTTTGCAAACAAGGTTGGCGGCCCAACCCACCCACACTACCGACCCCAAAGGGGAAACGCGTGGGGCCAGCCCAGGCATGCTTGCCACGCATATACCTGAAAGCGGGTGGGCAAATGTGCTAGAACCCCCCCACTCCCGGGACTGGGTTGGAGGAGGGTGTCGCTGATACCCCACGGGGTTTGGGGGGTCCAACCCGGCTGAATTGGCGCACAGCGCACGCAACGCCCTGAGTGTGAGTGAGATGGTTAGATGGTTCGTGCCAACATGCAACCCCCCCCTTAGGGCGGGGGGTTCGCTTTCTTGGGCTGTAGGGCCCGCTTCAGGAGACATGGCGACTGCAAAGGACGTGGCCAGCCTGCACCATATGCCTGGATACTGCCATGCGCAGCTGTGTATCGTTTGATGGGCAGCTTGCGGCCTGTGTATGTGGGGGTGTTGGGTGTGGTGGTTTTGATGTCGATTCCAGCAAAGTCACCCGAGGACGGGCGCGTGCGCAAACACCCCCTCAATCCAGACGGACATAATTAGAAGGTCCCATGTGCAAAGGTGCTCGGGGGGCTATGTTAGGAGACGTCCTGGACTTGCACCGCTCCGATGTTGGAATGTTGGCTTGTGGAAACGTGGACTGTGCCTTCGGCCGCCTGCAACATTGTCTCCCGCGGGGGATGTGCTCTTACATTTGGTTGATTCTGCACTCGATCCCCCCATTTTGCAAAGGGCGTGCTTTTGCTCACGTCCTCAATGGCCCTCAAGTCACGTCGTGACTGTCGGCGAATCACAACTTTCATCCCCCGCCGCTGCTTTCGCAGGGGAAGGGCACCTGTTCAGCATGGACCTTGCCGACGCCCAAGGGGGGCAGATCCGCTGCACCTTCTTCAAGAATGCTTGCGATCGGTACTTTGATATTGTGGAGGAGGGCCATGTGTACGAGATCTCAGGTACGTGCGGTGGAGCCGGCGGAGGAGGGAAGGCCGATCTCGGGGATGGTCCGCCTCGAGGGGAGTCCCTCTGCCTCGGGTCTTTGTTGCAGTTCTGGGGGGGGGATGTGGGGTTGGGGGTCTGCAGGCGGGGGAGCCTTGTCAATGGCTCTCGGGGCAAACCCCGACAACACGTCCGAAATGCGCAGGGGCACCACAGGCCATTCCCGTGTTGACTGCTGTTGGGAGCCCCACTGGACACCGTACTTCGGGACGACAGGGCAGTAGAGGCCCGGGCTGAATGGGGCCGAACCCGCTTCTCGTGGCGGTGCCGTGCGTTGCGGTACGGCTGCAGCAGACCCCCCCCCCCCCCGCGGGGCCCACCGCCACGCCTCGTCGCAGGCGGCACGGTAAAGAACGCGAACCGGCAGTACTCCAGCATCGACTTCGACTACGAATTGTCGATGGACGAGAGCGCCAGTGTCGTCCCGATAGCAGACGACGGCAGCATTCCCGCAGCCAAGGTGAACCTCATCAGGTGTACTGCCCATCCACCGGCAGGGGCCGTGCCGTCTCTCGCACCCGCCAGGCGTCTTCGCACAACCCTGTGCGACTCCTGATGTTCCCGCGTGTGCTATGACCTGCTGGCGAGCATCCGGAGCAGGCCTTTGCTTCGTGGCTGGTTGATGCCACACCCGGGGGGGGGGGGGGGGGTTGGCACAAGGCCTCGGTATTATGTTGGGGGGGGTCCCGGGGGGGGGGTCAGAGGCCTTCGTGCACACGGAGGCACAACACGTGCTGTTGTATCAATAGCAGCCGAGCCACCACCGCCAAGGGAGCAGCGGGACTAGACATAGCTGCAGCGCTGGGCGTGGTGCCAGCGGCTATGGAGGACAGTCCGCGCAGAAGGCGGAACTATGCTCCCCCTGCACAATCCGTGGGGAAGAGCTCCCGGGCCTGGGCAGTCTCTGGATGTGTTGCGGGGATGCCAGGTCCGGTCGAGCACAGGCGCTCATCCGACGGCCCGCAGCGGTGTTGGGGATGGTTCCCGATGGTGTCCGGGAGCCGGGCATCGCTGTGATCAGTTGAGTGACCTAGTTGCTGGGGTCCTCCTGACAGGGCTAAGCAGACCCTAGTGGTGAGTGCCATACTTCGCTTGAGCGAACCGGCGGGGGGTAATCGCCGAGACCACCACTGGGGGCCTGCAGCGCGGGCGCCACACCACGGGCTGGGGTCTGAGCGAAGGTTAATGCCGTATGGATCCTTAATGTCTTGACCACCACAACCCGCCGCCATGGAGAAACAGAAATGGTGGGGTCAAGACAGCGGCTTGGCGGACCTTCATGAGAAGAAGGAGAAGACCGACACTGCATCATGCGGTGAAGGATAAACGGGTGACTGTCCTGGGCCCCGTAAAGCAACCAGAGATGGACTTTATGTCACACAGGGGGGGGTCAGAGGCCAAAAAAAAATTTGTGTACCTAAGATCGACCTCCAAGTTCGGGCCCCTTTCATAAATTTCATTTTGTTCCTGAGGAAAAGCTTTCTGATGTGGGTGGGTGGGTGGGTCGATCCCGCGGGGGGGGGGGGGATTTAACCCCCGCCCGCCCCCCCCCCCCGGATCACTCAGCACAGGCCTGATCCGGGGTCTTGCCCTGGAGTCGCCTGGCCGCGACTGACTGTCACAAGGAGGCCCAAGGCTGCAAACTTTGGGCGCGTAGAAATGGTGCGGGGCTCGTGCCATCGAGGTCCGTCCCGGTGCCTGCGGTGTGGTCTGCTCCAAGCGCCGGGCTGCGTGGTTTTTGAATGGCTCCCCGGGCGGCGCCACAGCAGCATGTTGCCGTGCAAACCTCCCCCTCTCCCACATCCCGCCCCGGCTGCACCCCGCCCCCCTCCCCCATGCACACGTTGCTCTGCCATTGCGTTTTCGACGTTTGCGTTTTTCACGCACACGCACGCGCGCGCACACACACATTTGTATCGCTCCACTCGATTTTGAAGTCATGCGCCTTGGAGTGGTTGCAATCCAGTGCCTCTGAGTAGGTGGCCGTGTCAAACAAGGCGAGTCTAGCAAAGGGTCCACCTGCACCTTCGCGTTGCCTGCCTTCATTACGTCTTCCCCCTCACAGACACACACCTCCCCCCCCCAGCCATTGCCTCTTCCAAGTTGCAGCAAAGCACCCGCTGAACCCGCAAATTGTGGCCCGGCTGGACATTTTAGTGGACGACAAATGTCGCAGTCAAAATCCGTAAAGCAACGGATCGTGGCATACAGCGAAGTCGCCTGATGCACGGGGTCACCGGTCCAAACCGGATGTTCATTGTGGGGCAGGCCTTGCCCATCACAGCACGCAGGACCTCCAGCAGCCTCGTGCTGTCCCCGGGCTTGTGCGAGCTGGGGCCCCTAAGGACCAGGGTTTCACCCGTAAGAAGGCATAGGCTCCCAGCGGGGGAGTGGGGCGAGCGGTCCGGGAAATGGGCTCACTCCGGTTCCCCCCCTTCCCCCCTTCTGGCTCGTCGCCTTGGAGTCCTCTGTTGTATTTTGCTGACGGGGGTGGGTGGGTGGGGGGGAGGCATTCCAGCATATGCCCCCCCCCTCCCGGCCCCACTCTCAGCCCCCCTCCTGGAGGGCCAACATATCCACGACATCGGACACAAGCTCTTGTCCCGGGTCAATGGGACATGCCTCTGGCGTACCCGGGACCATTATGCCCCCGCAACAACATGCGCCCCGAGGACTATGCCCCCAGAACCAGGTAATTTTTTCGTGGACAAGATTTTTTTAAGTGAAAAAACGTGGAGGGAACCGACGGCGGTTGGCGGGTAACTGGCGGCGATTGGAGCGGTGGTTGGTGGCACACCGGACACCGGACACTGGACACTCCAGCTTTTCTTTTTCCATTAAAAAACGTCCTGCCCAGAACGCTACGCCCCCGAAACACCGTCACCAGCCCCGCATCGCATCCAGCCCTTCTGCGGCCCAGAGGTCCTCCAGTGGTAATACCCTCAACATAAGGATGCTGTCCTGGACCCATGCACGTCCAGCGACGTCGTGCGTCACGCCATCCATCGACACCCGCGTGCTCATTCCAACGCGTCTCTGCCTGTGCGCCATGTCCCTTTCCCCAGTCGCGATCCTCGACTCCCCTCCTTCACCGCCCCAGTGTGCAGCAACTGGCGCAGTGTACGCCGAATACCACAGTGGATGTGCTTGGGATCCTGTCTGAAGTGTGCGGCGTCTCGGAGGTACGTAGCCGTGCCCTGCACTGGTGGAGGCCTGGGGCACCGGAGACGCCGCAGCCATCGAAGCAGCCGTTGGAGGGCAGTCCGCGGGGTGGGCGGGGAATACAAAAATGAAGGGAGACGGGTGCCGTGCAAGGCGTAGTACGTATGCGAGTGAAGAAGTCAACTTGGGGCGTTCGAGCCCCCCTGAAAAGGCGGGGCGGACAAGGGGCTCCCGTGACCTAAGGCATACCCTTACCCAGAAACCCAGCGTGCAGTCGAACGGATCATTTTTGAACAAACCCTTTCCCTCCTGATCCCCACCTCAAAGCGGTCCGCACGTCATGACCCATCTCTTGAGGGGTACCTCCCCGAACGCCCTCCTGACGGGCCCTGTCGGCGCACGCACAGAACCCCCTCAATTGAAACCAAGTCGCACGTTCGCAGATTGGTCTTGTTCGGTGCCGTTGCCGAATCCGGGCCGGCCCACTGCCTCCGTGACCTTTGGTTGCATGGCAAACCCCTCATTTGCCCCGGTTATGAGCACTGCTTTGGTGGTGACATGAGCCCTCTGCCGTGTTTGTGAAGCCACATGGACTCTGGGCACGCCAAACCCAATGACTGGCATGAGATCTAACCGAAGAAATGAGCCCTCCCTCGCACACCAATACACACTGCGCTGCAGCCCCGCGGGAAACCCAGCCCCAGAACGGCAGGTGCGGGGAGGGCGGATCGCCGGCAGTCGGAGCTGAAAGTTTTGGTTGAAATCTTTTGGTGGCCATTCAGGGCCCGTGTTCAAAGCCATCACCGCTCCTCATCGGACGGCCCGGGCGACCAGAACACTGCCCCGAGTCGGGGCGAGGGCGGGCAGGATCTCGTCGCAGGGCCGCTGCCTCCTTGTTGGTCCTCAATCACGCTGATCACGGTACAGAGGCTTGTTCCCCCCTTCACCCCCCACCCCCCATCCGTCACGTGGCCTCGTGGCCTCTGTGCCCCGAAGGACAGGCACAGGCATCGGCGCCGCCACATGCGCGGGCATTGGCGCCTCCCCAACGCTGGTGGTCAGCCTCCAACCGCCGTCGACCACGATGCGAAGGTTGGGGTGTGCGTCGCAAAGCTCCTGACGGCCGCGCGTCCCATGGCCACGCCCATTCCATACCATTCCATCGATCTCAGGGGCTATTGCACACGTGCACCAGAGGAAGTTGGCACAAAGCGCCGGAAGAAGATCGCTCGGTAGTGGGCAACACCACCGCAGGGGCCTTTCTGTCACAAACGGTGGGGCAAGATGGCCCGTGGGTAGGACACGGGCAGTGCATTGGACCCGAAGGAAACTCCTTTGGGACAACACCCACCCGCAATACAGACCCCCCAAAGCGTGGCCGGGTCCCGCCCATCGCAAGGGCGGCGCCGCAGGTGTATGCCCCTGGGGGTCACCACAAGGCCCACGCAGCCCCGGCCGTTGTCGGTGGCCGAGCTGTTGAGTGACGCCGTACGTCGGGTGTCATGCTCCCCCTGCCCCCCCCCCCCAGTCCCGATCATTTCGCCCCGCGGCGATCGATTTTCTCAGATGTATGTGTTGGGGTCCGCCGCCCCCCGTCCCCCTGGCCGCCAGCTGGACCGCCCCCCCCCCTCCCCCCCCCACACACACCCAAGGGGCCTGCGGCCCCCTTCTACCGGGTGTTGGGGGGCAGGGTCCGGGGATGCGTATCAACTCAAGCACTCGTCCCCCCCTGTGGCATCCCTGAAAATGATTCGCGTGTCACAGGGATCATTTTGACGGCTGCGTGTTGGGCCCCCCTCCTCCCCCTCCCCCACCCCGAAGCCCCCTGCCGAGCCCTGTCGGCGGCTGGGCAAGGGACCCGGCGCCCAGCAGGGGAGGGAGGGTTCGGGAAGCCCCCCTCCCTTCTACTTCTCGCCCTGTGTCATGGGAGCCCCACCGTCCCGGAGGGTGACCCCTGCCCCGCCCAAGCGCCGCTGTGCCCCTCTGCAGATCACAACCCGCAAGACCGGGGAGGCCATCCGCAAGCGCGAGATCACCGTCACGGACGACAGTGGGGCGAGCGTGCGGCTGACCATTTGGCGGGAGAAGGCGGACAACTTCAACAACCCCGTCGGCACGCCCATCCTAATCAAAGGCGCCAAAGTACGCCACCCTCCTCACTGCACCCGCAGCCCAGCCACTTTGTTGGGGAGGGCGGCAGCATTGGACCCCTGCACAGGCCACGGCTTAGTGGCGACCGTGACCTATCCCGGGGGAGGGGGGGGAGTGCAGAGGCCAAAAAAAAAAGGTTTGTGTACAAATCGACCGCCAGTTTCGGGCCCGTTTGATAAATTTCATTTTTTTCCGGGGAACCTTTTTCTGATGTGGATGGGTGGGGGGGTGGCAGGCTACGGACGGCCTGTGGACAGAGGCGCGTGGACAGCAAAAACAGTCAAACGACCCCGGCAACAACCGGCACATCCTCAATACGCCAATTATTGGGCGTCGCTGACGCGCAAACGGCACACCATGCCACATTCAGCACAGCCCCAACAGGCCCGGAAAAATTTTTTCACGAAAAAACTTTCCCCCACATATGTGTAGTCAAAATGATCAGCGCGACATGGGGATCATTTTGAGCCATGTATGTTGGGGTCGGACCTCCCCCCCCCCCCCCCGCGCCAGCCCAAACCCCCCTCCCGGCACGGCGCCCAAGGAGGGGGAGGGGGGGGTTGGGCAAATGGGCTTCCGTGCCATCCCCCCCCCCCGCAAAGTAATTTTCTTCCCGCCCAGTATGTGAAGGACTGGGCAAGTGTTGTTCCGTTTCATGCATGTGGGGAGGGGCAGGGGGAGGCAGTGCTACAGAGTTGTGTGACACACTTCTGCGATGTGTGCCGGCGGGGTGTGTGCGCGCAGCCCCCGAGGTCATGATGTTAGCGGGTTGGGCATCGTCACGGTGACATCATGAGCAGGCTCCCAACCTCTCGCATCGTCGCTGAGACATGAAACCTGAGAGACAACCACCCGCACATGCCCCAATCAGCATTGGGCAAAGCTCACACAAACATGCAACCTCACGGGGGCGGGGGGGGGGGGGGGGTATTGTACTACGGCGCCCCCGGGGGTGCGCTGGGCACAACAAGCCGCGTAGTTTGGGGGGGGGGGGGGGGGCGGCAACAACCAGCACAACCCCCAATACGCCAATTATTGGGCGCCGCTGACGCGCAAACGGCACATCCCGCCACATTCAGCACAGCCCCGGCACACCAACGACTGGGCTCCGCGAACGCGGAAACGACACCAGCGGGAGCACCGGCCGCAGCGGCCGACAGAACGCAGCGACCCGACGCAACATGCGGAGGGACGAACGGGTGACTGTCCAGGGCCCCGTAAAGGAGCAACAAACCGACGGAATGTCACACAGGCGGGGGCGACACATGGCGGCCGCCATCCGTTGCATTCAGCGCCGTGGCGGTTGCCTCGCTTCTGAACAGTGCACGGCACTCTGAGCTGTGGCCCGCAGGGGAACGCCGGAGGCCGGGCCACGGCGTAGTGGCGACCGTGGCCTATACCGGGGGGGCGGGGGTCTCAGAGGCCAAACCAAAAGTTTGTGTACGTAAACTCGACCTCCGATTCGGGCCCCTTCGATGAATTTCATTTTTCTTCTCAGGAAAAGTTTCTGATGTGGGCGGGTGGGCGTGGGTGGGTCAGGCGGAGGGGCCCGGGCTGCCATTCCGCCCCCCCCCCCCCCCCGTACGCCGTGGCGTTGCCGGCAGCCTGTCCCATGGCCCATCACACCACTGGTCAATGGTGTGATGCACTGCGCCCGGCCGCGCCCTCTCTCAAGGGCCGTGGTCTCGGTCCCGGTCCGGGGGCCGTCCCGGTGGTCCGGGGCGCCTTGTGTCCCGGTCACGTGGACGTCGCCGGCGGTGCTTCGGCCGCTGCCCTGAAGCTGGTGGCGCGGAGGACGGGCCCGGGATGCGCTTGCTCACGGGCTGGACTTCGGGGGGATACGCGCGAAGGAAGGCGGTGCAGACTGCAGCGCGGTCTGCACACAGAATACCAACAGCAGCCGGCGGGCCTCCCTTGGTCGAGTCCTCCACCAGACGCCCGCGCACACACGCACGCATTCACAGACGCGCACGCGCGCGCGCACAGCGAACACGCGTAAGCGTGCGCACACGCGGCAGGTTTACGCGCACACATACGCGCGCGCGCTCCGGATCACAGCTGGAGGACCTCCACTCTGAGATCTTGTGCACTGCCGTATGGCAGGGCCGCACGCTGCGACCCCCTCATCAACAGACAACCCACGCAGCGATGCCACGTCCGGCCCTTCCGGGGCCCGGCCCTGCCACGTACTGACCCATACACGCAATGCCCTGCGTACGTGCAGCGCCCTCCCACCCTCGATTTGGCGCGGGCCCGCGCCGTGCCCTCACACGCACGCAACGCCCATCGCAGGTCAGCGACTTCGGCGGGGTCACGCTCAGCAGCACCTTCGACACGTCGATCCTCGTCAACCCCCAGCTCCCCGAGACCCAGCGGCTGCTGCAGTGGTGGGGCGAGCAGCAGCGGCAGGGGGCTGTTCAGGTGTGGGGCAGGGCGGGCCCGGGCCGTGAATTGCGCGCCGTCTCTACAACCGTCGCCCCTCTCCCTCTTCTCGAGTAGGGCCCAGTTGCAGCAATGGGGACGCCAATTAAACGACGGCGGTTGGCACTCAACTGACAGAGGTTGGCGCTCAACCGACGGCTTACGTTACCCGTGCGGTATCTGGGTCGCCAAAGCGGAGAGCAGTGCTGGCTGCATTAAGTGTCCTCGTAGGTGGGAAATATCAAACAATATTGGCTCTAGTGGTTTCAAGTGGTGTTGGTTGGAAATAAGGTGCCCGGCCCAAAGCCCTTGGAACTAACGCCTGCCTGCCGCTTTTTACTTGCCGCACCACACCGCGCACTGTGTCCAGGGGTCCTCCTATCCCCCAATTTGCGAAAAGCTTATTTGGTGAAACACTGCGCAAAGGGCGTCACACACCGTCCTTCCTGAAACCGAAGTCACCTATGCCACTGCTGCGCACCCTGCGGCGCGCAATTCGGGGAATTGTCATGGAACACGGGAAATTGTACCCTTTGTGAACCGTCCCTTTGAATTGGGAGCGGTCATCGCAACATTTTTGTCTGTTTTGAGTATTGTGCCGCGCCATTGAGTCCGTTTGGCCGACTTTCTTCACCCGAAATTGAGGAGAATCAAATGCGGTGCTGATCACCCCACCGCCACTTGCCCTCCGCCTGCGGCGCGTGCGGCGCGCAGGAAGCGTTCCCGTTGGGCGCTGGACCGGGCTTCGTTCATGCGGATGTGTCCACTTTTTTCGGGCCTGGAAGCGATGTACACAGGGGGTCAGCGCAGCGCTGGGGCGGGCAAAGCCCACGTCCTGCGCCGCAAGCGTGGCCCCGTAGCGTGCGCACAGCGCGACAGAAGGATTGGTGATCAGGCGGTCAGGTCTGCTCCCGGGGGGCCTGGCCACGCACATTCCACAAAATTTAGTGGCCCCTTGAGTTGGGGGTGTGGACTCACAATCTGTTGCGCACAAGAGGGGAATCCTTTGATTTTGAGGTGGGTGGCCATGATGGGGCCTACAAGGGTAGGGTGCATGTGATCGTCCCATTTGTTGGGCGAAGGAATGGGAAATTGAGTGATTGCCAACAATCACATGGCATGTCAGGTTTTCACTTTCGGGGGGGGGTCAATAGAGCCTTCATGAGAAGAAGGAGAAGACCGACACTGCATCATGCGGTGAAGGATAAACGGGTGACTGTCCTGGGCCCCGTAAAGCAACCAGAGATGGACTTTATGTCACACAGGGGGTCAATAGAGCCCCCCAAAATTGCGGGGGGGGGTTCGGGAAAAGGGCTCAATTGACAGGCACCATTAATCAGTCATTATGAAGTCTGGCGCCAAAGGCACCGAAAAATTTTTTGAGCACTAAAATTGGTCGATTTTTTTTCACCAAATATATGGCAAATGATGACTTTTCTGAACCCCCTCGACGCGCTGATTCCAAAAATCCCATTTTCTTTTTTTCCCGATTTTTGGGTCTGGGTCTCCTCCGAGGCCTGGGGGTGAGACTCGGTAGGATTTTGGGGGTCCTGTCAATTGAGCCCTTTTTGGGCGAGGGGGGGGTCTAGCCAGGGGGCTCTATCGACCCCCCCCCCCCCCGAAAACGAAAACCCGGCCTCCCCATTTGTGCTTAGGGTTGCTGGTCTCGGGGAGGGAGTATTGTTTGGAGGTAAAGCATTGCGATAGATGGCTGGAATTGTGATTTGGATGCCGGGCGCGCCGGGTGTGCGCCGGGCAAACGTGGCCTGATGGTCTCATTGATTGAGTCCAGGGCCCCTTCCAATTTTGTGGCTCCATTGGTGTGGGACGCAAGTGAAAGTGCGTCTTCGATCAGTGCACCCGTGTGATGGGGCGTGGCTTTGAGTGTGCGATTCAAAGCAGTCCGCTGTCCTCCGAGTGACTGAGTGCTCGGGGGAGTGTTTGCGGTGGACAGGGCGACACTGGAATGCTGTTCCTGGGTCTGTGTGTGCCAAACTGGGCCCCACTTCAGGGGGCAGCGGGTGGGCAGGAAGGGCGCGGGCAGCAGGATTAGGTGCGGAGGCGGCAACCCGCTGATAGTGCAGGCGGGAGATTGAATCCGCTCTGCAGGCAGCGCCTGCCCTGATGATGGTTGTCTATCAGGGACGCTGTACGCCGTGGCACTGTTGTGCAGGAGGTCAGCGCCTCCCGGGGCTGACATGCAGCGGTGCTGGAGGCTGTCGTTGTCGTTTGCGTCAGAAGGTCCCCTGCAGCAGACGAAAGAATGGGCTGTGCGGGCAGCTTCTGTGCACGGCGACCGCGGCCCTGGCCCCGTTTCGGAGTGCCGCCTCCAGAGTAGCGGTGGGTGCCTTCAAAGCAGGCTTTGTTGAGGAGGAATTGAATACGTACGGGGGCGGGGGGTCTGGGGGGGTCCCACAAAGGGGCCGCTTATTCAAACTTGATTTTCTCTCAGCAAAATTTTGGGTCATATTTTTGGGGTGTGTGGGTCTCAGAGCCAAAAGACCCCTTTACAAGCAAAGCCTGCTTCAAAGGTGCCATCAGAGGGGGCCTCCGCTCTCCGTTGTAGGCCACACCGCTGTCCCGCGCATCAAACGCGGCCGCGACCCCCACGGGGCCCATCGACTACAAGACGCTCGCTCAGATCGACAGCGAAGGCCTTGGCCAAAAGCCCGATGGTCAGGTCCTGCCCGTGACTCTTCTTGTGGCTCTTGCCTGTGCTTGCGCGTGCGCTTTTCAGCGCCAGTCGCGTGCGTTCCTGCGGTGCTGCATCGTGTGGGCGCCGGTGACGCGAGGCATGGGCGCAGGAACAAATTCAGGCGCAAGTCCAGGCGCACAGACGGAGGCACCAGGCACAGGCTCATCCACAGGCACCGTCACGGGCAGTCACCAGCGCCAATACATGCATGGGCACCCCCGCAGGCGTAGTACAGGCATAGGCACAGGCGCCGCCACGTGCGCGGGCATTGGCACCTCCCCAACGCTGGTGGTGGCGGGAAGAGAGGATGCCCGAGGCCGAGGGGGGTGGGGTGATGGTGGTGGTGGTGGTGGGAAGGGGGGCTGGCGCTTGAGGGGGAGGGAGGCTGAAGGGGGGGTCTCCGGAGGATTCAAAAACCGTTACTGGCGGTTGGAAGAGCGCAATTGGGGCACAAGATCGGGCGGGTCCAAAAATGGTTGGGTAAACGCTGGGGGCGGTGGGGACGGAACGAACTGTCCCTTCAAAGTGGAGCGGCACCTCCCCAACGCTGTCGGACAGCCTCCAACCGCCGTCGATCACGATGCAAAGGTTGAGGGTGTGCGTCGCAAAGCTCCTGACGGCCGCGCGTCCCATGGCCACGCCCATTCCATACCATTCCATCGATCTCATCCATTCGATACCGTGCCCCCTGCCTCGGGTCGCGGCACGACGCCCCTGCCCTCTGACATCCGCAGTCTGACTTCTTCTACGTGCGCTGCACCCTGAGTACGATCCGCACGGACGGCGTGTTCTGGTATCCGGCGTGTGGCACATGCAACAAGAAGGTGATGCAATCAGGTGTCGCTCGGTGCCTGCGCTGTGCTGTGTGTAGCACCACAACACCACTGCAGCACCACCCAACGCGTCGTAAACGATTCCGCATCATATTACGACGCTTCACAACGCGTTACGACGCGAAGTATTGCGACGGGTACACCCCTTTTTGGGGGGGCGTCCCGCGCCCCGTCCATACTTTTGTCTCTTCTCGTCCACACGTGCCCAGTGTCTACGAATTGTAGTGTTCCGACGCGTCGTAATACTACGCCCGTTCGGACGCGGTTTGCGTCTGACTTGGCCAGAGGCGCCGACGCAGTGCACACAGTGGCACCGGGACCGACACCGCCCGCCTACGACGCTGTTGCTCGCGCCGGCCTCGCCGTCCGCACCGCATGCCCGTCGCTTCCCCGTGCCTCACCCCCTCGTCGTCCTCCCCGACTACGTCCCGTGCCCTTCCTCGGCCTCTGTGCACCCGCGTCCCCCCGCTTTTGGGCAGGAAACATGTGGAAGTGCCCCAAGTGCGAGACCGCCACGGACGCAATGGAGCCGCGGTGTGCCTGCGGTGCTGCCACAGAGGGAGGCCCCCCCGCCGCCCCGGTCATCGTCGGGGGCGGTGTCCCGTCGTGGGGCCGTCGGTTGGGGGTATATTGGGACCGGGCGGCGCCACGGACGGGGGGCGATGGGGTCTGCGCTGGAACAGACACACGTACTGAGTGACCCAAATTGCTCAGTGCAAAACGCTGAATCAGAAGAGGTATCCGGGTCCCCCCCCCCGCCCCACGTCCCGCGTTGCGGAAGCACCGCCTTGTGTCAGCACGACGACCCCGTGTCACCGTCATTTTCGGGACCGCCATTTTTGTGGTGCAGAACGTGAAGCCACAGGGATGATCCCGTTTTCCGTGGGAAGACCGGATGCCCGAGGCCGAGGGGGGTGGGGTGGTGGTGGTGGTGGTGGGAAGGGGGGCTTGCGCTTGAGGGGGAGGGAGGCTGAAGGGGGGGTCTCCGGAGGATTCAAAAACCGTTACTGGCGGTTGGAAGAGCGCAATTGGGGCACAAGATCGGGCGGGTCCAAAAATGGTTGGGTAAACGCTGGGGGCGGTTGGGACGGAACGAACTGTCCCTTCAAAGCGGAGCGGCACCCCGGGCGCTTTCAGGGGCATGCCTGAGCGCGGCGGGCTGGAAGGGCCGGGCACATGATGCATACTTCAACGGTGATCCGCGTGGCATCGCGTGTAGTGACGGAGGCACCGGCTTGAGACATGTCCGTCTTCGTTCTCCCTTTCAAAGCTGTTCCCAAACCTCAAATGCTACGGACGTCAGCTGGAGGGGCACCTGTGTGCGGGCAAAGGGAAGGGCAAGGATGTACCCCAACGGCTGCCAAGCGTAGCAGGAAAGGGGGACCCCCCCCCGGACCTCCTCCCCCTTCGGGTTCGTAGTCGCAAAACATGGAATTCATTGAAAGGAAAACTGATTTGGGGTGTTTTGGGTGCCCACAATTTTGGGTTGCGGACTGCTCCTCTCTTCTAATGCGTGGGGGAGGCGATGGGCCACAAGAGACGGGGATGACCTGCGGATCACTTTTGAGATGCGAGGGTTCAAAGAACGCTCACGCCGGCAAACCGCTGCCGTGCGACGCGTGTGCGAGGTATCATCCGATCATGGCACCGGAGCCAACGCTATGCGAAGGCTCCGCCGGACTCGCCCAGTGTTGAAGGACAATCCGCAGCTTTGTGCCTCTCGGTGGCACACACAAAAGCCTCACCCCAGAAAACTTATGGCGCTTTCGGGGCCACGTCGCGGTCGGGCGACCTTCTGAGTCCTCCCTTTCAGACCCTCTCCCTTCCAAGAATCCCCCCCCCCCCGCCCCCGTACCACACCGCTTTGCGCGGTGTCGACGCGGCCGACGCCGGTCGCCCAGCGGCGGAGGAAGTGGGCCGTGCGGTTCGAGCCGCAGGCGACGCGGCTGCCGGTCGCGCGGCCGCCCCCCCCCCGCCCCCGCCCCTGCAGCCGTCAGTTTTTGGCCGTGCCGGTAATGCATGGTCTCTTTATCCGACACCGATTGCTGATGTCTGACTGACAGCTACGGACTGTGAGTGTCTGACTAATGTAGTCAGACATGATGTTCTGTTTTCTGTTTCAGACACAGTGTGTGTCTGGAGGTTCAACCAGGTTTGGCATAGAGAATGCAGATGCACTCATGCCTCACGGTGGAGTGCATTGCCTCTGGTTTGCATTTGTCTGTGTTCTAATTAGCCCCCCCCCCCCCCCTGCAGCAGTCAGAGGTGCTCCTCCCCCCGCCCGGGATGGGTCTACCCTCGTGCTGTCTGTCCACGGATGCGTTGTCCTGTTGGCAGGTACATTCTGAATCTGACGCTGACGGATGCTACCGGTTCACGGGTGGTGACGGCCTTCAATGATCTTGGCACAGGTGCTGAGAGGGGGATGGCCCATTCCATTGGGATGTTGCCCCTTCACGAGGGCGTCGGCCCCGGTGAGAGGCCGGGATGCAATAGAACGGCTGACAACCGCAGGCGGAGGGGGGGTTTAGGTTTAGCGTGACCTGAAGATATGGGCCCTTCTCGTATGTGTGCGCGTAAACCTGTCGCGTGTGCACACGCGTACGCGTGTTCGCTGTGCGTGCGCGCGTGCGCGTCTGTGAATGCGTGCGTGTGTTCGCGGGCGTCTGGTGGAGGACTCGACCAAACAAGGGAGGCCCGCCGGCTGCTGTTGGTATTCTGTGTGCAGACCGCGCTGCAGTCTGCACCGCCTTCCTTTGCACCGGTGAGAGGCCGGGATGCAATAGAACGGCTGACAACCGCAGGCGGAGGGGGGGTTTAGGTTTAGGTTTAGCGTGACCTGACGATATGGGCCCTTCTTGGAAGCTGCACGCCCCGACGGCTGGCGGGAGGTCGCCGTCAAGCACAGCCCCCATGCGACCCCAGAGGGTCGGAGCGCGTGGGGGCTGCATCGGTGGACCGCACGGTGCCTGTTCACTACCCTCGAGCGGGGGGTGGAAGTGGAGTGGGCTGCTGTTCATGAGAGGGGGAGCACATGCATCGTCACAGGCAGGCCCTCTGCCGGGCTTCACTGTACTCGATCACAGAGGGGGCGGGGTTTGCTGCAGTCGGTATTCGCTGGACGGGGGAAGACAAAACGGATGGTAAGCGTTGACAAAGGCCTGCAGCGACAGTTGCGGGTCGGCAGAGACAACCGACATCGGAATTCGGAGAGTGCCGCCCCACGCCTCATGATACGACGGATGTCCATCGGGGACGCCAAGGCGTGGGTAGCTATCGTAACGGGGCTGAGGGGGGGCGGCGGGGGAGGGTGTGGCAGGCTCAGCAAACATGCCCCCCCCCCCTTTCGGCCCTGTGTTGCACTTGCCACATCAGTGGCCCACCCCCACTCTTCCCCGCGCTGGGAACCCCCGATGGGGTGGAGGTTACGGAGCCATTTTGACTCTTTCCGGCGGGACGCAGCTGCGGAGCGCCGCAAGTTGTCTCGACCCCTCTGCCCCCCTCACCCGGGGCCAACGACTCACCAACGCCCGCACCCCCTCCAGGCCCTCTGGGCTCCAAGACACTGCGGGGGGGGGCAACAACCAGCACATCCTCAATACGCCAATTATTGGGCGCCGCTGACACGCAAACGGCACACCATGCCACATCCAGCACAGCCCCGGCACACCAACGACTGGGCTCCGCGAACGCGGAAACGACACCAGCAGGAGCACCGGCCGCAGCGGCCGACAGAACGCAGCGACCCGACGCAACATGCGAAGGGAAGAGCGGGTGACTGCCCAGGGCCCCGTAAAGGAGCAACAACCAGACGGAATGTCACACGGAGGGGGGTGGGCGGGTGGTTGGGGAGCTGTACTCGCACCAAAGATGTGGACGGGGATGTCTGCAGGGCTTACACCTGAGCGCTACCCCGTGGGCCTACTTCTGGATTGCGCCGCACCGTCCGCAGTCCACACTTGAGACCTGATCTGTGCTGTGGTCCACCGCTGCGTGCCCTGCGTCCCCTCGGCCTGTGCCGCGCACTGCGGCAGCCCGACCGGCCCGCCTTCCATATCTCGCTCCCTCCCCTCGCCCTCCCTCCTGCCCCCTTCTTTTCACTGCCATGGCCTGTGCTCTGTAGAACTGCTGGGGCAGACAGCGAAGCACCTGCTGGACATGGAGAAGCAGAATCCTCAACACGTGAAGGTCACCTCCTTCCTATGTTCTGACGGACGAGCTCTGCGCACGTGCCCACCCCCTTTTCACCTCACCACCAGTGTTCCGGGCTGATTGCCACATCCGCTGCCCTTCCTATGTCCCTCACTTACCAGCTTCCGGTCTGGCTGGCCTGCCTGCCTGCCTACCTCTCGCGCCTTGCCCCTCGCTCAAAAGGAAAGAAATTCAACCAGAGATGCTGTGGTGCTGCATTCTGCAAGAGGGTCGAACACACCCGCGTGCAATCACACCGAATGCCAAGGAATGCCGAACTGGTCTTGCTTCAGACCGCGTTTCTTAGGCCAGGGTAGTGGGTGGATGCCAAGACTGACCCTGCAGAGTGCTTTGCTCGTCAGACCTCTTCCCCCACCGTGCACCCCGTTGCTTCTTCCATCCCTCCCTCTCTCCCTCCTGTGTTCCTGCCCCTTCCCCCTCCCTGTGTTGCCCCTCCTCGTCTTCCTGCCCGTTCCGCTTCCCTGTCACTGGTGACCTTGCGCCAATATAAAGCCCCTCAGGGTGGTAACTTGTGGGGTGGACTGCCCGCCTGCATTGCCATCGTGGTATGTGCTACGGTGGCCCCGACTTTCGTCTTTTCACAAGTGCCTCTTGGCGCCAATACGCCGTGTGCACGCCCTCGTGTGCCATTTTGTTCTTTTTCTTGATGACTCGCGGGTCGAGTGCTGGTACTACAACTGCGCAATCCCCCCCGTCTTTACCGCGCGGCTGACTCTCATTCGCCTCAGTTGGCACGCTGCTATCTTTCGCTTTATCTACGTAGCCAATCATGTGCTGGCCTCGCTGCCGGCACAGAAATCTTCCAGCTGATGCTGTGTAAGAAGGGTAGTAGCTGCACACCACCGTGGCCTTGGCTCTCCACTCACGTTCCACCATGGGGCCAGCACTACAGCCGTGCATGGCCGTGATGGTGCCAACGTCGAGTCTCCATCGGAAGGCGGAAGGGCACCACTTGAGGTCCCCTCTCCCCGGGCCCATGACGTACCAACAGGGCTTTTTGCCATCATGACGAGCCGTGCCTGAGGAGCATGCTTTCCCAGCGACGTCCCGAGTCGCTGGTGAAGCCCTGGGACGACCCCCCGTGGACAGCATGTCGGCTATTTGGAGGGATCGGGGTCGCTGGTCATCTGCCGGTGGCAGATGGAGCCGCAGCGTTTGCGGTGCTGCCAGTGCCTCAGATCTGGACGGCCTGCGAGGAGGGGCATTCTCAGGCGCTCCGTCGGACTGTCTTTCTCAGGGTGGAGGTAAGAGAGGACTCCTTCCTTGTGTCCCTGTAGGCCTGGGAGGAACAAGGCCAAGGCCTAGAACATGGGACCCCTGCTGGCGCCTCCTCCTCCTCCTCCTCCTCCTCCTCCTCCTCCTCGCCCTCCTCCCCTGTCTTGCTGCCCCTCCCCCTCCCTTGCACCTACCTCCCTCCTCCCCCAAGTCATACTCTGTACCTCACAATAGCCCATACACAATGGTGCTTTGCATGCTGATGTTTTGATCCCTCTTTGTACTCGCTTTGCCTTGCCCTTATGGGCATTGACCTCAGCCTAGCAAAGAAGGCGACGGTAACAGACCTCACTGGGCACGGGGAGAGTGCACAAAGTAGGGGCATGGAGGAGGGGCACGCGGCAGGAGCACGCGGCAACGGCATACGTCAGAAGAGCCCAGGCACTTGACACCGGAAGGAGGGAAATTTAACAGAAGATGTTGTGCCGGGGTTACACACAAGCACATGCAATCCCCAGCACAGCCATGCAGACCCGGTTGTGCTCCAGACTGCCAATCAAAGGCTGAGGGAAGAGTGGGCGGATGCCAAGACCGGCCCCGTGCGCTGCTTGGCCAATGCCGCGTGATCTGATTCTCTGTGATGGGCTGCTGTGCTGCTGCGCGGTGCTGTAAGAGGAGGCGTGCGTTGTGTTGGGTGGTACTGTGTGCGGAGTGTTATGTTGCGTCCTCCTCCGCCTGCACAACGGCCGGCACGGGGGAAGATGCACTGGGAAGTATTCGCACCACATGCTCACGGAGCTCCTCGCTGTTGTCCCAAAACCACGCCGGAGCACACATGGGTACACACTCGCATTCCCGCACCCTCTGCGCCACCCTAGTGCGGCCCTCCCATGCCGGCCCTCCACCCCCGGCCCCATCGGCCCCATGGACCGCCCCCAGTGCGAGCCCCCGTGCCACAGCCCCACGGCTCCGCCCATTTCTGTCCCCCTCAGGACACGGTACACAATGTCACCTTCAAGCAATACATCATGAAGTGCCGTGCGTCGGAGGATAAACGGGACATGTCACGGGGCGTGCAGGTGGTCGTCATGGCCCAGCAGCCGATGGACTTCGCGAACGACAGCCGGGAGCTGCTGAAAACGCTGCTGCAGGCCTAAGGCTTAAGGCCCCCTCCAGCGACGCCAGGTGAGGGGAGGGGAGGTTGCCGGGGCGACCTCCCGGCGATCTCGGGGCGCCAGTGTAGCGGGCCACCAACACCCTAGTGCCCGGGACAGCCACGCATCACTGCTCATTGGGGTTCGAACCCGGAACATCCACTTCAGGCGTCAGGTCCGGGACGGCTGAGCTGCGCGATCTCTTATCATGTGAAACACCCAGGCGGTCTCCGAGGCCCAGGGACAGGGGGGCAGGGGCTGGGGTTGACCCCCTGCCCTGGTGAGAGGATTCAGTAGGATCCAGCCCCACATGTCAGTCAGCTCAGTAGGAAGGAGCCCCGCCCTATGGGCAACTGAGTAGGACCCAGCGCCATCCACAAGGCTCCTCACTAGGACCCGCCCTGACCCCCACCCCCCCAAAGCAAAGGCCTGACCAGGGAACCATTCTGAGTCCTTTCGGCTCGCAGGGACATCCAGGGATCCCTTGCGTGCGGGACGGGATGCGATCGCAGGGCGCCCCCATGTTCTATGACCGCTGAACCACGCGTCCTCCGGTGAGGGGCTTGGCCTTTGGTTCGGGTGGGCCGTCGCTTAGCCCGGGGCACTGCGCCCTGTCAGCGGCTCTCGTGCCTCATCGGGGCATTGGCCGCTTCATCTGAGCCAAAATGGGGCATGGTCGCACCCCCGGACGCCCGATCTACTGAGGGAGCCACCGGAGATGACGGGGCGTGAGCCCCCAGTACCGTAGAGTCTAACCGTCCCACTAACCGCCCCTCTAACCAGCGCCCGATGGCGCAGTGACTTCCGCCTGAACTTCGAAGAACAGTCCTCGGCGCAGCGCTTCAGAACGGCCGACTGCCGGTGGTGACCGGCGGCCCCCATGTGGTCCCGGTCAACAAGTGTTGGCAGTGACCAGCGGGTTGCTGCGCCTTCGGGCACTCACCAGCCCGCCGCCGTGGGGTACCGGCCGGCAATGGTCCGGTTTCCCCAACCGCCCGCGGTTGCCGGTCAACCGCCGTCGGTTACCGCCAACGGGCGTCGGTTGACATCGTCCCCATGTTTTTCAAGAAAAGTAGCCCTGCGCCGACAACGGCCCACGGAGGAGGCCCCGGCAGGCCCGCTGCCCCCATCCCCGTGTCCCTCACCACCCCAACGCAGGCCCCAAGGCGCACTGCTATGCCATGCACTCCCCACCGTTCTGCATTTTACCATGTCTTTGATGTGGTGCCCCGCCTCTCTGACCCGTGCTCTGGCAGATCTCTCCGCAGCCCCCCGCATTTGTGCGGGATAGTCCTCCTTGAGATCGGGAGATGAATTTGAGCTGCGTACCATTTTTGGCAATTTTACGGCCCTGGGGGCCCATGTATCCCACAGAGCCGCCATCCACGCCCAAACGCCCAAACCAGCCACACACAAGCCGCCACACACCGCCACACAGGGCACACGCAGCCACCTGCAGCTGCACAACGCCACAAACAGCTACGCACCGCAACACGCTTAGCCACACGAACAGCCACCCACAGTGCCATACAGAGCACACCGTGGCACACATACCCACACAGATGACGGTCCACGGAGTCTATTGGCCGTCGCTGACTGTGCCGAGTTGTTGTGGTTGTTGTTGGAGGGGGTGATGGGATCACGCACCACACATGCCCTGCACGCCCCAATACTGCGAGACACACGCAGAGCTGTACAGAGCCACATAGACCTACATACAGCCACACAGAGCCGCACGCAGCCCCCACAGGCACCCAAAGCCTCAGAGAGAGGCAAAGGCACCCACACCTGCAGAGGGCTACGCAGGGTCACAGTCAACCAAAACCCGCCACACAGAGCCACACTCTGTCCACTTGGGCACACAGGGCCACACAGAGCCACACAGCCATGCACAGCCACACACAGCCACACGGAGCTGGGCACAGCCACACAGCCACACAGCCACACAGCCACACAGCCACACAGCCACACAGCCACACAGCCACACCCTCACACAGCCACACAGCCACACAGCCACACCCTCACACACGCAGCCACCGCTACTGAAGGGCGCTGTAGGAGAATGGACGGTTTTGAGGTTGGCCGTTTGTTGTGCCAAGCCCAGCGCCGGCTCCTTTGGTTCAGTGGCTGTTCGTTGCCAATTCAGCTGAGGCGTTCTGCTGACGGGGAGTGCTGCGATGCTGGAGAAGTCAATAACCCGGGAACGAGTCGAAAGCATGACCACAGGTCCTGTAATTCCAGATTTTGTACCCAAGTGGAGCAAGTGGTGGACAGAGGACATGCGGCGCCGACGAAACGCCATTCTTGCTTTGCATTCCTGTACCGTGGTCTGATGGAAAATGCCGTGTCCTGCCGTAGTTGCCAAGACACCTGGTGCAAGAGGGGAGGCAGGGAAGGAGGGAGGTAGCAAGTGAGTGAGAATGAGACGGAGGACACATACAGAGACCAACCACCGGGGATGGTCTTTCACGGGGCCTGCGCTGTGTTCGGAGCTGTTTGTGCCAGCATTGGTACTGCATACATCCATTGGGCTCCCCGAACGTTTGTGAAAGTGCATCCAGCTTCTACGAAATGCATCGAATGTGTCACACAAGGAGTGCGACAAAGTCTGTGCATACGTGGCATGCAACAATTGTTGGATCTCAGCTGTTTGACCCGGTGCCATTGAAGTGGGCAACAGATATCCTCTGGGGGCATCAGTCCCGTCTGGGGGAGGCCGTGAGCATCGAGACGGAAGTTGTGCTATCCCTAAGAAATGATCCGTGGAGAAAGAAATGTGATATGGTGTTGCTGATGATGTGCATATGGAATGGCGTAGCTGGTGGGCCCCTGAGCCGAATCCTGCTTGACCACAGCATTCCCAAAGCACCTAGCGAGGTACAGCTCACGGGGGCCAATCATCATTGGCCAACTCGTCCCGCTGCTGGGTGTGAGGCTGGCAACGGCTGAATTGCGGGTCCTCATCCTCCTCATCCTCCTCTTCCTCCGCCTCTTTGCTGTCATGCATAAAATTGGTGATCCAGAACTATGTTTCTCACCCAAGTGGTGGTGTGCACCCTCGAAACTGTGTATGTTGTAGGTCGTGTATTTTTTTTTTCCTGTCGGCGTGTGGATGGAAAAGAATCGTTGCGATGTGCAATTTGTTTTTGGCTTTTTCGGGTACACGACGTGACACCAAAAAAACCTAACACGAGGCGACAGTAAAAAACAATTACACACACCGACCCGATATCAAAAAAGCAAACCGACCGCCCCCCCCTTTTTGCCCATGGCGTCATGCCAAAATCCCCTTTTTGTCCAAGCAATGCCTGTGTCCAAGCAACACTAGGCGTTGGTTCCCTCAATTTTTGCACCGTTGATTTTGGCGGTGCTATTTGGCAGCACTTCATTTTCGCGTCCATGCTCATGCGGTGTGACGTGGGTGGTGTCATGCCACTTTCAATTTATCGTTCACAATGTAAAGAGTTGGTGCTTGTTGCTTGGGAAAATACTTGGCATAGTGGGTGATATTTGCTCTGTGCTGCGGGCTGGGTATTTGCATCGCACGTGGACCATCAGCTGAGATGAAGGCTCTACAACAACGTCTAGCACCCGCTGACTTGGAGTAGTGGTAAAATTTTGAAAAAATAGATATGGCATTTCCCTTTCACACCCAAATGCTCGGCTACCATCCACTGGATGCACGTTTTGCAACACCGGGGCAAGCCATGGTAGCTACGGTTCAAAAGACCGCGCCTTCTTCTTAACCAAGGTGCACAAGGAACTTATAGGATTTTTTCACATTCCAAGATCCGAGAACCCATTCGGCGTGGCATAGTGCAACAACTATCCAACAGCAATGTTACTTTGGGGTAGGCTCAAGCCCCATGCCATGTGCACGTGGCGGCAGCCCCCTCCTCGGTACACATTCAAAATCAATATAAAATTGACGATGAAATCTACCTCAAGTTTGTTGTGCTTCGACTGGTGGGGGTCCTTCTTTCGGGCAAATACGACGAATACAACACGGCGCTAGCACAACAGAAAAGACCACAACATTTGTTTCTGCACAATGATAACAAGTGACGCATAGGGCACTTGGTTCTTGAGGCTTCATTAGTGTTTTTCACACGTAAATGTTACATGCACGCACTGTGCAGTAGGCGTTCCGTGGCACAAGGCCTCGTTGCCCCCCCCCCCCCCCCATGGCGGCACAGCACGGCACGGCACGGCACAAAACAGGGCGGCACACGGAGATTCCGACCCCCCCCCCCCCCCATATTCCTACCCCGCCCGACCCTACCCGGAACGGGCCCTTAGAGACGACCACTATGGAGTGCCAGTCACATACATATGGGCCCAATGCATTTGTTTTCTTGTCTCGGGCCCAATGCTAGCATTTCCTGGTGGTCCCTGGGTGGATATTGTTGCTTCTTGGTGGTCTCTGGATGGGCACTGGTATTTCCTAGTGGTCTTTTGATGGATGCTGGTATTACCTGGTGGTCTCTGCATGGACGCTGGTATTTCTTCTTATTCGTCAAATGGCACAAAGTGACATGGAGAGACATGCAAGGAAAAGCAACCCAATGATCCATGCAAACTTCTTGAAAAAAAATTTTGCGTCCCACTATGACAAACCCGAATTTAGCAACCTGAACCATCGCACACTTCAAACAACAACGTACCATGTTGACGATCAATTCACATTAATAATTGCATTGGGCTCCAAACCATAATGCATGAAAAATTATTCCAAAATATTCATCAAATGGCAGAGAGTGAGATGGAGAGACATGCAAGCAAAAGCAACGCAACAATCCATGCAAACTTCTTAAAAAAACTTGCGTCGCATGATGACAAGTCGAAATTTAGCAACATAAACCATTTCACATCTTCAACAACAACATGCAATGATCACAATTGATTCACATCAATAATTGAATTAAAGTAATGAGTGAGTTGGAAAACACATGGTGCAACACCAAGAGACAACACACAAAAAGTTGCAAATGCAACAGTCACGAAAAAGAGCAACATGCCGTCCAAATCTGAACCACTGATACATGTGTGCCTCTACAAAGGATCTTGTTGGGTAGGAACACTTGGCACGGCACGGCACAAGGCCTCTTTGCCCCCCCCCCCCCCCATAGGCGGCACGGCACGGCACGGCACAAAACAGGGCGGCACACGGAGATTCGTTTTTCAATTCGCTCTACTATGTGCCATGCGTGCTTCCTGATACCTTGCTTTTGAGAAGCACGAAGTTCATATTTTGTGTCAGAGCAGCTCTGTTGGCCAAGAGGGCATGTGTAGCGTGTTTTACCTCTTGGTTTTGAGAGTAGTACATCATGTCTACACGTGTATCACGCAAGTTGCGGGGCGGAAGCAACACCCTTGTCCAAGCAACACCAGGCGTTGGTTCTGTCAAACTCTGGTCATTTACTGTTGCTTGGACAAGGGGGGGGTGATAGCAAAAGAAAGAAATATCAAGAATAGACATTTGAGTGGCCCCTTGAGTTGGGGATATGGATATCCCCTTTCGGGGGGGTCCCCAGGACAACATGGGTTAGGTGGCCACTTTGATTTCCTCCCCCCTTTTTTTGGATTCCCTTGCCACCTGACCGCAACCCAAAGCAGGCTACAGAGGGGATGTCGTGGGAGGGGTTTGTGGGCTGCCCTCGAGCCCCCACACCCTCCGCCCTCCAGACATACCCCCTCCCCCACTCCATCTGCTGCTCTGCCAAACGGTCCCATGCCTCGTCTCACAGCCGCTGTTTCCGTTTGTCGTGTCCCGAGTGGTACCATGAACTCTCGCCACCGCCGCGCCCGGCGCGTCCAATTGCTTGTGAGGCTGCGGCTGTATCGCATTCGGCACAGCCACGACCTCAAGGTCCCCGACTGGTTCTTGGGGAAGGACAAAGAGGGCCTTGTTGAGAAGGACCTCAGCCCCGCGGCCCAGCAGAAGGACCCTGCCCCTGTGCAGGAGGAGCCTGCCCCTGTGCAGGAGGAGCCTGCCCCTGTGCAGGAGGAGCCTGAAGGTTGGTGCCTGTGCTCTGTGCCCCTCGTTCGCCGTGCCTGGTCGGTCCGGGGTCAGGGGGATAGTACAGAGTACAAGAGGTCCAAAGGTAGTCAGCAAACAGTGAGACGAGTGATGCCTCGGATGAGCTGTGATGCCCGAGTAAACGCCGCCTGACCGGGTTCTGAGGGTGGGGGATGAGCTGCCCTGCGATCGACTGAACGGGACTGAACAATGATTGCGCAATGCTGCCGTGCAGCGGGACAATGTGTGGGCAGTGACCGCACGGGGGCCGATCCTGGTCAGGACCCGACCCCAAAGGGGGGGGGGGGGGTACCCTCCCCCCCCTCTACAGACCCCAAAATGGTTGTACAGAACAATGGGTTTTGTGGGCGCCAGAGGCGCCGGAGATTTTGTTTTAGGCATATGGCACGGGGAAATTTTTTTGTTCGACCCTATGTGTCTGTACTCAAAATGCTCAGAATTTTGTGGAGAATTCAAAAATGGCTGAAAAGCACAAAAAAGGATTTTGACCCCGACCCAGCCTCCGGGTCGGACCTTGGCTGATGGGAGCCTGAGTTGATGGGCAATTTTTTTTGAAAAAATTTTTACCCCACTTGTGCATATTCAAAATGATCAGTGTGTCATGGGGATCATTTTGAGGTATGTATGTTGGGGTACCCACCGACCCCCTCGGGGGGCCCGGCGGCTGACCGCCCGACCCGCCGACCCCCAAGGTTTGGGTCAACCAAGGGGGGGGGGGTCCCCTCCCCCCCACAGCCCCCCAAACTGTCGCACACCCCTCGGGGTCACACATTGGCTGGCGGCGGCCCCCGTGAGTGACCGCGTCGCCTGTGACACGGGGGCGTTCGGTAGAGTATCCGTTGCGCCACTTGCCACCTTGGCCTTTGTCCACGCTACTGTCTTGTCCAAGCTGCAGCGGGTGTAGGGGCTGTATTGATTTGGGACCTACTTTAAGTCGCTACAAAATGTAGTGCCGCCTATGAGACGTCTGTTTTGTCAGTGTGTGCCGGCTTGACCCCGCATGGCTTGATTTGGGGGAAGTTTGGGCATGATAGTGACCCTTTCCTGCACCAGGTTACTATGGAGCCCTCTCTTTTTGAACCCGAGCGTCCAGTTATTGCTATCGTGTGGTCACACAAGGGTGTGTCAGTCTTGTCTAAGCTCCAGTGGGCGTGGGGACCGCATTAATTTGGGACTTCTGCTCAGCTTGGACAGGGGCGGGGGGGGGGGGCATCGGGGCAGATGAAGTCGACAGGACCCAGCAATGTGTGCGCTGTGGCAGTGTTGCGCCGTCGCTACTTGCAATTGCTCAATATTCGATTCTGCTTGTCAGACGATTGGTTGACAGCGTTGGTCAAGCGCGAGGCGAATCGTACAATGCTGGACTATGTCGGCATCAACGACCAGGTGTGGGAGGCATAGAGGGAACGTCCTGTTGTGAGGCCCACGGGCGTAGTGGGGAGCATCTGGCTGCTGTCCGTATGGCGATGGCTTGTGCAAGGTGAGCCCTGGCTGAAGCAGAGCCTGGAGGGTGGAGCTAAGGTGGTGTGTAGGAAGAATTTCCAACAGAGCTGTAGCCTGCGGTGAGCTTCAAGGTGGACTCGCTGGAGAAGTGGTGGACGAATCTGAAGCAGACACACAGGTGGGAGAAATTTCGGAAGGGATCAACTGAGTGTGGAAAGTTTCGGTTTTCAGATTGGGGGCCGAAATGATCCCCCGAAAAGGTTTGCGCAAATGCGTGTGCCGCGCTCAGAAGAATTTATTGGTCGTGATTTGATGCCTGGTAGGTCTGAGCAATGCAGTTTACGTCGGATCCATTTCTGCATTCAGAGCATTTCCACTTTCAGGGCGAAAGCAGTGCACCAGAGAACATGGTTCAATGGGCCCAAGTCGTAGCTGTTGTCCCTCCTGATCCCGGCTGAGAACCATCGTGGCTTTGCTTGACGTGGTTGAGAGTGAGCCACTTTAATTTGGCATGTTCAATACAACGCTCAATGTGGAGAGCCAACCTTAGGATTTGCCACGGTACTCTTTTTTGTTGGTGACTGCTGATTTGGCACGTGCTGTTCCACAAAATTGCTGTCGATTTCCCCCTGATTTTGTCCACAAAGCACCGAAATTTTGGGGGGCGCTGAAATTTCCCAGCCTGAAATCCTCTCCACCGAAATTGGCACTCCCGCTGCCCCAGTGCATCCACCCTTGACCCTCGCCAATCCTCACTGAACGTGGATAGCTCAGGCCACCACAATGTAAGGAAACACCCAGCTCGAATGAATTGCAATGCAGTGCGTTCATGCAGTCCTGTCGAAGGCAACATTGAAAGCTAGGTTGCCTTCATACAAGATTCAATGAGAACTACCCGCTCCTTTATGTTGTTCCACCAGGCCAGTCTTCGTTGCAAACGTATGGCCTTTCACTCCTTGCGTATGACGTGTTGTGCTTAGTGCAAACACCACTAACAATGCCAACTCAGTTCAATGTTTGGTTGTGGTGATAAATTGACCTGTCTGCTTCATGTGCCGCACACAGAACCCTTTTCATGCGCTGCTTGTGGCGTGCCCTGCGGTATGCAGCTTGGGTTAGCATCCCAAAAGAGGGAAATTTTAGTTGTTTGTACAAGGAAAGGATTTCTTAACGAAACTATCCCCCTGTTTGTCTCTCATACTGCCTCTTCTTTACACAAATGGTACACACGGTGCCCGGCAAAGTGCATGTGCCACTCCTCTCCGCTTGGGGACCTTGATCCAGCAAGCATTTTGCAGCCACCTCAATGCTCTCTGCTTGAGACCCTATTGAGATACATGTTGCCTCATCCAAGGGGCAGACGAAGTATTGGGGCTCTAGTACTTCAAAAGTTTCAACAGATGAATGGGCGCATTTTTTTTCTAAAAAAACAATTCTCATACTTGCAATAGATTGCATTCTGTTGGGAGGAACATGGCTTAAATTCTGGTTTTGCCCAACACGATTGGTGGGTTTGCCGTGCTCTGTCAGAGAAAGAGAGCCAGAGAAAGTAGAATACAGGGATGCGCTCATTCACAAGGCAATATGTGCGCATTTGCATGAAGGATATTATAGGATATTACTCCATTCAACGCAGGGATTTGCATTGGTGGTGCTTTTTGACATGAGAGGGAAATTATTGAATTGACCACGAAAAACAAGTTGCATGATGTCAGAGCACGCATCAGGGTTTTGGGATGCATACAACGGCAAAATGATACAGCAAATGCTTTGCCACCAAGGTGTATACCTTAAAGATTCATTGAGTTTTTTTGAGTATGATGCTGATTGACACAGAATTCGGTTTGATTGGCTTGGCTTGGGTTGTTGTGTCAGGTTGTGTATGGGTTGGATTCAGTCGAGGAGGATTGGATTCAATACGGCTGGATTGGATTGGACTGGACTGGATGGATTGGATTGGACGGGATGGGATGGGATGGGATGGTATCAGATTGGTAGAATTGTATTCAATGAGGTTGCATAGGACAGGGGTGGATTTGGGTTGGATTGTACTGCGTTTGATTTGATTTGATTGGATTGCATTGGATTGGATTGGATTGGATAGGAGATAGGGTTGTGGTGGGTTGTTTAGGATTGATTGGGTCAGATTGCGTTGATTTGGATTGGATTGAGTTCGATAGGATAGGGTCAGGTGCAATCGGATTGGATTGGATGGGATGGGCTTGGATTGGGTGGGATTGCTATGCAGAAAAGTGGTGAAGAGGGTGAGAAGCAGCTACATCATGGGGTGGTTGATAATACTGTCTGAAAGTCTTTGGTTTTGATGAGGAACTGAAGGAATTTGACATGCCCATTTCATCATTCGCTGAATTGATTATGGCAGGGACATGATGTTTTTCGTTTTGGATAGACGTTTTGGAGGGGTCTGACATACACTCACAAAAATCGCTCCAAAATTTGGGCCTGAAAATTTTATTTAGGGGCTGGGGGGGTTCCGATCTCACATCCCTGTAAGGGGGGTTCGAATGCGCTGCCGAGGTGTAATGTTCCCGCCCCGCAGAAGCAAGTTGCACCCGACCTTTCCCATAACCCCTCATGCATGAGCAAGTTCAAGGTCTGCGAAAACAGAGGCACTCTGTGGAGATGCCATGCCATGCTCTAGGATGGTGGTGGCAGGGCTCTTTACGCCGCATTCCATTCACCTGTTGCATTGGTATCCAGATCGTGAAGTGGTATCCAGAATACCAGGGTGATCGACCCGGCCCTAAGAAAAAGAGGAGGAAAAACTGACCTGAGGAAGCCTTTGCCTCGACGTGAAGACGGCTTAGGCCGCAACATGGAGTGGCCGATGCGACGAGTGCGGGTTGCCAAGGGGTGCGAGATGACGTGAAGTTGACCACCACCACAGCCGATGTGAAATGGAGCGGGTGGTACTGAGCTGTGCATTGAAAGCAGCTGAGGGCGGTCCGGGGCAGGCTGCTGAGTGGTGCACGTGCGTGGCTGTCCCCTGACAACATCTTGTGCCTGTGCGAGAAGTAGAGAGGTCGCGTAGTTGAGCCGTCGTGCACCTGGCGCGTGAGCTAGAGGTGCTCGGTTCGAACCCCGTAAGCAGGAACGCGCGGATGTCCTTAGGCGGGAGGGAGTCGCTTGCCCTGCGAGCCGGAAGGGGCGCTGTGAGTGGTGAAGGGTAACTTGCCGTTGGCGTCTGGAGATCGCCTGGGCAACCTCACCTCACCACTGCCAGACATCACACGAGTGCCGTGTGTGTTATGCTGGGTCGTTTGCGTGTGGTGACCAGACGATGGTGTTCCAGAAACAGGGCGAGAATAAGGGAGCGGCGACTGAGACGCCCAGAACTTTGTGGAAGGAGTGGTGAACCGGATTTGCCAAATTTATGTGTAAAATCACGTGTTTCAGCAATTTCAGACGTCCTGCGGTGCTTGTGGTGGGCCCGGCCCTGGGAGCCTAATTAGAGGGGGGGGGTCTGGGAGAGAGGCTCAACGCCCCCCCCCTCCCCGAAGAATACCACAAATGAGAGCGCACGGTTAGCACACCCCCAAGGCTAGGAACACGTGGTCCTAAGGCCGATTCACTGTCCTGCGTCGTCTTTTTCCACGGCTCATGGCTTTGAGCCTCCCAGCGGGGGAGTGGGGCGAGCGGTCCGGGAAATGAGCTCACTCCGGTTCCCCCCCTTCCCCCCGCTGGCTCGTCGCCTTGGAGTCCTCTGTTGTATTTTGCTGAACCGGGGGGGGGGAGAGGCACATTTCCAGCATATGACCCCCCCCCCCCGCCCCACTTTCAGCCCCCCTCCTAACCGCCTCAGTGTCAGGCAGGCAAGGAAGTGACCTGGGGACCTGATTGGGATGGGATGCGATGGGGTTGGGTTGGATGAGCTTAGATAGGCTCAGATTTGGTTGGGTCGGATTTTGTTGGGTGGATTGGATGTGAGTGAATGGAACGGAAGTGGCTTGGGTTGGGTTGGCACGATCCGGTTCTACTGGGTTGGACAGGGTTGTCGCTCTTGCACGAGGCGTTGTCCCCACCCAACCCAACCCTCCGTTTTGAAAGGAAGTGCCCCAGGGCTGACGACTCAAGGACCGCCCTCAAGGACGGTCACTGGTCGGAGAGGAACTACCCTGCGGAAGTGCGCGGGTTTCGGCCACTGAAGTGTGGTGTGGCCACCCACTCTGGGAACCCGGATACTCCCCCCCCCCCCCCGCCAAACAAAAATCCGGACTCCTCTCCGCCAAGTTTTGAATGGTATTTAACGGCAGGTCGCCTGTAGACTGTGTCTGCCCCCCCTTCTTCTCTTGTTTGCTGACCTCTGTTAAGTCGCTGGATATTCCACCGAATCCTGAGCCCCATGCGTGTGTCATTTGGTCGTGGTGGTCGTCGGTGCAATCGTCTTTCAGCAACACGCACAAAAGACACCGAGGTGGTGCGGTCCCTTTGAGGTGCAGCGCCGTCCTGACAGGGTCCACAATTTTCAGAGGTTCTATCAAAAAGGGAACGTTCGTGCGCCGCGCGCGCCGGGCAAAGTTTCAACGGTCACCGCCCCACCTAACCGTTTGGGGGCATGTCTCTGTATGGGGCTTCGTGACCTCGCCGCGCACAATGGGATTTGGGCACTTCTTTTAGCGCCCAAGAGAGCAAGCGATGATTCCAAGAGACGTTGATGACACTGCCTCGCCACCACTTCTGCCAATGATGCATGAATGATTTGTGCCTTTGCACTTGTGCAAGGGGCATCCCAAGCGCGGTATGACGGAGGTAAAGCATTGGAGGGAAACAAACGCGCGGTGCGTGCGGTGCTATGCGCGGTGCGCGCGCGGTGTGCACGGTTTGGTGCGCGTTGTTTTATTCACCCACCGAAATGAATGCTTCATAGGATTGGGCACCCTATGGGGCACCTCACGGGGATGAGCACCCCGTGAGGTTCGATACGCGAAACGTGTCGAAACGAATGCTCCGCACGCTTGGGCACCCATGCGGGGCACCCTCTTCGGTGGTGTGCCGTGCCGAGGAGGTCTCTTTGAGCTCAACGCCCCCCCCCCCCCGGCAGGGGGTGTGGGCAGCTACAACCACCATTGCAATGGTGAGGAGGATGGAGTGGAGGCCTCCGTTGTTGTATGTGAACCCCTGAAGCCACCGCGTCTCTGCCACACTGAAGACCAGCCAGAATTGCGTAAAACAGCAACCCAAAAACGAGCGCGCGGTGCTATGCGCGGTGCGCGCGGTGCGTTTGTTTCCCCCTTGGGATAGATGGCCGGATCATTGATTTGGATGCCGGGCACGCCGGGCGCGCGCCGGGCAAACGTTCGCTCAAAAGGAGTAGCAGTTGGTGGCTGAATTGCAGTTGTTGACACCACCCGACGCCGCTCGGCATTTCAGTGGCAGCAGTCGCAGGGCTTCCAATGGCCGATGGTCTGCAGACGCCGCTGTGACGTGTGGGTGGAAATGCAGTCCAGCAGTCCCTTTTGCCGCCTCTGTGTTGTAGTGACTCTGAAAGCGGAGGTTCTTTGCCCCGGCTGCTCCTCTGAGACGCCATCCTGCAGCTGTACCGGGATAATGCGCCAGACCCACTTGTGACATCTGCTTTGAGGAAACGTTTGAGGGGTGGGTAATGACCTTGAAGAGGGTTGTTGGATCGGGGGTGTGCAGTGGCATCATTGTGATGCCCTCCAACGGCTTTTCAGTTTTGAGACCCCCCCCCCCCCCCGCCCCGCCCGGGGGGACCGTCGGCGGTCAACCACCAACCGCCGGCGGTTGATGGCCAAAAAAAAATGTTTTCATTGGGCACCGACTGTGGGTGAAGGTACGAACGTCCTCTCTTTGCCAACGACACATTTGACACGAACGTATGGCTGGATGCTTCGGGATGATTGTCGTGACGTTGGTGTGCGCATTGGGTGGGCGAGGCGCACCGAGATTTCTTTGTTCCTTTGGTGTGAAGGGCATGCCTGCCCTGACCAGCCACATGGAGGCCTTGAAGCCTGACACATTGCTCATCACAGGCAGAGTAACACCTCAGCACCCGTTGGGGGGTTCCAGACCCACCCACCCCTTAGACCCACCCCTTTGAGTGATTGGGCCAAAATTTGCACTGCGCCTTCAGCGCAATTTTTCAGGGCATAAGTGGTGTGGCTATTGTCCCCTGTGTATCACACATCGGCAGTAGGGCTTTCAACTTGGGGGGGGGGGGGTCTGGGAAAGGGGCTCAATGGACAGGACCATTGATCAGTTAGTATGAACTCTGGCGCCAAAGGCGCTGAAAAATTTTTGAGCATTAAAAATGGTCGAATTTTTTTTTCACCAAATGCATGGCAAATGATGACTTTTCTGAACCCCCTCGATGCGCTCATTCCAAAACCCCCATTTTCTTTTTTTTGCCGATTTTTGGGTCTAGGTCACCTCCGAGGTCCGGAGGTCAGTCTCGGTAGGATTTTGGGGATCCCGTCAATTGAGCCCATTTTTTGGGGGTCCGTGGTAAAACTGAGTAAAAAAATTTTTTTAAAATTTTTTTTTTACTCAGTTTCAAAACTGAGTAAAAAAACAATTTGTTACTCAGTAAGTGGGGTTTCTACTCAGTTGCGAAACTGAGTAAAAATTTTTTTTTTTACTCAGTAAAGAACTGAGTAGAAATTTTTGTTTTTTTACTCAGTAAAAAACTTAGTAGAAATTTTTTTTTTTACTCAGTAGAAAACTTAGTAGAAAAAAGCCACTTTGCCCACAAGTGGGCCACTTCTGATTTTGCCCCCCGCTCTGAAGCGGTGGGGATCCCCGATACGACAGGGGTGAGGTAGCCACTTTGCCCACTTGTGGGCCACTTCTGATTTTGACCCCGCTCTGAAGCGGTGGGGATCCCCGAGACGGCAGGGGTGAGGTAGCCATTTTGCCCACTTGTGGGCCACTTCTGATTTTGCCCCCCGCTCTGAAGCGGTGGGGATCCCTGATACGGCAGGGGTGAGGTAGCCACTTTGCCCACTTGTGGGCCACTTCTGATTTTGCCCCCCGCTCTGAAGCGGTGGGGATCCCCGATACGGCAGGGGTGAGGTAGCCACTTTGCCCACTTGTGGGCCACTTCTGATTTTGCCCCCCGCTCTGAAGCGGTGGGGATCCCCGAGACGGCAGGGGTGAGGTAGCCATTTTGCCCACTTGTGGGCCACTTCTGATTTTGCCCCCCGCTCTGAAGCGGTGGGGATCCCCGAGACGGCAGGGGTGAGGTAGCCATTTTGCCCACTTGTGGGCCACTTCTGATTTTGCCCCCCGCTCTGAAGCGGTGGGGATCCCCGAGACGGCAGGGGTGAGGTAGCCACTTTGCCCACTTGTGGGCCACTTCTGATTTTGCCCCCCGCTCTGAAGCGGTGGGGATCCCCGAGACGGCAGGGGTGAGGTAGCCATTTTGCCCACTTGTGGGCCACTTCTGATTTTGCCCCCCGCTCTGAAGCGGTGGGGATCCCCGATACGGCAGGGGTGAGGTAGCCATTTTGCCCACTTGTGGGCCACTTCTGTTTTTGCCCCCCGCTCTGAAGCGGTGGGGATCCCCGAGACGGCAGGGGTGAGGTAGCCACTTTGCCCATAAGTGGGCCACTTCTGATTTTGCCCCCCGCTCTGAAGCGGTGGGGATCCCCGATACGGCAGGGGTGAGGTAGCCACTTTGCCCATAAGTGGGCCACTTCTGATTTTGCCCCCCGCTCTGAAGCGGTGGGGATCCCCGATACGGCAGGGGTGAGGTAGCCATTTTGCCCACTTGTGGGCCACTTCTGATTTTGCCCCCCGCTCTGAAGCGGTGGGGATCCCCGATACGGCAGGGGTGAGGTAGCCACTTTGCCCACTTGTGGGCCACTTCTGATTTTGCCCCCCGCTCTGAAGCGGTGGGGATCCCCGAGACGGCAGGGGTGAGGTAGCCATTTTGCCCACTTGTGGGCCACTTCTGATTTTGCCCCCCGCTCTGAAGCGGTGGGGATCCCCGATACGGCAGGGGTGAGGTAGCCACTTTGCCCACTTGTGGGCCACTTCTGATTTTGCCCCCCGCTCTGAAGCGGTGGGGATCCCCGAGACGGCAGGGGTGAGGTAGCCATTTTGCCCACTTGTGGGCCACTTCTGATTTTGCCCCCCGCTCTGAAGCGGTGGGGATCCCTGATACGGCAGGGGTGAGGTAGCCATTTTGCCCACTTGTGGGCCACTTCTGATTTTGCCCCCCGCTCTGAAGCGGTGGGGATCCCCGAGACGGCAGGGGTGAGGTAGCCATTTTGCCCACTTGTGGGCCACTTCTGATTTTGCCCCCCGCTTCGAAGCGGTGGGGATCCCCGAGACGGCAGGGGTCAGGTAGCCACTTTGCCCACTTGTGGGCCACCTCTGATTTTGCCCCCCGCTCTGAAGCGGTGGGGATCCCCGATACGGCAGGGGTGAGGTAGCCATTTTGCCCACTTGTGGGCCACTTCTGATTTTGCCCCCCGCTCTGAAGCGGTGGGGATCCCCGATACGGCAGGGGTGAGGTAGCCATTTTGCCCACTTGTGGGCCACTTCTGATTTTGCCCCCCGCTCTGAAGCGGTGGGGATCCCCGAGACGGCAGGGGTGAGGTAGCCATTTTGCCCACTTGTGGGCCACTTCTGATTTTGCCCCCCGCTCTGAAGCGGTGGGGATTCCCGAGACGGCAGGGGTGAGGTAGCCATTTTGCCCACTTGTGGGCCACTTCTGATTTTGCCCCCCGCTCTGAAGCGGTGGGGATCCCTGATACGGCAGGGGTGAGGTAGCCATTTTGCCCACTTGTGGGCCACTTCTGATTTTGCCCCCCGCTCTGAAGCGGTGGGGATCCCTGATACGGCAGGGGTGAGGTAGCCATTTTGCCCACTTGTGGGCCACTTCTGATTTTGCCCCCCGCTCTGAAGCGGTGGGGATCCCTGATACGGCAGGGGTGAGGTAGCCATTTTGCCCACTTGTGGGCCACTTCTGATTTTGCCCCCCGCTCTGAAGCGGTGGGGATCCCCGATACGGCAGGGGTGAGGTAGCCACTTTGCCCACTTGTGGGCCACTTCTGATTTTGCCCCCCGCTCTGAAGCGGTGGGGATCCCCGAGACGGCAGGGGTGAGGTAGCCATTTTGCCCACTTGTGGGCCACTTCTGATTTTGCCCCCCGCTCTGAAGCGGTGGGGATCCCTGATACGGCAGGGGTGAGGTAGCCATTTTGCCCACTTGTGGGCCACTTCTGATTTTGCCCCCCGCTCTGAAGCGGTGGGGATCCCCGAGACGGCAGGGGTGAGGTAGCCATTTTGCCCACTTGTGGGCCACTTCTGATTTTGCCCCCCGCTCTGAAGCGGTGGGGATCCCCGAGACGGCAGGGGTGAGGTAGCCATTTTGCCCACTTGTGGGCCACTTCTGATTTTGCCCCCCGCTCTGAAGCGGTGGGGATCCCCGATACGGCAGGGGTGAGGTAGCCACTTTGCCCACTTGTGGGCCACTTCTGATTTTGCCCCCCGCTCTGAAGCGGTGGGGATCCCCGAGACGGCAGGGGTGAGGTAGCCATTTTGCCCACTTGTGGGCCACTTCTGATTTTGCCCCCCGCTCTGAAGCGGTGGGGATCCCTGATACGGCAGGGGTGAGGTAGCCATTTTGCCCACTTGTGGGCCACTTCTGATTTTGCCCCCCGCTCTGAAGCGGTGGGGATCCCCGAGACGGCAGGGGTGAGGTAGCCATTTTGCCCACTTGTGGGCCACTTCTGATTTTGCCCCCCGCTTCGAAGCGGTGGGGATCCCCGAGACGGCAGGGGTCAGGTAGCCACTTTGCCCACTTGTGGGCCACCTCTGATTTTGCCCCCCGCTCTGAAGCGGTGGGGATCCCCGATACGGCAGGGGTGAGGTAGCCATTTTGCCCACTTGTGGGCCACTTCTGATTTTGCCCCCCGCTCTGAAGCGGTGGGGATCCCCGATACGGCAGGGGTGAGGTAGCCATTTTGCCCACTTGTGGGCCACTTCTGATTTTGCCCCCCGCTCTGAAGCGGTGGGGATCCCCGAGACGGCAGGGGTGAGGTAGCCATTTTGCCCACTTGTGGGCCACTTCTGATTTTGCCCCCCGCTCTGAAGCGGTGGGGATTCCCGAGACGGCAGGGGTGAGGTAGCCATTTTGCCCACTTGTGGGCCACTTCTGATTTTGCCCCCCGCTCTGAAGCGGTGGGGATCCCTGATACGGCAGGGGTGAGGTAGCCATTTTGCCCACTTGTGGGCCACTTCTGATTTTGCCCCCCGCTCTGAAGCGGTGGGGATCCCTGATACGGCAGGGGTGAGGTAGCCATTTTGCCCACTTGTGGGCCACTTCTGATTTTGCCCCCCGCTCTGAAGCGGTGGGGATCCCTGATACGGCAGGGGTGAGGTAGCCATTTTGCCCACTTGTGGGCCACTTCTGATTTGGCCCCCTGCTTCGAAGCGATGGGGATCCCCGAGACGGCAGGGGTGAGGTAGCCACTTTGCCCACTTGTGGGCCACCTCTGATTTTGCCCCCCGCTCTGAAGCGGTGGGGATCCCCGATACGGCAGGGGTGAGGTAGCCATTTTGCCCACTTGTGGGCCACTTCTGATTTTGCCCCCCGCTCTGAAGCGGTGGGGATCCCCGATACGGCAGGGGTGAGGTAGCCATTTTGCCCACTTGGTGGCCACTTCTGATTTTGCCCCCCGCTCTGAAGCGGTGGGGATCCCCGAGACGGCAGGGCTGAGGTAGCCATTTTGCCCACTTGTGGGCCACTTCTGATTTTGCCCCCCGCTCTGAAGCGGTGGGGATCCCCGAGACGGCAGGGGTGACGTAGCCACTTTGCCCACTTGTGGGCCACTTCTGATTTTGCCCCCCGCTCTGAAGCGGTGGGGATCCCCGATACGGCAGGGGTGAGGTAGCCATTTTGCCCACTTGTGGGCCACTTCTGATTTTGCCCCCCGCTCTGAAGCGGTGGGGATCCCCGAGACGGCAGGGGTGAGGTAGCCATTTTGCCCACTTGTGGGCCACTTCTGATTTTGCCCCCCGCTCTGAAGCGGTGGGGATCCCCGAGACGGCAGGGGTGACGTAGCCACTTTGCCCACTTGTGGGCCACTTCTGATTTTGCCCCCCGCTCTGAAGCGGTGGGGATCCCCGAGACGGCAGGGGTGAGGTAGCTATTTTGCCCACTTGTGGGCCACTTCTGATTTTGCCCCCCGCTCTGAAGCGGTGGGGATCCCCGATACGGCAGGGGTGAGGTAGCCACTTTGCCCACTTGTGGGCCACTTCTGATTTTGCCCCCCGCTCTGAAGCGGTGGGGATCCCTGATACGGCAGGGGTGAGGTAGCCATTTTGCCCACTTGTGGGCCACTTCTGATTTTGCCCCCCGCTCTGAAGCGGTGGGGATCCCCGATACGGCAGGGGTGAGGTAGCCACTTTGCCCACTTGTGGGCCACTTCTGATTTTGCCCCCCGCTCTGAAGCGGTGGGGATCCCCGAGACGGCAGGGGTGAGGTAGCCATTTTGCCCACTTGTGGGCCACTTCTGATTTTGCCCCCTGCTCTGAAGCGGTGGGGATCCCCGAGACGGCAGGGGTGAGGTAGCCATTTTGCCCACTTGTGGGCCACTTCTGATTTTGCCCCCCGCTCTGAAGCGGTGGGGATCCCTGATACGGCAGGGGTGAGGTAGCCATTTTGCCCACTTGTGGGCCACTTCTGATTTTGCCCCCCGCTCTGAAGCGGTGGGGATCCCCGAGACGGCAGGGGTGAGGTAGCCATTTTGCCCACTTGTGGGCCACTTCTGATTTGGCCCCCTGCTTCGAAGCGATGGGGATCCCCGAGACGGCAGGGGTGAGGTAGCCACTTTGCCCACTTGTGGGCCACCTCTGATTTTGCCCCCCGCTCTGAAGCGGTGGGGATCCCCGATACGGCAGGGGTGAGGTAGCCATTTTGCCCACTTGTGGGCCACTACTGATTTTGCCCCCCGCTCTGAAGCGGTGGGGATCCCCGATACGGCAGGGGTGAGGTAGCCATTTTGCCCACTTGTGGGCCACTTCTGATTTTGCCCCCCGCTCTGAAGCGGTGGGGATCCCCGAGACGGCAGGGGTGAGGTAGCCACTTTGCCCACTTGTGTGCCACTTCTGATTTTGCCCCCCGCTCTGAAGCGGTGGGGATCCCCGATACGGCAGGGGTGAGGTAGCCATTTTGCCCACTTGTGGGCCACCTCTGATTTTGCCCCCCGCTCTGAAGCGGTGGGGATCCCCGAGACGGCAGGGCTGAGGTAGCCATTTTGCCCACTTGTGGGCCACTTCTGATTTTGCCCCCCGCTCTGAAGCGGTGGGGATCCCCGAGACGGCAGGGGTGAGGTAGCTATTTTGCCCACTTGTGTGCCACTTCTGATTTTGCCCCCCGCTCTGAAGCGGTGGGGATCCCCGATACGGCAGGGGTGAGGTAGCCACTTTGCCCATAAGTGGGCCACTTCTGATTTTGCCCCCCGCTCTGAAGCGGTGGGGATCCCTGATACGGCAGGGGCGAGGTAGCCATTTTGCCCACTTGTGGGCCACTTCTGATTTTGCCCCCCGCTCTGAAGCGGTGGGGATCCCCGATACGGCAGGGGTGAGGTAGCCACTTTGCCCACTTGTGGGCCACTTCTGATTTTGCCCCCCGCTCTGAAGCGGTGGGGATCCCCAAGACGGCAGGGGTGAGGTAGCCATTTTGCCCACTTGTGGGCCACTTCTGATTTTGCCCCCTGCTCTGAAGCGGTGGGGATCCCCGAGACGGCAGGGGTGAGGTAGCCATTTTGCCCACTTGTGGGCCACTTCTGATTTTGCCCCCCGCTCTGAAGCGGTGGGGATCCCCGATACGGCAGGGGTGAGGTAGCCACTTTGCCCACTTGTGGGCCACTTCTGATTTTGCCCCCCGCTCTGAAGCGGTGGGGATCCCCGAGACGGCAGGGGTGAGGTAGCCATTTTGCCCACTTGTGGGCCACTTCTGATTTTGCCCCCCGCTCTGAAGCGGTGGGGATCCCTGATACGGCAGGGGTGAGGTAGCCATTTTGCCCACTTGTGGGCCACTTCTGATTTTGCCCCCCGCTCTGAAGCGGTGGGGATCCCCGAGACGGCAGGGGTGAGGTAGCCATTTTGCCCACTTGTGGGCCACTTCTGATTTTGCCCCCCGCTCTGAAGCGGTGGGGATCCCCGAGACGGCAGAAGCGGGGTAGCCACTTTGCCCACTTGTGGCCCACTTCTAATTCCCCCCCCCCCGCTCTGAAGCGGTGGGGATCCCCGAGACGGCAGGGGTGACGTAGCCACTTTGCCCACTTGTGGGCCACTTCTGATTTTGCCCCCCGCTCTGAAGCGGTGGGGATCCCCGATACGGCAGGGGTGAGGTAGCCATTTTGCCCACTTGTGGGCCACTTCTGATTTTGCCCCCCGCTCTGAAGCGGTGGGGATCCCCGATACGGCAGGGGTGAGGTAGCCATTTTGCCCACTTCAGGGCCACTTCTGATTTTGACCCCGCTCTGAAGCGGTGGGGATCCCCGAGACGGCAGGGGTGAGGTAGCCATTTTGCCCACTTGTGGGCCACTTCTGATTTTGCCCCCCGCTCTGAAGCGGTGGGGATCCCCGATACGGCAGGGGTGAGGTAGCCACTTTGCCCACTTGTGGGCCACTTCTGACTTTGACCCCGCTCTGAAGCGGTGGGGATCCCCGAGACGGCAGGGGTGAGGTAGCCATTTTGCCCACTTGTGGGCCACTTCTGATTTTGCCCCCCGCTCCGAAGCGGTGGGGATCCCCGAGACGGCAGGGGTGAGGTAGCCATTTTGCCCACTTGTGGGCCACTTCTGATTTTGCCCCCCGCTCTGAAGCGGTGGGGATCCCCGATACGGCAGGGGTGAGGTAGCCACTTTGCCCACAAGTGGGCCACTTCTGATTTTGCCCCCCGCTCTGAAGCGGTGGGGATCCGCGATACGGCAGGGGTGAGGTAGCCACTTTGCCCACTTGTGGGCCACTTCTGATTTTGCCCCCCGCTCTGAAGCGGTGGGGATCCCCGAGACGGCAGGGGTGAGGTAGCCATTTTGCCCACTTGTGGGCCACTTCTGATTTTGACCCCGCTCTGAAGCGGTGGGGATCCCCGAGACGGCAGGGGTGAGGTAGCCATTTTGCCCACTTGTGGGCCACTTCTGATTTTGCCCCCCGCTCTGAAGCGGTGGGGATCCCCGAGACGGCAGGGGTGAGGTAGCCACTTTGCCCACTTGTGGGCCACTTCTGATTTTGCCCCCCGCTCTGAAGCGGTGGGGATCCCCGATACGGCAGGGGTGAGGTAGCCATTTTGCCTACTTGTGGGCCACTTCTGGTTTTGCCCCCCGCTCTGAAGCGGTGGGGATCTCCGAGACGGCAGGGGTGGGGTAGCCACTTTGCCCACTTATGGGCCACTTCTGATTTTGCCCCCCGCTCTGAAGCGGTGGGGATCCCCGATACGGCAGGGGTGAGGTAGCCACTTTGCCCACTTGTGGGCCACTTCTGATTTTGCCCCCCGCTCTGAAGCGGTGGGGATCCCCGAGACGGCAGGGGTGAGGTAGCCATTTTGCCCACTTGTGGGCCACTTCTGATTTTGCCCCCCGCTCTGAAGCGGTGGGGATCCCCGAGACGGCAGGGGTGAGGTAGCCATTTTGCCCACTTGTGGGCCACTTCTGATTTTGCCCCCCGCTCTGAAGCGGTGGGGATCCCCGATACGGCAGGGGTGAGGTAGCCATTTTGCCCACTTGTGGGCCACCTCTGATTTTGCCCCCCGCTCTGAAGCGGTGGGGATCCCCGAGACGGCAGGGCTGAGGTAGCCATTTTGCCCACTTGTGGGCCACTTCTGATTTTGCCCCCCGCTCTGAAGCGGTGGGGATCCCCAAGACGGCAGGGGTGAGGTAGCCATTTTGCCCACTTGTGGGCCACTTCTGATTTTGCCCCCTGCTCTGAAGCGGTGGGGATCCCCGAGACGGCAGGGGTGAGGTAGCCATTTTGCCCACTTGTGGGCCACTTCTGATTTTGCCCCCCGCTCTGAAGCGGTGGGGATCCCCGATACGGCAGGGGTGAGGTAGCCACTTTGCCCACTTGTGGGCCACTTCTGATTTTGCCCCCCGCTCTGAAGCGGTGGGGATCCCCGAGACGGCAGGGGTGAGGTAGCCATTTTGCCCACTTGTGGGCCACTTCTGATTTTGCCCCCCGCTCTGAAGCGGTGGGGATCCCTGATACGGCAGGGGTGAGGTAGCCATTTTGCCCACTTGTGGGCCACTTCTGATTTTGCCCCCCGCTCTGAAGCGGTGGGGATCCCCGAGACGGCAGGGGTGAGGTAGCCATTTTGCCCACTTGTGGGCCACTTCTGATTTTGCCCCCCGCTCTGAAGCGGTGGGGATCCCCGAGACGGCAGAAGCGGGGTAGCCACTTTGCCCACTTGTGGCCCACTTCTAATTCCCCCCCCCCCGCTCTGAAGCGGTGGGGATCCCCGAGACGGCAGGGGTGACGTAGCCACTTTGCCCACTTGTGGGCCACTTCTGATTTTGCCCCCCGCTCTGAAGCGGTGGGGATCCCCGATACGGCAGGGGTGAGGTAGCCATTTTGCCCACTTGTGGGCCACTTCTGATTTTGCCCCCCGCTCTGAAGCGGTGGGGATCCCCGATACGGCAGGGGTGAGGTAGCCATTTTGCCCACTTCAGGGCCACTTCTGATTTTGACCCCGCTCTGAAGCGGTGGGGATCCCCGAGACGGCAGGGGTGAGGTAGCCATTTTGCCCACTTGTGGGCCACTTCTGATTTTGCCCCCCGCTCTGAAGCGGTGGGGATCCCCGATACGGCAGGGGTGAGGTAGCCACTTTGCCCACTTGTGGGCCACTTCTGACTTTGACCCCGCTCTGAAGCGGTGGGGATCCCCGAGACGGCAGGGGTGAGGTAGCCATTTTGCCCACTTGTGGGCCACTTCTGATTTTGCCCCCCGCTCCGAAGCGGTGGGGATCCCCGAGACGGCAGGGGTGAGGTAGCCATTTTGCCCACTTGTGGGCCACTTCTGATTTTGCCCCCCGCTCTGAAGCGGTGGGGATCCCCGATACGGCAGGGGTGAGGTAGCCACTTTGCCCACAAGTGGGCCACTTCTGATTTTGCCCCCCGCTCTGAAGCGGTGGGGATCCGCGATACGGCAGGGGTGAGGTAGCCACTTTGCCCACTTGTGGGCCACTTCTGATTTTGCCCCCCGCTCTGAAGCGGTGGGGATCCCCGAGACGGCAGGGGTGAGGTAGCCATTTTGCCCACTTGTGGGCCACTTCTGATTTTGACCCCGCTCTGAAGCGGTGGGGATCCCCGAGACGGCAGGGGTGAGGTAGCCATTTTGCCCACTTGTGGGCCACTTCTGATTTTGCCCCCCGCTCTGAAGCGGTGGGGATCCCCGAGACGGCAGGGGTGAGGTAGCCACTTTGCCCACTTGTGGGCCACTTCTGATTTTGCCCCCCGCTCTGAAGCGGTGGGGATCCCCGATACGGCAGGGGTGAGGTAGCCATTTTGCCTACTTGTGGGCCACTTCTGGTTTTGCCCCCCGCTCTGAAGCGGTGGGGATCTCCGAGACGGCAGGGGTGGGGTAGCCACTTTGCCCACTTATGGGCCACTTCTGATTTTGCCCCCCGCTCTGAAGCGGTGGGGATCCCCGATACGGCAGGGGTGAGGTAGCCACTTTGCCCACTTGTGGGCCACTTCTGATTTTGCCCCCCGCTCTGAAGCGGTGGGGATCCCCGAGACGGCAGGGGTGAGGTAGCCATTTTGCCCACTTGTGGGCCACTTCTGATTTTGCCCCCCGCTCTGAAGCGGTGGGGATCCCCGAGACGGCAGGGGTGAGGTAGCCATTTTGCCCACTTGTGGGCCACTTCTGATTTTGCCCCCCGCTCTGAAGCGGTGGGGATCCCCGATACGGCAGGGGTGAGGTAGCCATTTTGCCCACTTGTGGGCCACCTCTGATTTTGCCCCCCGCTCTGAAGCGGTGGGGATCCCCGAGACGGCAGGGCTGAGGTAGCCATTTTGCCCACTTGTGGGCCACTTCTGATTTTGCCCCCCGCTCTGAAGCGGTGGGGATCCCCGAGACGGCAGGGGTGAGGTAGCTATTTTGCCCACTTGTGTGCCACTTCTGATTTTGCCCCCCGCTCTGAAGCGGTGGGGATCCCCGATACGGCAGGGGTGAGGTAGCCACTTTGCCCATAAGTGGGCCACTTCTGATTTTGCCCCCCGCTCTGAAGCGGTGGGGATCCCTGATACGGCAGGGGCGAGGTAGCCATTTTGCCCACTTGTGGGCCACTTCTGATTTTGCCCCCCGCTCTGAAGCGGTGGGGATCCCCGATACGGCAGGGGTGAGGTAGCCACTTTGCCCACTTGTGGGCCACTTCTGATTTTGCCCCCCGCTCTGAAGCGGTGGGGATCCCCAAGACGGCAGGGGTGAGGTAGCCATTTTGCCCACTTGTGGGCCACTTCTGATTTTGCCCCCTGCTCTGAAGCGGTGGGGATCCCCGAGACGGCAGGGGTGAGGTAGCCATTTTGCCCACTTGTGGGCCACTTCTGATTTTGCCCCCCGCTCTGAAGCGGTGGGGATCCCCGATACGGCAGGGGTGAGGTAGCCACTTTGCCCACTTGTGGGCCACTTCTGATTTTGCCCCCCGCTCTGAAGCGGTGGGGATCCCCGAGACGGCAGGGGTGAGGTAGCCATTTTGCCCACTTGTGGGCCACTTCTGATTTTGCCCCCCGCTCTGAAGCGGTGGGGATCCCTGATACGGCAGGGGTGAGGTAGCCATTTTGCCCACTTGTGGGCCACTTCTGATTTTGCCCCCCGCTCTGAAGCGGTGGGGATCCCCGAGACGGCAGGGGTGAGGTAGCCATTTTGCCCACTTGTGGGCGACTTCTGATTTTGCCCCCCGCTCTGAAGCGGTGGGGATCCCCGAGACGGCAGAAGCGGGGTAGCCACTTTGCCCACTTGTGGCCCACTTCTGATTCCCCCCCCCCCGCTCTGAAGCGGTGGGGATCCCCGAGACGGCAGGGGTGACGTAGCCACTTTGCCCACTTGTGGGCCACTTCTGATTTTGCCCCCCGCTCTGAAGCGGTGGGGATCCCCGATACGGCAGGGGTGAGGTAGCCATTTTGCCCACTTGTGGGCCACTTCTGATTTTGCCCCCCGCTCTGAAGCGGTGGGGATCCCCGATACGGCAGGGGTGAGGTAGCCATTTTGCCCACTTCAGGGCCACTTCTGATTTTGACCCCGCTCTGAAGCGGTGGGGATCCCCGAGACGGCAGGGGTGAGGTAGCCATTTTGCCCACTTGTGGGCCACTTCTGATTTTGCCCCCCGCTCTGAAGCGGTGGGGATCCCCGATACGGCAGGGGTGAGGTAGCCACTTTGCCCACTTGTGGGCCACTTCTGACTTTGACCCCGCTCTGAAGCGGTGGGGATCCCCGAGACGGCAGGGGTGAGGTAGCCATTTTGCCCACTTGTGGGCCACTTCTGATTTTGCCCCCCGCTCCGAAGCGGTGGGGATCCCCGAGACGGCAGGGGTGAGGTAGCCATTTTGCCCACTTGTGGGCCACTTCTGATTTTGCCCCCCGCTCTGAAGCGGTGGGGATCCCCGATACGGCAGGGGTGAGGTAGCCACTTTGCCCACAAGTGGGCCACTTCTGATTTTGCCCCCCGCTCTGAAGCGGTGGGGATCCGCGATACGGCAGGGGTGAGGTAGCCACTTTGCCCACTTGTGGGCCACTTCTGATTTTGCCCCCCGCTCTGAAGCGGTGGGGATCCCCGAGACGGCAGGGGTGAGGTAGCCATTTTGCCCACTTGTGGGCCACTTCTGATTTTGACCCCGCTCTGAAGCGGTGGGGATCCCCGAGACGGCAGGGGTGAGGTAGCCATTTTGCCCACTTGTGGGCCACTTCTGATTTTGCCCCCCGCTCTGAAGCGGTGGGGATCCCCGAGACGGCAGGGGTGAGGTAGCCACTTTGCCCACTTGTGGGCCACTTCTGATTTTGCCCCCCGCTCTGAAGCGGTGGGGATCCCCGATACGGCAGGGGTGAGGTAGCCATTTTGCCTACTTGTGGGCCACTTCTGGTTTTGCCCCCCGCTCTGAAGCGGTGGGGATCCCCGAGACGGCAGGGGTGGGGTAGCCACTTTGCCCACTTATGGGCCACTTCTGATTTTGCCCCCCGCTCTGAAGCGGTGGGGATCCCCGATACGGCAGGGGTGAGGTAGCCACTTTGCCCACTTGTGGGCCACTTCTGATTTTGCCCCCCGCTCTGAAGCGGTGGGGATCCCCGAGACGGCAGGGGTGAGGTAGCCATTTTGCCCACTTGTGGGCCACTTCTGATTTTGCCCCCCGCTCTGAAGCGGTGGGGATCCCCGAGACGGCAGGGGTGAGGTAGCCATTTTGCCCACTTGTGGGCCACTTCTGATTTTGCCCCCTGCTCTAAAGCGGTGGGGATCCCCGAGACGGCAGGGGTGAGGTAGCCACTTTGCCCACTTGTGGGCCACTTCTGATTTTGCCCCCCGCTCTGAAGCGGTGGGGATCCCTGATACGGCAGGGGTGAGGTAGCCATTTTGCCCACTTGTGGGCCACTTCTGATTTTGCCCCCCGCTCTGAAGCGGTGGGGATCCCCGATACGGCAGGGGTGAGGTAGCCACTTTGCCCACTTGTGGGCCACTTCTGATTTTGCCCCCCGCTCTGAAGCGGTGGGGATCCCCGATACGGCAGGGGTGAGGTAGCCACTTTGCCCACTTGTGGGCCACTTCTGATTTTGCCCCCCGCTCTGAAGCGGTGGGGATCCCCGATACGGCAGGGGTGAGGTAGCCATTTTGCCCACTTGTGGGCCACTTCTGATTTTGCCCCCCGCTCTGAAGCGGTGGGGATCCCCGATACGGCAGGGGTGAGGTAGCCACTTTGCCCACTTGTGGGCCACTTCTGATTTTGCCCCCCGCTCCGAAGCGGTGGGGATCCCCGAGACGGCAGGGGTGAGGTAGCCATTTTGCCCACTTGTGGGCCACTTCTGATTTTGCCCCCCGCTCTGAAGCGGTGGGGATCCCCGATACGGCAGGGGTGAGGTAGCCATTTTGCCCACTTGTGGGCCACTTCTGATTTTGCCCCCCGCTCTGAAGCGGTGGGGATCCCCGAGACGGCAGGGGTGAGGTAGCCATTTTGCCCACTTGTGGGCCACTTCTGAATTTGCCCCCCGCTCTGAAGCGGTGGGGATCCCCGAGACGGCAGGGGTGAGGTAGCCACTTTGCCCACTTGTGGGCCACTTCTGATTTTGCCCCCCGCTCTGAAGCGGTGGGGATCCCCGAGACGGCAGGGGTGAGGTAGCCATTTTGCCCACTTGTGGGCCACTTCTGATTTTGCCCCCCGCTCTGAAGCGGTGGGGATCCCCGATACGGCAGGGGTGAGGTAGCCACTTTGCCCATAAGTGGGCCACTTCTGATTTTGCCCCCCGCTCTGAAGCGGTGGGGATCCCCGATACGGCAGGGGTGAGGTAGCCATTTTGCCCACTTGTGGGCCACTTCTGATTTTGCCCCCCGCTCTGAAGCGGTGGGGATCCCCGATACGGCAGGGGTGAGGTAGCCACTTTGCCCACTTGTGGGCCACTTCTGATTTTGCCCCCCGCTCTGAAGCGGTGGGGATCCCCGAGACGGCAGGGGTGAGGTAGCCATTTTGCCCACTTGTGGGCCACTTCTGATTTTGCCCCCCGCTCTGAAGCGGTGGGGATCCCCGAGACGGCAGGGGTGAGGTAGCCATTTTGCCCACTTGTGGGCCACTTCTGATTTTGCCCCCCGCTCTGAAGCGGTGGGGATCTCCGATACGGCAGGGGTGAGGTAGCCACTTTGCCCACTTGTGGGCCACTTCTGATTTTGCCCCCCGCTCTGAAGCGGTGGCGATCCCCGAGACGGCAGGGGTGAGGTAGCCACTTTGCCCACTTGTGGGCCACTTCTGATTTTGCCCCCCGCTCTGAAGCGGTGGGGATCCCCGATACGGCAGGGGTGAGGTAGCCATTTTGCCCACTTGTGGGCCACTTCTGATTTTGCCCCCCGCTCTGAAGCGGTGGGGATCCCCGATACGGCAGGGGTGAGGTAGCCACTTTGCCCACTTGTGGGCCACTTCTGATTTTGCCCCCCGCTCTGAAGCGGTGGGGATCCCCGATACGGCAGGGGTGAGGTAGCCATTTTGCCCACTTGTGGGCCACTTCTGATTTTGCCCCCCGCTCTGAAGCGGTGGGGATTCCTGATACGGCAGGGGTGAGGTAGCCATTTTGCCCACTTGTGGGCCACTTCTGATTTTGCCCCCCGCTCTGAAGCGGTGGGGATCTCCGATACGGCAGGGGTGAGGTAGCCACTTTGCCCATAAGTGGGCCACTTCTGATTTTGCCCCCCGCTCTGAAGCGGTGCGGATCCCCGATACGGCAGGGGTGAGGTAGCCATTTTGCCCACTTGTGGGCCACTTCTGATTTTGCCCCCCGCTCTGAAGCGGTGGGGATCCCCGATACGGCAGGGGTGAGGTAGCCACTTTGCCCACTTGTGGGCCACTTCTGATTTTGCCCCCCGCTCTGAAGCGGTGGGGATCCCCGATACGGCAGGGGTGAGGTAGCCACTTTGCCCACTTGTGGGCCACTTCTGATTTTGCCCCCCGCTCTGAAGCGGTGGGGATCCCCGATACGGCAGGGGTGAGGTAGCCATTTTGCCCACTTGTGGGCCACTTCTGATTTTGCCCCCCGCTCTGAAGCGGTGGGGATCCCCGAGACGGCAGGGGTGAGGTAGCCACTTTGCCCACTTGTGGGCCACTTCTGATTTTGCCCCCCGCTCCGAAGCGGTGGGGATCCCCGAGACGGCAGGGGTGAGGTAGCCATTTTGCCCACTTGTGGGCCACTTCTGATTTTGCCCCCCGCTCTGAAGCGGTGGGGATCTCCGATACGGCAGGGGTGAGGTAGCCACTTTGCCCATAAGTGGGCCACTTCTGATTTTGCCCCCCGCTCTGAAGCGGTGCGGATCCCCGATACGGCAGGGGTGAGGTAGCCATTTTGCCCACTTGTGGGCCACTTCTGATTTTGCCCCCCGCTCTGAAGCGGTGGGGATCCCCGATACGGCAGGGGTGAGGTAGCCACTTTGCCCACTTGTGGGCCACTTCTGATTTTGCCCCCCGCTCTGAAGCGGTGGGGATCCCCGATACGGCAGGGGTGAGGTAGCCACTTTGCCCACTTGTGGGCCACTTCTGATTTTGCCCCCCGCTCTGAAGCGGTGGGGATCCCCGATACGGCAGGGGTGAGGTAGCCATTTTGCCCACTTGTGGGCCACTTCTGATTTTGCCCCCCGCTCTGAAGCGGTGGGGATCCCCGAGACGGCAGGGGTGAGGTAGCCACTTTGCCCACTTGTGGGCCACTTCTGATTTTGCCCCCCGCTCCGAAGCGGTGGGGATCCCCGAGACGGCAGGGGTGAGGTAGCCATTTTGCCCACTTGTGGGCCACTTCTGATTTTGCCCCCCGCTCTGAAGCGGTGGGGATCCCCGAGACGGCAGGGGTGAGGTAGCCATTTTGCCCACTTGTGGGCCACTTCTGATTTTGCCCCCCGCTCTGAAGCGGTGGGGATCCCCGATACGGCAGGGGTGAGGTAGCCATTTTGCCCACTTGTGGGCCACTTCTGATTTTGCCCCCCGCTCTGAAGCGGTGGGGATCCCCGATACGGCAGGGGTGAGGTAGCCACTTTGCCCACTTGTGGGCCACTTCTGATTTTGCCCCCCGCTCTGAAGCGGTGGGGATCCCCGAGACGGCAGGGGTGAGGTAGCCATTTTGCCCACTTGTGGGCCACTTCTGATTTTGCCCCCCGCTCTGAAGCGGTGGGGATCCCCGATACGGCAGGGGTGAGGTAGCCACTTTGCCCATAAGTGGGCCACTTCTGATTTTGCCCCCCGCTCTGAAGCGGTGGGGATCCCCGATACGGCAGGGGTGAGGTAGCCATTTTGCCCACTTGTGGGCCACTTCTGATTTTGCCCCCCGCTCTGAAGCGGTGGGGATCCCCGATACGGCAGGGGTGAGGTAGCCACTTTGCCCACTTGTGGGCCACTTCTGATTTTTGATTTTGCCCCCCGCTCTGAAGCGGTGGGGATCCCCGATACGGCAGGGGTGAGGTAGCCATTTTGCCCACTTGTGGGCCACTTCTGATTTTGCCCCCCGCTCTGAAGCGGTGGGGATCCCCGAGACGGCAGGGGTGAGGTAGCCATTTTGCCCACTTGTGGGCCACTTCTGATTTTGCCCCCCGCTCTGAAGCGGTGGGGATCTCCGATACGGCAGGGGTGAGGTAGCCACTTTGCCCACTTGTGGGCCACTTCTGATTTTGCCCCCCGCTCTGAAGCGGTGGCGATCCCCGAGACGGCAGGGGTGAGGTAGCCACTTTGCCCACTTGTGGGCCACTTCTGATTTTGCCCCCCGCTCTGAAGCGGTGGGGATCCCCGATACGGCAGGCGTGAGGTAGCCATTTTGCCCACTTGTGGGCCACTTCTGATTTTGCCCCCCGCTCTGAAGCGGTGGGGATCCCCGATACGGCAGGGGTGAGGTAGCCACTTTGCCCACTTGTGGGCCACTTCTGATTTTGCCCCCCGCTCTGAAGCGGTGGGGATCCCCGATACGGCAGGGGTGAGGTAGCCATTTTGCCCACTTGTGGGCCACTTCTGATTTTGCGCCCCGCTCTGAAGCGGTGGGGATTCCTGATACGGCAGGGGTGAGGTAGCCATTTTGCCCACTTGTGGGCCACTTCTGATTTTGCCCCCCGCTCTGAAGCGGTGGGGATCTCCGATACGGCAGGGGTGAGGTAGCCACTTTGCCCATAAGTGGGCCACTTCTGATTTTGCCCCCCGCTCTGAAGCGGTGCGGATCCCCGATACGGCAGGGGTGAGGTAGCTATTTTGCCCACTTGTGGGCCACTTCTGATTTTGCCCCCCGCTCTGAAGCGGTGGGGATCCCCGATACGGCAGGGGTGAGGTAGCCATTTTGCCCACTTGTGGGCCACTTCTGATTTTGCCCCCCGCTCTGAAGCGGTGGGGATCCCCGAGACGGCAGGGGTGAGGTAGCCATTTTGCCCACTTGTGGGCCACTTCTGAATTTGCCCCCCGCTCTGAAGCGGTGGGGATCCCCGATACGGCAGGGGTGAGGTAGCCATTTTGCCCACTTGTGGGCCACTTCTGATTTTGCCCCCCGCTCTGAAGCGGTGGGGATCTCCGATACGGCAGGGGTGAGGTAGCCACTTTGCCCACTTGTGGGCCACTTCTGATTTTGCCCCCCGCTCTGAAGCGGTGGGGATCCCCGAGACGGCAGGGGTGAGGTAGCCACTTTGCCCACTTGTGGGCCACTTCTGATTTTGCCCCCCGCTCTGAAGCGGTGGGGATCCCCGATACGGCAGGGGTGAGGTAGCCATTTTGCCCACTTGTGGGCCACTTCTGATTTTGCCCCCCGCTCTGAAGCGGTGGGGATCCCCGAGACGGCAGGGGTGAGGTAGCCACTTTGCCCACTTGTGGGCCACTTCTGATTTTGCCCCCCGCTCTGAAGCGGTGGGGATCCCCGATACGGCAGGGGTGAGGTAGCCACTTTGCCCACTTGTGGGCCACTTCTGATTTTGCCCCCCGCTCTGAAGCGGTGGGGATCCCCGAGACGGCAGGGGTGAGGTAGCCATTTTGCCCACTTGTGGGCCACTTCTGATTTTGCCCCCCGCTCTGAAGCGGTGGGGATCCCCGAGACGGCAGGGGTGAGGTAGCCATTTTGCCCACTTGTGGGCCACTTCTGATTTTGCCCCCCGCTCTGAAGCGGTGGGGATCCCCGATACGGCAGGGGTGAGGTAGCCACTTTGCCCACTTGTGGGCCACTTCTGATTTTGCCCCCCGCTCTGAAGCGGTGGGGATCCCCGAGACGGCAGGGGTGAGGTAGCCATTTTGCCCACTTGTGGGCCACTTCTGATCTTGCCCCCCGCTCTGAAGCGGTGGGGATCCCCGAGACGGCAGGGGTGAGGTAGCCATTTTGCCCACTTGTGGGCCACTTCTGATTTTGCCCCCCGCTCTGAAGCGGTGGGGATCCCCGATACGGCAGGGGTGAGGTAGCCATTTTGCCCACTTGTGGGCCACTTCTGATTTTGCCCCCCGCTCTGAAGCGGTGGGGATCCCCGATACGGCAGGGGTGAGGTAGCCATTTTGCCCACTTGTGGGCCACTTCTGATTTTGCCCCCCGCTCTGAAGCGGTGGGGATCCCCGAGACGGCAGGGGTGAGGTAGCCATTTTGCCCACTTGTGGGCCACCTCTGATTTTGCCCCCCGCTCTGAAGCGGTGGGGATCCCCGATACGGCAGGGGTGAGGTAGCCACTTTTCCCACTTGCGGGCCACTTCTGATCCCCCCCCCCCTCCTGCTCTGAAGCGGTGGGGATCCCCGAGACGGCAGGGGTGAGGTAGCCACTTTGCCCACTTGTGGCCCTCTTCTGATTCCCCCCCCCCCCGCTCTGAAGCGGTGGGGATCCCCGAGACGGCAGGGGTGACGTAGCCACTTTGCCCACTTGTGGGCCACTTCTGATTTTGCCCCCCGCTCTGAAGCGGTGGGGATCCCCGAGACGGCAGGGGTGAGGTAGCCACTTTGCCCACTTCTGGGCCACTTCTGATTTTGCCCCCCGCTCTGAAGCGGTGGGGATCCCCGAGACGGCAAGGGTGAGGTAGCCACTTTGCCCATAAGTGGGCCACTTCTGATTCCCCACCCCACCCCCGCTCTGAAGCGGTGGGGATCCCCGAGACGGCAGGGGTGAGGTAGCCACTTTGCCCACTTGTGGGCCACTTCTGATTTCACCCCCCGCTCTGAAGCGGTGGGGATCCCCGAGACGGCAAGGGTGAGGTAGCCATTTTGCCCACTTGTGGGCCACTTCTCATTTTGCCCCCCGCTCTGAAGCGGTGGGGATCCCCGAGACGCCAAGGGTGAGGTAGCCACTTTGCCCATAAGTGGGCCACTTCTGATCCCCCCACCCCCCCCCCGCTCTGAAGCGGTGGGGATCCCCGAGACGGCAGGGGTGAGGTAGCCACTTTGCCCACTTGTGGGCCACTTCTGATTTTGCCCCCCGCTCTGATCGTACCCACCGTGCTTAGCTGGTTTTCGAACAACTTTTTTTTTTCCGTTAAGGACACCCCTACTAAAGAACATAGTAGCAAGAATCATTTGTTCCTCCTTGCTGACTCCCCAGATGGCATGGGACCCATCTTTTTCTATTGCCCTTCGTGCATACAATAGTGTCCTCCACCAGCAAAGCTCTGCGGATGGCCCCGAGGCATGCACGAAGAAATCGGCTACAACGAGTCCCGTGGGCACGGATGATACCCTTGGAATACACATGCAGTGTACTGTTGCTTGGTTGTTTGTGAATTGTTGGGGCAAACAAGGAGGAGTTGGCTGTTGTGGATGAGCTTGCGGAGCGAGAAGGCATCCAACCACAACCGCGGAGGAAGTGGGCAACGTTTTTGTATGCTTTCGGTTCCCTTGCATTTGCAATTGCACCCCTGTATTCCACCTTCATCAAGCAGGATGATTTTGTCAGCTGCCATCCGGCATGTCTATTGATGTTGCATTGTGCCTTGTCTAGACGTGTTGTCAAAGGCGAATTGCAAGTGCCACAGGATAGATTGTGGTTATTGCGTGAGATGGCACAAGCTACTTTGTACTACAGTGGTTCCAAGTTGGCCCCCACACCCAGGACCCAGGCAATGCATTGGGAGGTGTCTCGGTCGTACCCCACGCCCAAATCTGCAGACTCCCCTGACACATGCTTTTTTTTGCGATGGCACACCCGCCATAGCGTGCTAGGAATGTAAGGTTCTTCATTGTACCTTCCATACCACTGTCTTGTGTCAGTCCGAGATTTGTGTAGGATTGCGCCAATTCCGGGCGGCCCCCGTTGCTGCTGCTGCTGCTGTTGTTGCTTTTGCTGCAGTTACTGCTGCCAATGCCACGCATGCCACTCCTGCCAATGCCAATGCCACTGATGACACCCGTCCCGGTGTGTGGATCTGTCGGAAGTGGTATGCGCTGCCTCCTCAATAACCCCAAAATGCTGATGGTCAATTGGAAAATGACCAAGCATTTTGCAGAAAGCTGCATTTGGAAAAGAAAGAAGATCCCTTTGAGAGATGCAAGCTGAATCCCACCCCGAGAGGCAAGCCTCACTATAGAGATACTAAGGCCGACTTGATCTTCAAGCGTGTCTTTTGTAACTACTTGTAAGTAGTTGGCCCCACCCTCCCTCCCTCCTCTGTGCATGCATGCATACGATACTCAACCCTCTTTGGTGAAGTGGTTGTGTGATCCCTCCCTCCTCTGTGCATGCATGCATACGGTACTCAACCCTCCTTGGTGAAGCGGTTGTGTGATATAGACATGATGGCTTGGCCCGGGTGGGGCGCCACTAACACAAGTGGCCGGGAATCGACTCGGGGGCTTTATGCCCTTAAACAAAAGTACCACCTACCATCAAAGTGTGCAGTTTTTTGTGCAATTTTTTTTCAAAAAAAATTGTCTTTTTACTGGGTAAAATTTTTTTTTTCAAAAATTTTTTAAAAAAAATTTTTTACTCAGTTTTACCTCAAATCTACTCAGTTTTACCACATTTTACTCAGTTTTACCTCGTCTGGTACTCAGTTTAACCAAATACCCCTTTTTTGGGGTTCTAGCCAGGGGGCTCTATCGAACCCCCCCCCCCAATTTGAAAGCCCGCCTACCCCATCCCTTTTGGGAGATGCCATTGCATGCCATGACAAAGGCTACGGGTTTTGTGCCTTTGCAGAATTTTGAAAAAGGCTTGGAACCCCCATGGCAGGGCTTTTCTTAGTGTGTGTCCCACCCTACACGGGGGGGGGGTTTCAACCCCCCCCCCCCTCCCCCCGTCGGGTAGGCCATTGTCGGGGACTGTCGGTCGGCACCGAAGGCGATGGTCAAGGAATTTTGCCTGTGGTAAGGCATTTTGCCTATGGTCAGGCATTTTGCCTACGGTAGTTGGGCGGGTGGGTGGGTGTCCAATAGACCTCCCACCCGTGGGGGTGGGACATTTGTGGGTCTCTGGGTTGACCAAAATCTGTGGTGGGTGGGTCCCTGACATCACCCCCCCCCCCACCCCGGTGGTTAAGAAAAGCCCTGCTCCATTGTGCAATGCAGCATGGCACCTCGACAGCTTATGACAGCTTATGATGGCTTAAGACAGCTTATGACAACTTACGACAACTTATGATAGCTTATGACACCTTATGACAGACTAAGACAGCTTACCACAGCTTATGACAGCTTATGATAGCTTATGACAGCTTATGACAGCTTATGACAGCTTATGATAGCTTATGACAGCTTATGACAGCTTATGACAGCTTATGACAGCTTATGACGGCTTATGACAGCTTATGACAGCTTATGATGGCTTAAGATAGCTTATGACAGCTTATGACAGCTTATGATAGCTTATGACAGCTTTTGATGGCTTATGACAGCTTAACACAGCTTATGACAGCTTACGGCAACTTATGACACCTTATGACACCTTACAACAACTTATGACAGCTTATGACAGCTTATGACAGCTTATGATAGCTTATGACAGCTTATGATAGCTTATGACATCCTCTGACACCTTATGCCAGCTCAAGACAGCTTATGACAACTTATGATAGCTTATGACACCTTATGACAGATTATGACAGTTTATGATAGCTTATGACAGCTTATGATAGCTTATGACAGCTTATGACACCTTCTGATAGCTTATGACAGCTTATGATAGCTTATGACAGCTCAAGACAGCTGATGACAGCTTATGACAGTTTATGATAGCTTATGACAGCTTATGATGGCTTCAGACAACTTATGACAGCTTATGACAGCTTATGACAGCTTATGACAGCTTATGAAAGCTTATGACAGCTTATGACAGTTTATGACAGCTTATGACAGCTTATGATAGCTTATGACAGCTCAAGACAGTTGATGACAGCTGATGACAGCTTATGACGCTTATGACAGCTTATGATAGCTTATGACAGCTTTTGATAGCTTATGGCAGCTTATGACAGTTTATGATAGCTTATCACAGCTTATGACAGCTTATGACAGCTTATAACAGCTTATGACAGCTTATGACAGCTTACGACAGCTTATGACAACTTATGACGGCTTCAGACAACTTATGACAGCTTACGACAACTTATCACAACTTATGACAGCTTATGACAGCTTATGACAACGTATGACAGCTTATGACAGCTTATGACAGCTTATGACAGCTTATGACACCTTATGATAGCTCATGACAGCTTATGACAGCTTATGATAGCTTAACACAGCTTATGACAGCTTATGACAGCTTATGACAGCCTATGATAGTCTATGACAGCTTATGACAGCTTATGACAGCTTATGACAGCTTATGACAGCTTATCACAGCTTATGACAGCTTATGACAGCTTATGATAGCTTATGACAGCTTATGACAGCTTATGACAGCTTATGACAGTTTATGACGGCTTATGACAGCTTATGACAGCTTATGATGGCTTAAGACAGCTTATGACAGCTTATGACAGCTTATGATAGCTTATGACAGCTTATGACAGCTTATGACAGCTTATGACAGCTTATGATGGCTTATGACAGCTTATGACAGGTTATGACAGCTTTTGACAGCTTAAGACATCTTATGACAGCTTATGATAGCTTATGACAGCTTATGACAGCTTATCACAGCTTATGACAGCTTATGACAGCTTATGATAGCTTATGACAACTTATGACAGCTTATGACAGCTTATGACAGTTTATGACGGCTTATGACAGCTTATGACAGCTTATGATGGCTTAAGACAGCTTATGACAGCTTATGACAGCTTATGATAGCTTATGACAGCTTATTACAGCTTATGACAGCTTATGACAGCTTATGATGGCTTATGACAGCTTATGACAGGTTATGACAGCTTTTGACAGCTTAAGACATCTTATGACAGCTTATGATAGCTTATGACAGCTTATGATAGCTCATGACAGCTTAAGACATCTTATGACAGCTTATGATAGCTTATGACAGCTTATGATAGCCTATAATAGCTTATGACAGCTTATGACAGCTTAAGACAGCTTATGGCAACTTACGACGGCTTATGACAGGTTATGACAGCTTATGACAGCTTATGACAGGTTATGACAGCTTATGACAACTTATGACAGCCGATGATAGCTTATGACATCTTATGACAGCTTATGATAGCTTATGACAGCTTTTGATAGCTTATGACAGCTCAACACAACTTATGACAGCTTACGACAACTTATGACACCTTATGACACCTTACGACAACTTATCACAGCTTATGACAGCTTATGACAGCTTATGATAGCTTATGACAGCTTATGATAGCTTATGACATCTTATGACACCTTATGCCAGCTCAAGACAGCTTATGACAACTTATGATAGCTTATGACACCTTATGACAGCTTATGACAGTTTATGATAGCTTACGATAGCTTATGATAGCTTATGACAGCTTATGACACCTTATGATAGCTTATGATAGCTTATGATAGCTTATGACAGCTCAAGACAGCCGATGACAGCTTATGACAGCTTATGACAGTTTATGATAGCTTATGACAGCTTATGATAGCTTATGACAGCTTGTGATAGCTTATGACAGCTTATCACACCTTATGATAGCTTATGACAGCTTATGATAGCTTATGACAGCTCAAGACAGCTGATGACAGCTTATGACAGTTTATTATAACTTATGACAGCTTATGACAGCTTATGACAGCTTATGATAGCTTATGACAGCTCAAGACAGCTGATGACAGCTGATGACAGCTTATGACGCTTATGACAACTTATGATAGCTTATGACAGCTTTTGATAGCTTATGACAGCTTATTATAGCTTATGACAGCTCAAAACAGCTGATGACAGCTTATGACAGCTTATGACAGTTTATGATAGCTTATCACAGCTTATGACAGCTTATGACAGCTTATAACAGCTTATGACAGCTTATGACAGCTTATGACAGCTTATGACAACTTATGATGGCTTCAGACAGCTTATGACAGCTGAAGACAACTTATGACAGCTTATGACAGCTTTTGATAGCTTATGACAGCTTATGACAGCTTATGACAGCTTATGATAGCTTATGACAGCTTATGATGGCTTAAGACAGCTTATGACAACTTATGACAACTTATGAGAGCTTATGACAGCTTATGACAGCTTAAGACAGCTTATGACAGCTTATGACAGCTTATGACAGCTTATGACAGCTTATGACACCTTATGATAGCTTATGACAGCTCAAGACAGCTAATGACAACTTATGACAGCTTATGACAGTTTATGATAGCTTATCACAGCTTATGACAGCTGAGGACAGCTTTTAACAGCTTATGACAGCTTATGACACCTTATGATAGCTTATGACAGCTTATGATAGCTTATGATAGCTCAAGACAGCTGATGACAGCTTATGAGAGCGTATGACATCTTATGATAGCTTATGAAATCTTATGACAGCTTATGACAGCTTATGACAGCTTATGACAGCTTATGACAGCTTATAACAGCTTATGATAGCTTATGACAGCTTATGATAGCTTATGACAGCTTATGACAACGTATGACAGCTTATGACATCCTGTGACAGCGTATGATAGCTTATAACAGCTTATGACACCTTATGATAGCTTATGACAGCTTATGGTAGCTTATGACAGCTCAACACAGCTGATGACAGCTTATGATAGCTTATGACGCTTATGACAGCTTATGACACCTTATGACAGCTTATGATAGCTTACGACAGCTTATGATGGCTTCAGACACCTTATGACAGCTTACGACAACTTATCGCAGCTTATGGCAGCTTATGACAACGTATGACAGCTTATGACAGCTTATGACAGCTTATGATAGCTTATGACGGCTTATGACACCTTGTTATAGCTTATGACAGCTTATGGTAGCTTGTGACAGCTCAACACAGCTGATGACAGCTTATGACAGCTTATGACGCTTATGACAGCTTATGACAGCTTATGACACCTTATGACAGCTTATTATAGCTTATGACAGCTTATGACACCTTATGATAGCTTATGACAGCTGATAATCGCTTATGACACCTCAAGGCAGCTGACGACAGCTTATGACAGCTTATGACGCTTATTGAAGCTTATGACAGCTTATGACACCTTATGACAAATTAAAACAGCTTATGACACCTTTTGACAGCTTATGGTAGCTTATGATAGCTTAACACAGCTTATGACAGCATATGACAGCTTATGACAGCTTATGATAGCTTACAACAGCTCAAGACAGCTTATGACACCTTATGACAGCTTATGACAGCTCAAGACAGCTGATGACACCTTATGACAGCTTATGACGCTTATGACAGCTTGTGACAGCTTATGACACCCTATGACAACTTAAGACAACTTATGACAGCTTATGACAGCTTAAGACAGCTTATGACAGCTTCTGACAGCTTATGTCAGCTTATGGTAGCTTATGATAGCTTAACACAGCTTATGACAGCTTATGACAGCTTATGATAGCTTATGACAGCTTATGACAGCTTATGACAGCTTATGACAGCTTATGACAGCTTATGACAGCCCCTTGTCGTAACACGGGCCATGCTCTGGTTCAGCGGGCAAACGTGCAGAAACAAGGGGTTGCCGTGTCTGGACAGTTCTGTGTTACCGCGCAGCAAGTACCACAGAACACATGTTGCAGATATAAGCCAGCCCTACCCTTTCATGACTACCAAAGGGTGTCCAACAGGCCAGCATACACCCCAGACCACAGGAGCAAATTGAATTAATCCGGCAGATGGCACCAATCCCGTAGATGGCCACGAATCCAGCAGATGCCATAAATCTTGTAGACGGCCACAAATCCAGTAGATGGCCAGTAATGCAGCAGATCGCATTTTTTGGACGCAATCGAATCTATGGGCAGCGGTGGCGGGAGAAGGGCGGTTGGGTTCTTTGCCCCAACCTCGCTGGCTGTTCGCCCTGTTACCCACAACTTGATCTTCAGAGGCATGCTGCAGTTGTTGCCGAGGCATGGCTTGCTGCCGAGGCACTTGATTGGTGCTAGGCCATCAGTCTGGCCCCCCATCTTCTTCATCTATATCTTCGTGCTTGATCTGCACGGCAGTGTTATGTGTGCCCATGTCACCCTCCATATTCATGCGTGCGGCCATGATAGGCACATGGTTTTAAGTTCCAGTCAGACCTGGACGACATTGCACGGTTCAGGGTGTGAGAAACATGATCGCTCGTCGGCCTGCAATGCAACAACTGTGAGGCATGCGGCTGATCTTTTTTTGGCCTCCCAGTCGTCGCCGGTGAAATGGGGTGACATCCAGTACATAACTATCACATGCAATAACCTGAAGCTGCCGATGAAGTTCATGGCTGCGTACCATGCCGCACTTCCAGCCGCACTCACGTTTACTCCCGAGCATCACCTCTTGCATGCGGCCTACGCCTTCTACACGAGCCCGTTTACCAGTCCCCTGGTGGTGTCCATTGACGGCAGTGGGACGTTCGGTGACTCCTTTGTTGTGTACACAGGGTCATGGAAAACTGGACTGCAGCAGATACACGAGTGTTCGAATTGTCGGCTTGGGTTGCTACACTATACAAGCAAGATACCTGGCACAAGGCTGACTGAGGCCTTTGCACAAGCAGCCCCAGACCATCACTACTACCAGCAGCTGCTGAAGGCCATAAAGGTGACCACTGGCTGGGGGGGTAAGGCTGGGGAGCCCCTGCAGAAATTGATCAAAAAGCATCCCTCAGGTTCGGCCAGCCGCCAGAGTGCAGTCCAACAGGCACTACACTGGACCGTTTGGAATGAACTGAAGCCTTTGGCACATGCTCGGAGAGGCACCATTGATGGCCTCGTGCTGGCCGGCGGGGTGGCCCAGAACCAGGTGCTGGCAACCTACCTCTCCACGTCTCTGTCGCTCAAGGTATGGACGCCCGCACATTCCGGCGACGGCACTCTGGGTTTTGGCGCCTTGTGGCTCACCAACCCCCCCGCCTCCCGGGCAGTCGTGCAGTTTGCAGGCCCTGGGCTCCCCGCCATCCCTCCCAAGTGCCTGCAGGGGATTCTGGACGGAAACTGCACCGGGTTTGCTGTGGCCACGCTGCAAGAGCTGCTGCAAGCAAGGGCTGTGGTGCAGGTTGTGGCGGGTAGGGACCACATTGGGGGCTCACTTGGCTCAACAAAGCCCATCCATGTCCCCGGCCACCGGTCGTTGGTGAGCTGCTACCCGCTTAACGTGCCGATGCAGCAGGTCATGGTCTCCACTGAGCACCTCCGGAAGATGTTTGTGTCGGATCTGCTGCTGGAGGCCCCGTCCCACAGCCTCTACTTGGAGATGCAGGTGCCCATACGACAGCAGTTGGGGCTGACTCTGCGACATGCGTGTGTGGCGGCGGTTGTGCCAGGGCAAGACACGATTGTGGATGATCTTCTGCGGGGCACTGGCCGATGTCCTTTCCCCATGTTGTTCACTGCAGCCATTGAAACCCCCTTGGCCCAGCAGCGCGAGTTCAACAAGAGCAGCAGCACAGGCTGGGGGAGGCTGCTGCTCATGCCCAATGCTACGCACGTCTGGTGGAGGGAGCAGCTGTGTACTGTAAAATAAGTTTGACTTCCTTTAATTTAAACAAGAAGAGGCCATTGAGCCTCATGCACAGCGGCGTGTCAGTCTCCCATTGCATCACCTGGTTTCAGACTCAGCTAATCCTCACTACGTGGCAGATCTGCTACCACAGTCATTTGTGGCATCATCGTAGCACTGGACAGCTCTGAACCTTGATTCCGAGAGGTTGTCTCAAGTACCATCTGATGAACAGGGTATGCCAGCTCGTCTTGGTCTGCATCTAACAGAAAAGGTTGACTTCTTTTGATTTAGACACTTCTAACTGCTTTTGCCTGCTTTGTTTGTCGCCTTTGCATGTCACCGGTGACATGCAGAGGCGCGGGGAGACCGAAAGATCGGAAGTCCGAATGGGAGAGTGTTCTCACGGAGATTGTCTCAGTTGGAGGCCAAGGGTCCTCCTGGAGTAGTGCCGCAGGGATTCTCAGAGTCGCCAAGTCAATTTTTTATGACCTCAACATCTAGCTGCCACACGTCCACATGCCGGAAACGGACATCACGCATGTTCGGTCATTTGCGTCATAACTCAACACTGTGTCTGCGCCCTATATCGTATATGTTGTGATCCCTGTGATTTGTGCATATGGGATTTATAGGCCAAAATCGCCATCGGGCTTAATCAATATCTCAAAGCCCATGGCGACTCTGAACGGAAATTGATGGCTTTCTGGTTGGTATCACCCTTGTTCCCACTATAAGCATGTAGGTCGATTTTTCAAGTCCATTGTATATTTTATACAATAATTGGTTATGGATGAAACGACGCATTTTGCACTTTCGTGCATGTGTCCGTGTGCATGTTGAATTGACATTGGGCTTAAGGGACGATGTGCCTAAGTGTAAGCAAATTCGTGAAGGCCTACTAAGGTGCCTTTAATTTGTGTTAAACAACACAGAGATTAATCACCTGTTGCAAAATTGTAATTCACACACCGAACGGTGTCTATTGCTGCTCCTGTTGAGCACCGGTGCCCGTATTGGTGCCCTCTCCCGACTGACATACGGCGACGTAAAAGAAGAGGAGGACGCGTCCTTTCCTGCAACAGCAACAATTATTGAAAAAGGCAATCGCCCACGCTGCATCCCAATCACATCGGATGTGCTGAGGGTAATCAAAATGAAGGCTGTGAGTCAGCGTTGTCAAGACCTACCAGAAGATGATGCGTGGTTGCACGCTGTCAGTGAGAGACTCTGTATCTTCCGTTCAGCACGAAACCCAATGATTCCGATGAATGTGCGATGTCTGCGACAAATTTTTTACACACTCTGTGATCGGGCTGGTATAGGACGTCCGATATGGCCACATCTCATACGCCACACCGTTGCTCATCAACTATGGCGATGTGGAAATCCGGTTGTGAGTATAGCTAAATTTCTGGGGCACAAATCGGTGCATACCACGTTCACACAATATCTTGATCTGAGCACAGCGGAGCTGATAATGAATATGAATATTCCCTGGCTGCATGATATGAAGGATTTTACCAAAAGCACGGTGCCGATTGAATTGTCCACATCGCCCTGCTCTGTTCAAATTCCAATGCAGTTGACGATACATGACAATCCAGTGGATCACAGCCTCGCTGCAGACAAACGGTGCAGGCTCTCGTTGAAGGTTTTCCAGCACATCACCAGCTACAGTCATATAAATGCTTTTACTGCAATTCACCATATTTGATGGACCCTGTTTCAATGGTTGGGCTATGCAACGGTTTGTGGTTCTTTTAGGATCTCTTTGTAAAGGCCTGGTCTTCATTCACTTGGTCCGTGCTCATACCCTTGTGGACGAAAGCAAGAGCCGGCGAAAAAATGTAATTTCATGTGCAAACTCGTCACAAAACGTCCATAGCACACACGTTAGTAATCTCCTCACCGTCTCGCTGGGAAACCTACCCTTTCCCCCCCTTGCAAACTCCCGGGTTAGCGCACGACGGTCTCCCGGGTGGGGGGGGGAGACGGTCGCCAAGTGACGGTCTCCCGGGGGGGGGGGGGGGATTGCAAGGGTAGGCCCCACAACAATGGCCAACACATGTGCACCAAGTGTGCGTGAGTGGTACCGTACATGGTCACCGGGAGAAAACATCTTGGGTCTGAAGTAGCAACACAACACACCCATACAACGCCTTTGGAGAGAGAATATCACAGAACACACACAGGTGCTTGATTTGTAGTAATGGGAAACCAATGCAAGGCCATGCGTAAAGCAGATGGGCAACACAAACCAGCACAATACATGTTAACTAGAAAAACATGGAAGTGACGGTCTCCCGGGTGGGGGGGGGGGAGATTGCAAGGGGGGGGAGTTTGCAAGGGGGGGGGGGGTACCTGACAGACAAGAAGGGCCGCCGGACCACAGCAACACAAGCTAGCCTCCCACTTGGCCGTAAACGGACACTTGGCGGTAAACGGACACCTGGCGGCAAACGGACAGTTGGCAGTAAACGGACATTTGGCGGTAAATGGCCTCCAATGGTTCCAGAACAACCCACCACCATCAGCACCAGTACCGGCTACGCCCGTGAATTTCCGGAGAGTACCCAACTCACCAATAAGCACCTCCTTTCAACCCGTCAGCATTCAATGGGATAGATGCCACGAGGACATCCCACCAGATTCCATCCCCACCATGGTGAAAAAACGCAAACAAACGCACATAAACCAACACTCCAGTCCAATGGAAAACCAAAAGCATCACACCCTACCCTCCACAGTCCAGGCTTAAAAAGAATCAAACTCATTATGGGTAATGAGCCATTGATTGTGGATGCCATCGTGCATGAAAGAAACCCTTCTGGATATAAATAATCATGAAAATCTCCGGAAATTCACGGGCGTAGCCGGTACTGGTGCTGATGGTGGTGGGTTGTTCTGGAACCATTGGAGGCCATTTACCGCCAAATGTCCGTTTACTGCCAACTGTCCGTTTGCCGCCAGGTGTCCGTTTACCGCCAAGTGTCCGTTTACGGCCAAGTGGGAGGCTAGCTTGTGTTGCTGTGGTCCGGCGGCCCTTCTTGTCTGTCAGGTACCCCCCCCCCCCTTGCAAACTCCCCCCCCTTGCAATCTCCCCCCCCCCACCCGGGAGACCGTCACTTCCATGTTTTTCTAGTTAACATGTATTGTGCTGGTTTGTGTTGCCCATCTGCTTTACGCATGGCCTTGCATTGGTTTCCCATTACTACAAATCAAGCACCTGTGTGTGTTCTGTGATATTCTCTCTCCAAAGGCGTTGTATGGGTGTGTTGTGTTGCTACTTCAGACCCAAGATGTTTTCTCCCGGTGACCATGTACGGTACCACTCACGCACACTTGGTGCACATGTGTTGGCCATTGTTGTGGGGCCTACCCTTGCAATCCCCCCCCCCCCCCCCGGGAGACCGTCACTTGGCGACCGTCTCCCCCCCCCACCCGGGAGACCGTCGTGCGCTAACCCGGGAGTTTGCAAGGGGGGGAAAGGGTAGGTTTCCCAGCGAGACGGTGAGGAGATTACTAACGTGTGTGCTATGGACGTTTTGTGACGAGTTTGCACATGAAATTACATTTTTTCGCCGGCTCTTGCTTTCGTCCACAAGGGTATGAGCACGGACCAAGTGAATGAAGACCAGGCCTTTACAAAGAGATCCTAAAAGAACCACAAACCGTTGCATAGCCCAACCATTGAAACAGGGTCCATCAAATATGGTGAATTGCAGTAAAAGCATTTATATGACTGTAGCTGGTGATGTGCTGGAAAACCTTCAACGAGAGCCTGCACCGTTTGTCTGCAGCGAGGCTGTGATCCACTGGATTGTCATGTATCGTCAACTGCATTGGAATTTGAACAGAGCAGGGCGATGTGGACAATTCAATCGGCACCGTGCTTTTGGTAGAATCCTTCATATCATGCAGCCAGGGAATATTCATATTCATTATCAGCTCCGCTGTGCTCAGATCAAGATATTGTGTGAACGTGGTATGCACCGATTTGTGCCCCAGAAATTTAGCTATACTCACAACCGGATTTCCACATCGCCATAGTTGATGAGCAACGGTGTGGCGTATGAGATGTGGCCATATCGGACGTCCTATACCAGCCCGATCACAGAGTGTGTAAAAAATTTGTCGCAGACATCGCACATTCATCGGAATCATTGGGTTTCGTGCTGAACGGAAGATACAGAGTCTCTCACTGACAGCGTGCAACCACGCATCATCTTCTGGTAGGTCTTGACAACGCTGACTCACAGCCTTCATTTTGATTACCCTCAGCACATCCGATGTGATTGGGATGCAGCGTGGGCGATTGCCTTTTTCAATAATTGTTGCTGTTGCAGGAAAGGACGCGTCCTCCTCTTCTTTTACGTCGCCGTATGTCAGTCGGGAGAGGGCACCAATACGGGCACCGGTGCTCAACAGGAGCAGCAATAGACACCGTTCGGTGTGTGAATTACAATTTTGCAACAGGTGATTAATCTCTGTGTTGTTTAACACAAATTAAAGGCACCTTAGTAGGCCTTCACGAATTTGCTTACACTTAGGCACATCGTCCCTTAAGCCCAATGTCAATTCAACATGCACACGGACACATGCACGAAAGTGCAAAATGCGTCGTTTCATCCATAACCAATTATTGTATAAAATATACAATGGACTTGAAAAATCGACCTACATGCTTATAGTGGGAACAAGGGTGATACCAACCAGAAAGCCATCAATTTCCGTTCAGAGTCGCCATGGGCTTTGAGATATTGATTAAGCCCGATGGCGATTTTGGCCTATAAATCCCATATGCACAAATCACAGGGATCACAACATATACGATATAGGGCGCAGACACAGTGTTGAGTTATGACGCAAATGACCGAACATGCGTGATGTCCGTTTCCGGCATGTGGACGTGTGGCAGCTAGATGTTGAGGTCATAAAAAATTGACTTGGCGACTCTGAGAATCCCTGCGGCACTACTCCAGGAGGACCCTTGGCCTCCAACTGAGACAATCTCCGTGAGAACACTCTCCCATTCGGACTTCCGATCTTTCGGTCTCCCCGCGCCTCTGCATGTCACCGGTGACATGCAAAGGCGACAAACAAAGCAGGCAAAAGCAGTTAGAAGTGTCTAAATCAAAAGAAGTCAACCTTTTCTGTTAGATGCAGACCAAGACGAGCTGGCATACCCTGTTCATCAGATGGTACTTGAGACAACCTCTCGGAATCAAGGTTCAGAGCTGTCCAGTGCTACGATGATGCCACAAATGACTGTGGTAGCAGATCTGCCACGTAGTGAGGATTAGCTGAGTCTGAAACCAGGTGATGCAATGGGAGACTGACACGCCGCTGTGCATGAGGCTCAATGGCCTCTTCTTGTTTAAATTAAAGGAAGTCAAACTTATTTTACAGTACACAGCTGCTCCCTCCACCAGACGTGCGTAGCATTGGGCATGAGCAGCAGCCTCCCCCAGCCTGTGCTGCTGCTCTTGTTGAACTCGCGCTGCTGGGCCAAGGGGGTTTCAATGGCTGCAGTGAACAACATGGGGAAAGGACATCGGCCAGTGCCCCGCAGAAGATCATCCACAATCGTGTCTTGCCCTGGCACAACCGCCGCCACACACGCATGTCGCAGAGTCAGCCCCAACTGTTGTCGCATGGGCACCTGCATCTCCAAGTAGAGGCTGTGGGACGCGGCCTCCAGCAGCAGATCCGACACAAACATCTTCTGGAGGTGCTCAGTGGAGACCATGACCTGCTGCATCGGCACGTTAAGCGGGTAGCAGCTCACCAACGACCGGTGGCCGGGGACATGGATGGGCTTTGTTGAGCCAAGTGAGCCCCCAATGTGGTCCCTACCCGCCACAACCTGCACCACAGCCCTTGCTTGCAGCAGCTCTTGCAGCGTGGCCACAGCAAACCCGGTGCAGTTTCCGTCCAGAATCCCCTGCAGGCACTTGGGAGGGATGGCGGGGAGCCCAGGGCCTGCAAACTGCACGACTGCCCGGGAGGCGGGGGGGTTGGTGAGCCACAAGGCGCCAAAACCCAGAGTGCCGTCGCCGGAATGTGCGGGCGTCCATACCTTGAGCGACAGAGACGTGGAGAGGTAGGTTGCCAGCACCTGGTTCTGGGCCACCCCGCCGGCCAGCACGAGGCCATCAATGGTGCCTCTCCGAGCATGTGCCAAAGGCTTCAGTTCATTCCAAACGGTCCAGTGTAGTGCCTGTTGGACTGCACTCTGGCGGCTGGCCGAACCTGGGGGATGCTTTTTGATCAATTTCTGCAGGGGCTCCCCAGCCTTACCCCCCCAGCCAGTGGTCACCTTTATGGCCTTCAGCAGCTGCTGGTAGTAGTGATGGTCTGGGGCTGCTTGTGCAAAGGCCTCAGTCAGCCTTGTGCCAGGTATCTTGCTTGTATAGTGTAGCAACCCAAGCCGACAATTCGAACACTCGTGTATCTGCTGCAGTCCAGTTTTCCATGACCCTGTGTACACAACAAAGGAGTCACCGAACGTCCCACTGCCGTCAATGGACACCACCAGGGGACTGGTAAACGGGCTCGTGTAGAAGGCGTAGGCCGCATGCAAGAGGTGATGCTCGGGAGTAAACGTGAGTGCGGCTGGAAGTGCGGCATGGTACGCAGCCATGAACTTCATCGGCAGCTTCAGGTTATTGCATGTGATAGTTATGTACTGGATGTCACCCCATTTCACCGGCGACGACTGGGAGGCCAAAAAAAGATCAGCCGCATGCCTCACAGTTGTTGCATTGCAGGCCGACGAGCGATCATGTTTCTCACACCCTGAACCGTGCAATGTCGTCCAGGTCTGACTGGAACTTAAAACCATGTGCCTATCATGGCCGCACGCATGAATATGGAGGGTGACAGGGGCACACATAACACTGCCGTGCAGATCAAGCACGAAGATATAGATGAAGAAGATGGGGGGCCAGACTGATGGCCTAGCACCAATCAAGTGCCTCGGCAGCAAGCCATGCCTCGGCAACAACTGCAGCATGCCTCTGAAGATCAAGTTGTGGGTAACAGGGCGAACAGCCAGCGAGGTTGGGGCAAAGAACCCAACCGCCCTTCTCCCGCCACCGCTGCCCATAGATTCGATTGCGTCCAAAAAATGCCATCTGCTGCATTCCTGGCCATCTACTGGATTTGTGGCCGTCTACAAGATTTATGGCATCTGCTGGATTCGTGGCCATCTACGGGATTGGTGCCATCTGCCGGATTAATTCAATTTGCTCCTGTGGTCTGGGGTGTATGCTGGCCTGTTGGACACCCTTTGGTAGTCATGAAAGGGTAGGGCTGGCTTATATCTGCAACATGTGTTCTGTGGTACTTGCTGCGCGGTAACACAGGCCTGTCCAGACACGGCAACCCCTTGTTTCTGCACGTTTGCCCCCTGAACCAGAGCATGGCCCGTGTTACGACAAGGGGCTGTCATAAGCTGTCATAAGCTGTCATAAGCTGTCATAAGCTGTCATAAGCTGTCATAAGCTATCATAAGCTGTCATAAGCTGTCATAAGCTGTCATAAGCTGTGTTAAGCTATCATAAGCTACCATAAGCTGTCATAAGCTGTCATAAGCTGTCTTCAGCTGTCATAAGCTGTCATAAGTTGTCTTAAGTTGTCATAGGGTGTCATAAGCTGTCATAAGCTGTCACAAGCTGTCATAAGCTGTCATAAGCTGTCATAAGGTGTCATCAGCTGTCTTGAGCTGTCATAAGCTGTCTTAAGCTGTCATGAGATGTCATAAGCTATCATAAGCTCTCATAAGCTGTCATCAGCTGTCATAAGCTGTCATAAGCTGTCATAAGCTGTCATAAGCTGTTGTAAGGTGTCATCAGCTGTCTTGAGCTGTCATAAGCTGTCTTAAGCTGTCATGAGATGTCATAAGCTATCATAAGCTCTCATAAGCTATCACAAGCTGTCATAAGCTGTTATAAGCTGTCATGAGATGTCATAAGCTATCATAAGCTCTCATAAGCTATCATAAGCTGTCATAAGCTGTTATAAGCTGTCATAAGATGTCATAAGCTATCATAAGCTCTCATAAGCTGTCATCAGCTGTCATAAGATGTCATAAGCTGTCATAAGCTTTCATAAGCTGTCATAAGCTGTCATAAGCTGTCATAAGCTGTCATAAGCTGTTGTAAGCTGTCATGAGATGTCATAAGCTGTCATAAGCTCTCATAAGCTGTCATCGGCTGTCTTGAGCTGTCATAAGCTATCATAAGCTGTCATAAGCTATCATAAGGTGTCATAAGCTGTCATAAGCTATCATAAGCTGTCATAAGCTGTCATAAGCTGTCTTAAGCTGTCATAAGCTGTCATAAGCTGTCATATGTTGTCATAAGCTGTCATAAGCTATCATAAGGTGTCATAAGATGTCATAAGCTATCCTAAGCTGTCGTACACTGTCATAAGCTGTCTTAAGCCATCATAAGCTGTCATAAGCTATCATAAGCTGTCATAAGCTGTCATAAGCTGTCATAAGTTGTCATAAGTTGTCATATAAGCTGTCATAAGCTATCATAAGCTGTCATAAGCTGTCATAAGCTGTCATAAGCTGTGTTAAGCTATCATAAGCTGTCATAAGCTATCATAAGGTGTCATAAGCTGGGACTGCATTGGTGCACCGGAACTGCTACAGGACCCACTGAGTCCATCAACCACATTGTCCTATTTGAACGGACAGCGTCATCACCTCAATTTGCCTCAGCATTGTTAGATTTTGAGGACCACAACGCATAGTCATGCACTGTCACTGCATCCGCCTCCCCATTGTTGTCTTCGGCAGGCTCCGAATTCTGCGCCTGGCACATGGAACTGTACTCACTCCAAACACAAGCCCTCTCGAGATGATTACATTTCATACTGTGTGATAATGCCAATGTGGTGGACTGCTTCACGCTAGCCAAATGCCCTGAATTCAACTTGTTCCCAAAACATCCGTCAGGCTACTGGATCAAGTGTTTCATATGATCAGTTGCCATTGTGCTTACCTAGGGGATCAGGCACGAGGTGAGATGGATCAAAGCGCACACAGGTTTTAAAAGAAACGAAATCGCAGATGCATTTGCAACATGGGCAAGCTATGCCATCTCTCCCACCTCCCTCCTACTCCGCTCCCCCCCTAAAGGGAAGCATCGCCATCCAAGGCTTTCCACTGCTTGGCAAAATTGCACAAAAATTGTATTCACACATCCTGCCAAAACACACGCACACTGACATCAAGCTGCCTGAGAGCCGCGACTGGTTCATCTCAACCTCTTGGTTCTGGAGTTTACCATTCAAGTGGTCGGCGGGCATTTTCCGCACAAAAGGACACAACCCACACTTCAAAATGGAAAGACATCCATGTCCTTCATGCCCAGAACCCCGACCCGGTGGACCAAATGATGTTGCGCTCTTTGCCAAAGTAGAACTTCTGCAGCAAGGATGTATCCATGCATGGCCAGCTCCATTCCAAATGCACGTCTCAAACTTGTTGCACTCTGCACGCTCAGCCAAACATACACGCAATTTCATCAGGCCTCTGATCATGATTCCACGTTCCTACGTGAAGCAACGGTTTTTGCTTACATACAATGCAAAACGGTCCAACCAAAACACCTTCAAAGTTGGCATACCAATTGCCGGATCATCATTTTTGCGAACCGTCATTTTTTGGGCGCCGGCGCCCACTTGTTTGGACTCAAGGTCACTACTTGATGCATCGAAATGGACATCCATTGAGTAGTCTTAATGTCCATTGGGGTGATTTCGAGGGCAGAAACCACCGAAATCAGGAGTTGTAAATGGGGTAGGTGCACTTGGAATCTGATTCTGAGCCACCTCGCCCTAGATCTAGTCAATCCTTGGTTTTGGGGCTATGTAACCAGCATTGCACAGTATATTGTTCATTTTAGACCTTTGAATTCAACACCACACAACCTATTTGATGAATGCCTAACTCTATGGTGCAATACGTTGCATCATGGGCTAATTTGGCTGTTGCAAATCAATTTTTGCTTCTTTTACATCTTTTGCACCTGTCATTTGTTGCATGCTTCCCACCTCACCTCATGCATGTGATGTGCAAAAAACCTTCAAACATGATATACTAGAAATCTCCAGCGACCCACACAACCAAATTTTGGGTTAAAGAAGGTTACAATGCACCGCTCGATCTCCTTTATCTGTTAAACCAAAATTTGGTAAAAAAATAGAAAAATGTAATCATGCATTACTTTGTGTATGTGTACGGTGTATCAAGCGCCTCATTTGACCCCCAATCTAAAAAAAACGATTGGTTTCATTCATTTTATTGGTCGGCGACATGGATTTGGGAGATTTGCACTTTTTTGCATTGTTACACTCCTCCCACTTGACATTGGCTGAGTTAAGAAAGTGTAGTCCGTGGCAATTCTTGACTGAGGTAGAAACGGACAGACGGCAGTGCGACACAATACTAAAAGCATCTTGATGGGTGGCAAATCATGCGACATGCTGAGCAGTATCTTGCCCCAATTGAAAGAGCACTTGAGGGAGCCGAGACTCTGGGTGAGCCAACTGTGCCTTGGTTACCTATGAGGAAACCTGGGTGGGGGGACGGGGCTGGTAAAAAGAGGTGTTTGGAGTTTGCCTAGTCCATTAGTGGCTGGTTAGGGGAGAATTGGGGTTCCTTGTATCAAACAGCTTTTTGGTAACCACAATAAATGTTCCCGAGATCAAGAAGCTAACAGGATTACTATTTTGGGTGCAACTCATGCAAAAAGAACCATTTATTGAAATCGTATTGTAGCATGATGCGTATAAATGGGACTTCGAACTGTTGGTGTGATCCCAGGCAGGGGATACCACCACCAGAAAAAATTATGCTTTGCTCACAAAAGCGCTATGAAACAGAGCCACGTCCCCCGGTAGCGCCACTTGATCAACCACTTTCTTGACACATTCTTAGGGGTAACATTCTGTTCTGCAAAAACATAAATTTGAGCCCAAACACCAGTGGCGGACTGGAGAAAAATTTCTCTGCCTAACTTAAACAGTTGTGTTCCAACTAAATCGTTTTTTGTGTGTGGGGGGGGAGGGGCATTGCCCAGGCAGAGGGGGGACACCACACGAAAAATTGACCTCAAATCTTAAAAATGCATTCTTTTGGTTGCATCCAAATCTATCCTTCTGAACATGGGCCACACCAAATGTACGCCTCAGGCTTCCAATCCACAGGAACAAAGCATTCTTCATGACCTTGAGGAGTTGGATGTTGAAATATGCACACACTCGCAGGTTGACAACTTGGCCGGATGTCATATTGAATCCATACAACCTACAACCTGCTGCTGGCGATGTGATGAACATAAAGCCATCATGGTGCATCTTGTGTTGTGGAAAGACTCCAACACGGAAAGCTGGTTCGGATCTGATCTGGAAGGCATTGCCTGAAACGGGCACAAGCCCCTTCTCAACGTTCAACAAGGTTGAACCCACAACAAGTTTTGGGTGATGGTATTGTGAGAGGGGTTTAGGCAGAATCACAGTCGAAATTACACTAGAGTAAATGCCCCTGCCAACAGACAACGTCTGCCAATTGTTCAAAATCCAATGGAACGTAAAGCAGGTGCGCAACATTCCAACTCATATGAACAATGGAAACGGCCATCTGGAGCATGGTCATCAGGAAACCAGCGGTGCTGGCGGCGTAATACTCACGACCTACTCCTTGCACCATTGTTGATGCTAGCATGGCTGGCACTCATGTGGTCTTACTTCAATTTCAGCTTCTATTGGCAATCTTGGTGTTCTGAGTATGTGGGGTTGCGAGAGGTGTTTTGCCTGTGTTCAGCCCCCCCCCCATGTTCATTTGACCTGTGGCAGACCACGAATCATAAGCTGTCATAAGCGTCATAAGCTGTCATATGCTGTCATCAGCTGTCTTAAGCTGTCATAAGCGATCATAAGCTGTCGTAAGCTATCATAAGCTGTCATAAGCTGTCATAAGCTGTCATAAGCTGTCATAAGTTGTCATAAGCTATCATAAGCTGTCATAATGCTGTCATAAGGTGTCATAAAATGTCATAAGGTGACATAAGCTGTCATAAGATGTCTTAAGGTATCATAAGCTATCATAAGCTGTCATAAGCTGTCATAAGCGTCATAAGCTGTCATATGCTGTCATCAGCTGTCTTAAGCTGTCATAAGCGATCATAAGCTGTCGTAAGCTATCATAAGCTGTCATAAGCTGTCATAAGCTGTCATAAGCTGTCATAAGTTGTCATAAGCTATCATAAGCTGTCATAATGCTGTCATAAGGTGTCATAAAATGTCATAAGGTGACATAAGCTGTCATAAGATGTCTTAAGGTATCATAAGCTATCATAAGCTGTCATAAGCTGTCATAAGCTGTCATAAGCTATCATAAGCTATCATAAGTTGTCATAAGCTGTCATAAGCTGTCATAAGCTGTCATAAGCTATCATAAGCTATCATAAGCTATCATAAGCTGTCATAAGCTGTCATAAGCTCTCATAAGCTGTCATAAGGTGTCATAAGCTGTCACAAGCTGTCATAAGCTGTCATAAGCTGCTTAAGACAGCTTATGACAGCTTATGACAGCTTAAGACACCTTATGACACCTTATGACAGCTTATGAGAGCTTATGACAGCTTATGACAGCTTATGATAGCTTATGATAGCTTATGATAGCTTATGACAGCTTATGACAGCTTATGACAGCTTATGACAACTTATGATAGCTTATGATAGCTTATGACAGCTTATGATAGCTTATAACAGCTCAAGACAGCTGATGACACCTTATGAAAGCTTATGACAGGTTATGACAGCTTATGACAGCTTATGACACTTTATGACAACTTAAGACAGCTTATGGCAGCCTATGAAGTTCCGCTTGCTTGGGAGGGAGAAGGAGGGAAGAAGGTACGGATGTCCCAACTGGGGGAGGAGGCCACTGTGTTGGAGCTGAGTTGTGGGGGGGGGGGGGGGGGCGGGGTTGTTGCTTGGCGAAAGGGAGCCTGGTTTGTAGCGTACCACGTGGTGCGCTCTGTGGCGGATGGGCGGCTAGCAGTGGCGGGGGTTGTGCGGGTGTGGGCACCGCGTGGGAAGTGATCTTTGGCAGTGCATAGTCTTTCGAAGCATGTTGGATGAAAGCGTGGCAATAGGCCTTCGTTTAGCCTCATATTCTACGTGTGCCACGGCAATGGTCCCATGTTTCCATTGCCGCATTTACGGTGAAGATTGGCCCACTACACACGAAGTTTGGGAATGTGAAGTATGTGTCAATTTGGCCTATTTTTGCATTGTTGGCCAATTTGCCCCATATTTTTCTTATGAATAGGCAATTCGGCACTTGAGTTGGAACCGGACCATGGGCCATTGTTGGACTACATGACCCAAGGTCCATCGTGTGTGAAATGCATATATGCTCCTTCGCTCCCCTTGCTAGGTAACCTCGGGATGCTGATGCTGATGTGCACAAAACTTGATCTGTGCAATCAAGCAATGTAAATGGACCCGAACTGACGGGAAGGGTAATGCCAGGGGTAAGCCGGAAGGGAAGGCTAGGGCCAGGGCATTGCACGAGGGCATGCGCAGTATGCAGCAATTGGCACGAGATGAAGCAAAGGCGCATGAGCCAGTGTGTGCTAAGCAGGCCAGGACCAAATAGAGGGAGCGGGATGTTTCACCCTGTGAATCTAAGGATCCAGATTTCTCTGCGCCCTCCTACTGTGATTTGTCATCCGATGGCAGTTGTGAGTCATCCAGTGATGACTCCTCAACACTGCCTCGCAAAGCCCCAAAAACGGCACCAAAAGCATCAGGGAAGCGTGCAACTGGCCCTAAGCCCAGTGCCAAGAAATGATGAGGTTTGATGCCCTGAGAGCGTTCCTTCCTGTTCCCCCCTGGACGACGCAGTGCGTTGTCTTTCAGTTAATCTAGCTGTCTTAAGCTGTCATAAGCTGTCATAAGCTGTCATAAGCTGTCATAGGCTGTCATAAGCTATCGTAAGCTGTCATAAGCTGTCATAAGTTGTCAAAAGGTGTCATAAGTTGTCATAAGTTGTCTTAAGCCATCATAAGTTGTCATAAGCTGTCATAAGCTGTCATAAGCTATCATAAGCTGTCATGAGCTGTCATACACTCTCATAAGATGTCATAAGTTGTCATAAGGTGTCATAAGGTGTCATAAGGTGTCATAAGCTGGCATAAGCTGTCTTAAGCTGTCATAGGCTATCATAAGCTGTTATAAGCTGTCATAAGCTATGATAAGCTGCCATAAGCTGTCATAAGGTGTCGTAAGTTGTCATAAGCTGTCATAAGCTGTCATAACTTGTCATAAGGTGTCATAAGCTGTCGTAAGCTGTCTTAGGCTATCATAAGCTGTCATAAGTTGTCGTAAGCTGTCCTAAGTTGTCTTAAGCCATCATAAGCTGTCATAAGCTGTCATAGGCTATCATAAGCTGTGATAAGCTGCCATAAGCTGTCATAAGCCATCATATAAGCCGTCTTAAGCCATCATCAGCTGTCATAAGCTGTCATAAGCTCTCATAAGCTGTCATAAGCTGTCATAAGCTGTCATAAGCTGTCATAAGCTGTCATAAGCTGTCATAAGGTGTCATAAGCTGTCATAAGCTGTCATAAGCTGTCATAAGCTGTCATAAGCCATCATATAAGCTTTCATAAGCTGTCTTAAGGTGTCATAAGCTGTCATAAGCTGTCATAAGCTGTCATAAGCTGTCATAAGCTGTCATAAGCTGTCATAAGCTGTCAAAAGCTGTCATAAGTTGTCATAAGCTGTCATAAGTTGTCTTCAGCTGTCATAAGCTGTCTTAAGCTTCCATAAGGTGTCATAAGCTGCCATAAGTTGTCGTAAGCTGTCATAAGCTGTCATAAGCCATTTTAAGCTGTCATAAGCTGTCATAAGCTATCATAAGCTGTCTTAAGCTGTCATAAGGTGTCATAAGGTGTCATAAGCTGTCATAAGCCATCTTAAGCTGTCATAAGCTGTCATAAGCTATCATAAGTTGTCTTGAGCTATCATAAGGTATCATACGCTGTCATAAGCTGTCGTAAGCTGTCATAAAGTGCCGTAAGCTGTCATGAGCTGTCTTAAGCTGTCATAAGGTGTCATAAGGTGGCATAATCGGTCTTAAGCTATCATAAGCTGTCATAAGCTATCATAAGCTGTCATAAGGTGTCATAAGCTGTCCTAAGCTGTCTTAAGCTGTCTTAAGCGGTCATAAGCTATCATAATTTGTCTTACGCTGTCATAAGCTGTCATAAGCTGTCATAAGTTGTCATAAGCCGTCTTAAGCTGTCATAGGCTGTCATAAGCTGTCACAAGCTGTCATAAGCTGTCATAAGCTATCATAAGCTGTCATAAGCTGTCATAATTTGTCTTACGCTGTCATAAGCTGTCATAAGCTGTCATAAGCTGTCATAAGCTGTCATAAGCTGTATTAAGCTGTCATAAGGTGTCATAAGGTGGCATAAGTTGTCTTAAGCTATCATAAGCTGTCTTAAGCTGTCATAAGCTGTCATAAGCTGTCATAAGGTGTCATAATCTGTCATAAGCTATCATAAGCTGTCTTAAGTTGTCTTAAGCTGTCATAAGCTATCATAAGCTATCATAAGTTGTCATAAGCTGTCATGAGCTGTCATAAGTTGCCGTAAGCCGTCTTAAGCTGTCATAAGCTGTCTTAAGCTGTCATAAGCTGTCATAAGCTGTCATAAACTATCATACGTTGTCATAAGCTGTCATAATTTGTCTTACGCTGTCATAAGCTGTCATAAGCTGTCATAAGCTATCATAAGCTGTCATAAGCTGTCATAAGCTGTCATAAGCTGTCATAAGCTATCATAAGCTGTCTTAAGCTGTCCTAAGTTGTCTTAAGCCATCATAAGCTGTCATAAGCTGTCATAGGCTATCATAAGCTGTGATAAGCTGCCATAAGCTGTCATAAGCCATCATATAAGCCGTCTTAAGCCATCATCAGCTGTCATAAGCTGTCATAAGCTCTCATAAGCTGTCATAAGCTGTCATAAGCTGTCATAAGCTGTCATAAGCTGTCATAAGCTGTCATAAGGTGTCATAAGCTGTCATAAGCTGTCATAAGCTGTCATAAGCTGTCATAAGCCATCATATAAGCTTTCATAAGCTGTCTTAAGGTGTCATAAGCTGTCATGAGCTGTCATAAGCTGTCATAAGCTGTCATAAGCTGTCATAAGCTGTCAAAAGCTGTCATAAGTTGTCATAAGCTGTCATAAGTTGTCTTCAGCTGTCATAAGCTGTCTTAAGCTTCCATAAGGTGTCATAAGCTGCCATAAGTTGTCGTAAGCTGTCATAAGCTGTCATAAGCCATCTTAAGCTGTCATAAGCTGTCATAAGCTATCATAAGCTGTCTTAAGCTGTCATAAGGTGTCATAAGGTGTCATAAGCTGTCATAAGCCATCTTAAGCTGTCATAAGCTGTCATAAGCTATCATAAGTTGTCTTGAGCTATCATAAGGTATCATACGCTGTCATAAGCTGTTGTAAGCTGTCATAAAGTGTCGTAAGCTGTCATAAGCTGTCTTAAGCTGTCATAAGGTGTCATAAGGTGGCATAATCTGTCTTAAGCTATCATAAGCTGTCATAAGCTATCATAAGCTGTCATAAGGTGTCATAAGCTGTCCTAAGCTGTCTTAAGCTGTCTTAAGCGGTCATAAGCTATCATAATTTGTCTTACGCTGTCATAAGCTGTCATAAGCTGTCATAAGTTGTCATAAGCCGTCTTAAGCTGTCATAAGCTGTCATAAGCTGTCACAAGCTGTCATAAGCTGTCATAAGCTATCATAAGCTGTCATAAGCTGTCATAATTTGTCTTACGCTGTCATAAGCTGTCATAAGCTGTCATAAGCTGTCATAAGCTGTCATAAGCTGTCATAAGCTGTATTAAGCTGTCATAAGGTGTCATAAGGTGGCATAAGTTGTCTTAAGCTATCATAAGCTGTCTTAAGCTGTCATAAGCTGTCATAAGCTGTCATAAGGTGTCATAATCTGTCATAAGCTATCATAAGCTGTCTTAAGCTATCATAAGCTATCATAAGTTGTCATAAGCTGTCATGAGCTGTCATAAGTTGCCGTAAGCCGTCTTAAGCTGTCATAAGCTGTCTTAAGCTGTCATAAGCTGTCATAAGCTGTCATAAACTATCATACGTTGTCATAAGCTGTCATAATTTGTCTTACGCTGTCATAAGCTGTCATAAGCTGTCATAAGCTGTCATAAGGTGTCATAAGCTGTCCTAAGCTGTCTTAAGCTGTCATAAGCTATCATAATCTATCATAAGCTGTCATAAGCCGTGATAAGCTGTCATAAGCTGTCATAAGCTGTCATAAGCTTTCATAAGCTGTCATAAGCTGTCATAAGCTGTCTTAAGCTGTCATAAGCTGTCATAAACTGTCATAAGCTGTCATAAGCTGTCATAAGCTGTCATAAGCTGTCATAAGCTGTCATAAGCTGTCATAAGCTGTCATAAGCTGTCTTACGCTGTCATAAGCTGTCATGAGATGTCATAAGCTATCATAAGCTATCATAAGCTGTCATAAGCTGTCATAAGCTGTCATAATTTGTCTTACGCTGTCATAAGCTGTCATAAGCTGTCATAAGCTGTCATAAGCTGTCATAAGCTGTCATAAGCTGTCATAAGCTGTCATAAGCTTTCTTAAGCTGTCATAAGCTGTTATAAGGTGTCATAAGCTATCATAAGCTGTCATAAGCTATCATAAGCTGTCGTAAGCTATCATAAGCTGTCATAAGCTGTCATAAGCTGTCATAAGCTATCATAAGCTGTCATAAGTTGTCATAAGCTGTCGTAAGCTATCATAAGCTATCATAAGCTGTCTTAAGCTGTCATAAGGTGTCATAAGGAGTCATAAGCTGTCTTAAGCTATCATAAGCTATCATAAGCTGTCATAAGCTGCCATAAGCTGTCATAAGTTAAGCTGCCATAAGCTGTCATAAGTTGTCATAAGGTGTAATAAGCTGTCATAAGCTGTCTTAAGCCATCATAAGCTGTTATCAGGTGTCATAAGCCGTCATAAGTTGTCTTAAGTTGTCAAAAGCTGTCTTGAGCTGTCATAAGCTGTTATAAGCTGTCATAAGCTGTCATAAGCTGTCATAAGCTATCTTAAGCTGTCATAAGCTGTCATAAGCTGCCATAAGCTGTGATAAGCTGTCATAAGCTGTCATAAGCTATCATAAGCTGTCATAAGCTGTCATAAGCTGTCTTAAGCTGTCTTAAGCTATCATAAGGTGTCATAAGGTGTCATCAGCTGTCATAAGCCACCTTAAGCTGTCATAAGGTGTCATAAGCTGTCATAAGTTGTCTTAAGCATCATAAGCTGTCATAAGGTGTCATAAGCTGTCATAAGCTGTCTTAAGCTGTCATAAGCTGTCAGAAGCTGTCATATGGTGTCATAAGCTGTCCTAAGCTGTCATAAGCTGTCATAAGTTGTCATAAGGTGTCATAAGCTGTCATAAGCTGTCATAAGGTGTCATAAGCTGTCATAAGCTATCATAAGCTATCATAAGTTGTCTTAAGCTGTCATAAGGTGTCATGAGGAGTCATAAGCTGTCTTAAGCTATCATACCCTATCATAAGCTGTCATAAGCTGTCATAAGCTGTCATAAGTTGTCATAAGGTGTAATAAGCTGTCATAAGCTGTCTTAAGCCATCATAAGCTGTTATCAGGTGTCATAAGCCGTCATAAGTTGTCTTAAGTTGTCAAAAGCTGTCTTAAGCTGTCATCAGCTGTTATAAGCTGTCATAAGCTGTCATAAGCTATCTTAAGCTGTCATAACCTGTCATAAGCTGCCATAAGCTGTGATAAGCTGTCATAAGCTGTCATAAGCTATCATAAGCTGTCATAAGCTGTCATAAGCTGTCTTAAGCTGCCTTAAGCATCATAAGCTGTCATAAGGTGTCATCAGCTGTCATAAGCTGTCTTAAGCTGTCATAAGCTGTCAGAAGCTGTCATATGGTGTCATAAGCTGTCTCAAGCTGTCATAAGCTGTCATAAGTTGTCATAAGGTGTCATAAGCTGTCATAAGCTTTCTTAAGCCATCATAAGCTGTCATAAGGTGTCATAAGCTCTCTTAAGCTGTCATAAGCAGTCATAAGCTGTCATAAGCTGTCATAAGCTGTCATAAGCCGTCTTCAGCTGTCATAAGAAGTCGTAAGGAGTCATAAGCCGTCTTAAGCTATCATAAGCTATCATGAGCTGTCATAAGCTGTCATAAGCTGTCATAAGTTAAGGTGCCATAAGCTGTCATGAGTTGTCATAAGGTGTAATAAGCTGTCATAAGCTGTCTTAAGCCATCATAAGCTGTTATAAGGTGTCATAAGCCGTCATAAGCTGTCTTAAGTTGTCAAAAGCTGTCTTAAGCTGTCATCAGCTGTCATAAGCTGTCATAAGGTGTCTTAAGCTGTCATAAGCTATCATAAGCTGTCTTAAGGCATTATAAGCTGTCATGAGCGGTCATAAGCTGTCATAAGGTGTCATAAGCTGTCATAAGTTGTCATAAGGTGTCATAAGCTGTCATAAGCTGTCTTAAGCCATCATAAGCTGTTATAAGGTGTCATAAGCCGTCATAAGCTGTCTTAAGTTGTCAAAAGCTGTCTTAAGCTGTCATCAGCTGTCATAAGCTGTCATAAGGTGTCATAAGGTGTCATAAGCTATCATAAGCTGTCTTAAGGCATCATAAGCTGTCATGAGCAGTCATAAGCTGCCATAAGCTGTCATAAGCTGTCATAAGTTGTCATAAGGTGTCATAAGCTGTCATAAGCTGTCATAAGGTGTCATAAGCTGTCTTAAGCCATCATAAGGTGTCATAAGCTATCAAAAGCCTTCATAGGCTGTCATAAGCTATCATAAGGTGTCATAAGTGGTCATAAGCTGTCATAAGCTGTCATAAGCTGTCATAAGCTGTCATAAGCTGTCTTAAGCTGTCATAAGCTGTCATAAGCTGTCATAAGCTGTCTTAAGCCATCATAAAGTGTCATAAGCTATCATAAGCTGTCCTAAGCCGTCATGAGCTGTCATAAGCTGTCTTAAGCTGTCATAAGTTGTCAAAAGCTGTCATAAGCTGTCTTAAGTTGTCGTAAGCTATCATAAAGTGTCATAAGCCATCTTAAGCTGTCATGAGCTGTCATAAGCTATCATAAGCTGTCTTAAGTTGTCTTAAGTTGTCTGAAGCTGTCATAAGCTGTCATAAGCTGTCATACGGTGCCATAAGCTGTCCTAAGCTGTCTTAAGCTGTCTTAAGCTGTCATAAGCTGTCATAAGCTGTCATAAGCCGTCATACGCTATCATAAGCTGTCACAAGCTGTCACAAGGTGTCATAAGCTGTCATAAGCTGTCATAAGCTGTCATAAGCTGTCATAAGCTGTGATAAGCTGTCATAAGCTGTCATAAGCTGTCATAAGTTGTCTTAAGGTATCATAAGCTGTCATCAGCTATCATAAGCTATCTCAAGCTGTCATAAGCTGTCATAAGGTGTCATAAGCTGTCCTACGCTGTCTTAGGCTGTCATAAGCTGTCATCAGCCATCATAAGCGGTCATAAGCGGTCATAAGTTGTCATAAGCTCTCATAAGCTGTCATAAGCTGTCATAAGCTTTCATAAGGTGTCTTAAGGCATCATAAGCGGTCAAAAGCGGTCATAAGTTGTCATAAGCTGTCATAAGTTGTCATAAGCTGTCTTAAGGTATCATAAGCTGTCATCAGCTAGCATAAGCTATCTTAAGCTGTCATAAGCTGTCATAAGGTGTCATAAGCTGTCCTACGCTGTCATAAGTTGTCATAAGCTGTCTTAAGGTATCATAAGCTGTCATCAGCTATCACAAGCTATCTTAAGCTGTCATAAGCTGTCATAAGGTGTCATAAGCTGTCCTACGCTGTCTTAGGCTGTCATAAGCTGTCATAAGCCATCATAAGCGGTCATAAGCGGTCATAAGTTGTCATAAGCTCTCATAAGCTGTCATAAGCTGTCATCAGCTAGCATAAGCTATCTTAAGCTGTCATAAGCTGTCATAAGCTGTCATAAGCTGTCATAAGCCGTCATAAGTTGTCATAAGCTGTCTTAAGGTATCATAAGCTGTCATCAGCTAGCATAAGCTATCTTAAGCTGTCATAAGCTGTCATAAGGTGTCATAAGCTGTCCTACGCTGTCTTAGGCTGTCATAAGCTGTCATAAGCCATCATAAGCGGTCATAAGCGGTCATAAGTTGTCATAAGCTCTCATAAGCTGTCATAAGCTATCATAAGCTTTCATAAGGTGTCATAGAGTGTCATAAGGTGTCATAAGCTGTCATAAGCTGTCATAAGCTGTCATAAGCTGTCATAAGGTGTCACAAGCTGTCATAAGCTGTCGTAAGCTGTCATATAAGCTATCATAAGCCGTCTTAAGCTGTCATAAGGTGTCATAAGCTGTCCTAGCTGTCATAAGCTGTCATAAGCTGTCATAAGCTGTCTTAAGCTGTCATAAGCTGTCATAAGCTGTCGGAAGCTGTCATAAGCTGCCATAAGCTGTCATAACCTGTAATAAGCTGTCATAAGCTGTCATAAGCTGTCTTAAGCTGTCATAAGGTGTAATGAACTGTCATAAGCTGGCATAAGCTGTCATAAGCTAATATAGACTGTCTTAAGTTGTCATAAGGTGTCATAAGGTGTCATAAGGTGTCATAAGCTGTCATAAGCTGTCTTAAGCTGTCATAAGCTGTCAGAAGCTGTCATATGGTGTCATAAGCTGTCTTAAGCTGTCATAAGCTGTCATAAGTTGTCATAAGGTGTCATAAGCTGCCATAAGCTGTCATAAGCTATCATAAGCTGTCATAAGCTGTCATAAGCTGTCATAAGCTTTCATAATCTGTCATCAGCTGTCATAAGCTGTCATGAGGTGTCATAAGCTGTCTTAAACTGTCTGAGCTGTCATAAGCTGTCATAAGCTGTCATAAGTTGTCATAAGCCGTTATAAGCTGTCATAAGCTGTCATGAGGTGTCATAAGCTGTCTTAAACTGTCTGAGCTGTCAATAGCTGTCATAAGCTGTCATAAGCTGTCTTAAGCTGTCATACACTATCATAAGCTGTCATAAGCTGTCATAAGCTGTCCTATGACAGCTTTTGACAGCTTAAGATGGCTTATGACAGCTTATGACAGCCTACGACAACTTATGGCAGCTTCTGACACCTTATGGCAGCTTATGACAGCTTATGACAGCTTATGACAGCTTCTGACACCTTATGGCAGCTTAACTTATGACAACTAAGCTGTCATAAGCTGTCTTAAGCGATCATAAGATGTCACGAGCTGTCATAAGCTGTCACAAGCTGTCATAAGTTGTCATAGGCTGTCATAAGGTGTAATAAGGTGTCACAAGCTGTCATACGCTGTCATAAGGTGTCATAAGCTGTCAGAAGCTGTTATAAGCTGTCATAAGCTGTCTTAAGCTGTCATAAGCTGTCAGAAGCTGTCATAAGCTGTCATAAGCTGTCATAAGCTGTCATGTAAGCTATCATAAGCTGTCATAAGTTGTCATATAAGCTGTCACAAGCTATCATAAGCTGTTTTAAGCTGTCATGAGATGTCATAAGCTGTCATAAGCTGTCTTAAGCTAGTATAAGTTAAGCTGCCATAAGGTGTCATAAGGTGCCATAAGTTGTCGTAACCTATCATAAGCTGTCATAAGGTATCATGAGTTGTCATAAGGTGTCATAAGCTGTCATAAGGTGTAATGAGCTGTCATAAGCTGGCTTAAGCTGTCATAAGCTAACATAGACTGTCTTAAGTTGTCATAAGGTGTCATAAGCTGTCATAAGCTGTCATAAGCTGTCATAAGCTGTCATAAGCTATCATAAGCTGTCATAAGCTGTCATAAGCTATCATAAGCTGTCATAAGCTTTCATAAGCTGTCATAAGCTGTCAGAAGCTGTTATAAGCTGTCATAAGCTGTCTTAAGCTGTCATAAGCTGTCAGAAGCTGTCATAAGCTGTCATAAGCTGTCATAAGCTGTCATATAAGCTATCATAAGCTGTCATAAGTTGTCATATAAGCTATCATAAGCTGTCTTAAGCTGTCATAAGGTGTCATAAGGTGTCATAAGCTGTCTTAAGCCATCATAAGCTGTCATAAACTGTCATAAGCTGTCATAAGCTGTCATAAGCTGTCTTAAGCTGTCATAAGCAGTCATATAAGCTATCATAAGCTATTGTGGGCCACTTCTGATTTTGCCCCCCGCTCTGAAGCGCTGGGGATCCCCGATACGGCAGGGGTGAGGTAGCCACTTTGCCCACTTCTGGGCCACTTCTGACCCCCCCCCCCCCTGCTCTGAAGCGGTGGGGATCCCCGATACGGTAGGGGCGGGGTAGCCACTTTGCCCACTTGTGGCCCACTTTTGATCCCCCCCCCCCCCCCGCTCTGAAGCGGTGGGGATCCCCGAGACGGCAGGGGTGAGGTAGCCACTTTGCCCACTTGTGGGCCACTTCTGATTTTGCCCCCCGCTCTGAAGCGGTGGGGATCCCCGATACGGCAGGGGTGAGGTAGCCATTTTGCCCACTTGTGGGCCACTTCTGATTCTGCCCCCCGCTCTGAAGCGGTGGGGATCCCCGAGACGGCAGGGGTGAGGTAGCCACTTTGCCCACTTGTGGGCCACTTCTGATTTTGCCCCCCGCTCTGAAGCGGTGGGGATCCCCGAGACGGCAAGGGTGAGGTAGCCACTTTGCCCATAAGTGGGCCACTTCCGATTTTGCCCCCCGCTCTGATCGTACCCACCGTGCTTAGCTGGTTTTCGAACAACTTATTTTTTCCGTTAAGGACACCCCTACTAAAGAACATAGTAGCAAGAATCATTTGTTCCTCCTTGCTGACTCCCCAGATGGCATGGGACCCATTTTTTTTCTATTACCCTTCGTGCATGCAACAGTGTCCTCCACCAGCAAAGCTCTGCGGATGGCCCTGAGGCATGCACGAAGAAATCGGCTACAACGAGTCCCGTGGGCACGGATGATACCCTTGGAATACACATGCAGTGTACTGTTGCTTGGTTGTTTGCGAATTGTTGGGGCAAACAAGGAGGAGTTGGCTGTTGTGGATGAGCTTGCGGAGCGAGAAGGCATCCAACCACAACCGCGGAGGAAGTGGGCAACGTTTTTGTATGCTTTCGGTTCCCTTGCATTTGCAATTGCACCCCTGTATTCCACCTTCATCAAGCAGGATGATTTTGTCAGTTGCCATCCGGCATGTCTATTGATGTTGCATTGTGCCTTGTCTAGACATGTTGTCAAAGGCGAATTGCAAGTGCCACATGATAGATTGTGGTTATTGCGTGAGATGGCACAAGCTACTTTGTACTACAGTGGTTCCAAGTTGGCCCCCACACCTGGGACCCAGGCAATGCATTGGGAGGTGTCTCGGTTGTACCCCACGCCCAAATCTGCAGACCCCCCTGACACATGCTTTTTTTGTGATGGCACACCCGCCATAGCGTGCCGGGAATGTAAGGTTCTTCATTGTACCTTCCATACCACTGTCTTGTGTCAGTCCGAGATTTGTATAGGATTGCGCCAATTCTGGGCGGCCCCCGTTGCTGCTGCTGCTGCTGTTGTTGCTTTTGCTGCAGTTACTGCTGCCAATGCCACGCATGCCACTCCTGCCAATGCCAATGCCACTAATGACACCCGTCCCGGTGTGTGGATCTGTCGGAAGTGGTATGCGTTGCCTCCTCAATAACCCCAAAATGCTGATGGTCAATTGGAAAATGACCAAGCATTTTGCAGAAAGCTGCATTTGGAAAAAGAAAGAAGATCCCTTTGAGAGATGCAAGCTGAATCCCACCCCGAGAGGCAAGCCTCACTATAGAGATACTAAGGCCGACTTGATCTTCAAGCGTGTCTCTTGTAACTACTTGTAAGTAGTTGGCCCCACCCTCCCTCCCTCCTCTGTGCATGCATGCATACGATACTCAACCCTCTTTGGTGAAGCGGTTGTGTGATATAGACATGATGGTTTGGCCCGGGTGGGGCGCCACTAACACAAGTGGCCGGGAATCGACTCGGGGGCTTTATGCCCTTAAACAAAAGTACCACCTACCATCAAAGTGTGCAGTTTTTTGTGCAATTTTTTTCAAAAAAAATTGTCTTTTTGCTGGGTAAAAAAAAAATTTTTTAAAAAAATTTTAGAAAATTTTTTTTTACTCAGTTTTACCTCAAAACTACTCAGTTTTACCACATTTTACTCATTTTTACCTCGTCTGGTACTCAGTTTTACCAAATACCCCTTTTGGGGGGGGTCTAGCCAGGGGGCTCTATCGAACCCCCCCCCCCCCAATTTGAAAGCCCGCCTACCCCATCCCTTTTGGGAGATGCCATTGCATGCCATGACGAAGGCTACGGGTTTTGTGCCTTTGCAGAATTTTTAAAAAGGCTTGGAACCCCCATGGCAGGGTTTTTCTTAGTGTGTGTCCCACCCTACACCGGGGGGGGGGGGTTTCAACCCCCCCCCCCCCTCCCCCCGTCGGGTAGGCCATTGTGGGGGACTGTCGGTCGGCACCGAAGGCGATGGTCAAGGAATTTTGCCTGTGGTAAGGCATTTTGCCTATGGTCAGGCATTTTGCCTACGGTAGTTGGGCGGGTGGGTGGGTGTCCAATAGACCTCCCACCCGTGGGGGTGTGCAATACAGCATGGCACCTCGACAGCTTGTGACAGCTTATGATGGCTTAAGACAGCTTATGACAGCTTACGACAACTTATGATAGCTTATGCCACCTTGTGACAAATTAAGACAGCTTACCACAGCTTATGACAGCTTATGATAGCTTATGACAGCTTATGACAGCTTATGACAGCTTATGATAGCTTATGACAGCTTATGACAGCTTATGACAGCTTATGACAGCTTATGACGGCTTATGACAGCTTATGACAGCTTATGACGGCTTATGACAGCTTATCACAGCTTATGACAGCTTATGATAGCTTATGACAGCTTATGACAGCTTGTGACAGCTTATGACAGCTTATGATGGCTTATGACAGCTTATGACAGGTTATGACAGCTTTTGACAGCTTAAGACATCTTATGACAGCTTATGATAGCTTATGATAGCTTATGATAGCTTATGAGAGCTTAAGACATCTTATGACAGCTTGAGACAGCTTATGACAACTTATGACGGCTTATAACAGGTTATGACAGCTTATGACAACTTATGATAGCTTATGACACCTTATGACAGCTTATGACAGTTTATGATAGCTTATGACAGCTTATGATAGCTCATGACAGCTTATGACACCTTATGATAGCTTATGACAGCTTATGATAACTTATGACAGCTCAAGACAGCTGATGACAACTTATGAAAGCTTATGACAGCCTATGACAGCTTATGACAGCTTACGACAGCTTATGACAGCTTATGACAGCTTATGACAGCTTATGACAGCTTATGACACCTTATGACACTTTATGATAGCTTAAGGCAGCTTAAGACAGCTTATGACAGCTTATGACAGCTTATGATAGCTTATGACAGCTTATGACAGCTTATCACAGCTTATGGCAGCTTATGACAGCTTATGACAGCTTAAGATAGCTTATGACAGCTTATGACAGCTTATGACAGCTTATAACAGCTTATGACAGCTTAAGACAGCTTTTGACAACTTAAGACAACTTATGACGGCTTATGACACCTGATAACAGCTTATGATGGCTTAAGACAGCTTATGACAGCTTATTACACCTTATGACAACTTATGACAGCTTATGGCAGCTTAACTTATGACAGCTTATGACAGCTTATGACAGCTTATGATAGGTTATGATAGCTTAAGACAGCTTCTGACTCCTTATGACACCTTATGACAGCTTAAGACAGCTTATGATAGCTTATGATAGCTTATGACAGCTTATGACAGCTTATGACAGCTTATGATAGCTTATGACAGCTTATGACAGCTTATCACAGCTTATGGCAGCTTATGATAGCTTAGGACAGCTTAAGACAGCTTATGATAGCTTATGACACCTTATAACAGCTTATGATGGCTTAAGAAAGCTTATGACACCTTATGACACCTTATGACAACTGATGACAGCTTATGACAGCTTAGGACAGCTTTTGGCACCATATGACAGCTTCTGACAGCTTATGACAGCTTAAGACAGCTTATGACAGCTTATGATGCTTAAGACAACTTATGACAGCTTATGACACCTTATGACAGCTTAAGGTGGCTTATGACAGCTTATGACACCTTATGACACCTTATGATAGCTTAAGACAGTATAAGACAGCTTATGATAGCTAATGACAGCCTATGACAGCTTATGACAGCTTAAGACATCTTAGGAAAGCTTATGATAGCTTATGACAGCTTATGACAGCTTAAGGTGGCTTATGACAGCTTATGACAGCTTACGACAACTTATGGCAGCTTATGACACCTTATGGTAGCTTAACACAGCTTAGGACACCTTATGGCAGCTTATGACAGCTTATGACACCTTATGACGGCTTAAGACAGCTTATCATAGCTTATGATAGCTTATGATAGCTTATGACAGCTTATGACAGCTTATGGCAGCTTATGACACCTTATGGTAGCTTAACACAGCTTAGGACATCTCATGACAGCTTATGACAGCGTAAGACAGCTTATGACAGCTTATGACAGCTTATGACAGCTTATGACAGCTTATGACAGCTTATGACAGCTTATGACAGCTTAAGACAGCTTATGACAGCTTATGACAGCTTATGACAGCTTATGACAGCTTATCACGGCTTATGACAGCTTATGACACCTTAAGACAGCTTATGAAAGCTTATATGATGGCTTATGACAGCTTATGATAGCTTATGACATCTTATGACAGCTTATGACAGCGTAGAGACAAATTATGTCAGCTTATGATAGCGTATGATAGCTTATGACCGCTTACGACAGCTTAAGAAAGCTTATGACAGCTTAAGACGGCCTCTGACAACTTATGACAGCTTGTGACAGCTTATGACAGCTTATGACAGCTTATGATAGCTTATGATAGCTTGTGACAGCTTAAGACAGCTTAAGACAGCTTAGGACAGCTTATGACACCTTATGACAGCTTATGACAGCTTATGACACCTTAAGACAGCTTATGACACCTTATGACAGCTTCTGACAGCTTATGACAGCTTAAGATAGCTTATGACAGCTTATGACAGCTTATGATGGCTTAAGACATCTTATGACAGCTTATGACACACTATGACAGCTTATGACATCTTATGACAGCTTATGACAGATTATGATAGCTTAAGACAGCTTATGAGAGCTTATGATAGCTTATGACAGCTTATGACAGCTTATGATAGCTTATGACAGCTTAAGACAGCTTAAGACAGCTTATGATAGCTTATGATAGCTTATGACAGCTTAAGGTGGCTTATGACAGTTTATGACAGCTTATGACACCTTATGGCAGCGTATGACACCTTAAGGTAGCTTATGACAGCTTAAGACAGCTTATGACAGCTTCTGACAGCGTATGACAGCTTATGACAGCTTATGACAGCTTATGACAGCTTATGACAGCTTATGACAGCTTATGACAGCTTATGACAGCTTATGACAGCTTCTGACAGCTTATGACGGCCTATGACAGCTTATGATAGCTCCTGATAGCTTATGACAGCTTATGACAGCTTATGATAGCTTATGACACCTTATAACAGCTTATGACAGCTTAAGACAGCTTATGACAGCTTATGACAGCTTATGACAGCTTATGACAGCTTATGACAGCTTAGGACAGCTTATGACATTTATGACAGCTTATGACAGCTTAAGACAGCTTATGACAGCTTATGACAGCTTATGAAAGCTTATGACAGCTTATGACAGCTTATGACAGCTTATCACGGCTTATGACAGCTTATGATAGCTTATGATAGCTTATGACAGCTTATGACAGCTTATGACAGCTTATGACAGCTTATGACAGCTTATGACAGCTTATGACAGCTTATGACAGCTTATAACAGCTTATGACAGCTTATGACAGCTTATGACAGCGTAAGACAAATTATGACAGCTTATGACAGCTTATGACAGCTTATGACAGCTTATAACAGCTTATGACAGCTGATGATGGCTCAAGACGGCTTATGACAGCTTATGGCAGCTTATCACAGCTTATGATAGCCTATGACAGCTTGAGACCGCTTTTGACACCTTATTACACCTTATGACAGCTCAAGACACCTTACGATAGCTTATGACAGCTTATGACAGCTTATGACACCTTATGGCAGCTTATGACAGCTTATGACAGCTTATGACAGCTTAACACAGCTTATGACAGCTTAAGACAACTTAAGATAGCTTATGACACGTTATGACAGCTTATGACAACTTATGATAGCTTATGACAGCTTATGACAGCTTAAGACAGCTTGTGACAGCTTATGACACCTTATGACGGCTTATGACAGCTTATGACGGCTTATGACAGCTTATGACAGCTTATGACAGCTTATGACAGCTGATGATAGCTTATGATAGCTTATGACAGCTTATGTCAGCTTAAGACAACTTAAGACAGCTTATGACAGCTTATGACAGCTTATGACAGCTTATGACAGCTTAAGATGGCTTATGATACCTTATGACAGCTTACGACAACTTATGACAACTTATGACACCTTATGACAGCTTATGACAGCTTATGACAGCTTATGACAGCTTATGACATCTTATGGCAGCTTATGACAGCTTATGACACCTTAACACAGCTTATGACAGCTTATGACAGCTTAAGACAGCTTATGACAGCTTATGATAGCTTATGACAGCTTATGACAGCTTATGACAGCTTATGACAGCTTAAGACAGCTTATGGCACCTTATGACACCTTATGACAGCTTATGACAGCTTATGACAGCTTATGACCGCTTATGACATCTTATGGCAGCTTATGACAGCTTATGACAGCTTATGACACCTTATGACACCTTATGACAGCTTATGACAGCTTATGACAGCTTATGACATCTTATGACAGCTTAAGACAGCTTATGACAGCTTATGATAGCTTATGACAGCTTATGACAGCTTAAGATAGCTTATGGCACCTTATGACACCTTATGACAGCTTATGACACCTTATGACAGCTTATGACAGCTTCTGACAGCTTATGACAGCTTATGACATCTTATGGCAGCTTATGACAGCTTCTGACAGCTTATGACACCTTAACACAGCTTATGACAGCTTATGACAGCTTAAGACAGCTTATGACAGCTTATGATAGCTTATGACAGCTTATGACAGCTTATGACGGCTTATGACAGCTTAAGACAGCTTATGGCACCTTATGACACCTTATGACAGCTTATGACAGCTTATGACAGCTTAAGATAGCTTATGGCACCTTATGACACCTTATGACAGCTTATGACACCTTATGACAGCTTACGATAGCTTATGACAGCTTATGACAGCTTACGACACCTTATGGCAGCTTAACTTATGACAGCTGATGACAGCTTAAGACAGCTTGTTACAGCTTATGACACCTTATGACAGCTTATGACACCTTATGACAGCTTATGACAGCTTATGACAGCTTATGACAGCTTATGACAGCTTATGACAGCTTATGACAGCTTATGACAGCTTAACACAGCTTATGACAGCTTATGACAGCTTACGACAGCTTATGACAGCTTATAATAGCTTAAGACAGCTTATGACAGCCTATGACAGCTTATGACAACTTATGACAGCTTATGACAGCTTATGACAGCTTAACACAGCTTATGACAGCTTATGACAGCTTATGACAGCTTATGACAGCTTATGATAGCTTATGATAGCTTATAATAGCTTATGACAACTTATGACAGCTTATGACAGCTTAAGATAGCTTATGGCACCTTATGACACCTTATGACAGCTTATGACACCTTATGACAGCTTATTGTAGCTTATGACAGCTTATGACAGCTTATGACACCTTATGGCAGCTTAACTTATGATAGCTGATGACAGCTTAAGACAGCTTGTGACAGCTTATGACACCTTATGACAGCTTATGACACCTTATGACAGCTTCTGACAGCTTATGCCATCTTATGACAGCTTATGACAGCTTATGATAGCTTATGATAGCTTATGACAGCTTATGACAGGTTAACACAGCTTATGACAGCTTATGACAGCTTATGACAGCTTATGACAGCTTATGACAGCTTAAGATGGCTTATGATAGCTTATGACAGCTTACAACAACTTATGACAGCTTATGACAGCTTATGACAGCTTATGACAGCTTATGACAGCTTATGACAGCTTATGACATCTTATGACAGCTTATGACAGCTTATGACAGCTTATGACAGCTTATCACGGCTTATGACAGCTTATGACACCTTAAGACAGCTTATGAAAGCTTATATGATGGCTTATGACAGCTTATGATAGCTTGTGACATCTTATGACAGCTTATGACAGCGTAGAGACAAATTATGTCAGCTTATGATAGCGTATGATAGCTTATGACCGCTTATGACAGCTTAAGAAAGCTTATGACAGCTTAAGACGGCTTATGACAACTTATGACAGCTTGTGACAGCTTATGACAGCTTATGATAGCTTATGATAGCTTGTGACAGCTTAAGACAGCTTAAGACAGCTTAGGACGGCTTATGACACCTTATGACAGCTTATGACAGCTTATGACACCTTAAGACATCTTATGACACCTTATTACAGCTTCTGACAGCTTATGACAGCTTAAGATAGCTTGTGACAGCTTATGACAGCTTATGATGGCTTAAGACAGCTTATGACAGCTTATGACACACTATGACAGCTTATGACAGCTTATGACAGCTTATGACAGATTATGATAGCTTAAGACGGCTTAAGACAGCTTATGACAGCTTATGACAGCTTATGACAGCTTATGACAGCTTATGATAGCTTATGACAGCTTAAGACAGCTTAAGACAGCTTATGATAGCTTATGATAGCTTATGACAACTTAAGGTGGCTTATGACAGTTTATGACAGCTTAGGACACCTTATGGCAGCGTATGACACCTTAAGGTAGCTTATGACAACTTAAGACGGCTTATGACAGCGTATGACAGCTTATGACAGCTTATGACAGCGTATGACAGCTTATGACAACTTATGACAGCTTATGACAGCTTATGACAGCTTATGACAGCTTATGACAGCTTCTGACAGCTTATGACGGCCTATGACAGCTTATGATAGCTCCTGATAGCTTATGACAGCTTATGACAGCTTATGATAGCTTATGACACCTTATAACAGCTTATGACAGCTTAAGACAGCTTATGACAGCTTATGACAGCTTATGACAGCTTATGACAGCTTATGACAGCTTAGGACAGCTTATGACAGTTTATGACAGCTTATGACAGCTTAAGACAGCTTATGACAGCTTATGACAGCTTATGAAAGCTGATGACAGCTTATGACAGCTTATGACAGCTTATCACGGCTTATGACAGCTTATGATAGCTTATGATAGCTTATGACAGCTTATGACAGCTTATGACAGCTTATGATAGCTTACGACAGCTTATGACAGCTTATGACAGCTTATGACAGCTTATGACAGCTTATGACAGCTTATGACAGCTTATGACAGCTTATGACAGCTTATGACAGCTTATGACAGCTTATGACAGCGTAAGACAAATTATGACAGCTTATGACAACGTATGATAGTTTATGACAGCTTATGACAGCTTATGACAGCTTAAGACAGCTTATGACAGCTTAAGACGGCTTACGGCAACTTATGACAGCTTATGACAGCTTTTGACAACTTATGATAGCTTATGATAGCTTATGACAGCTTAAGACAGCTCAAGACAGCTTATGATAGCTTATGACAGCTTATGACACCTTATGACAGCTTATGACAGCTTATGACAGCTTAAGACAGCTTATGATAGCTTATGACAGCTTATGATAGCTTAAGACAACTTATGCCACCTTATGACACCTTATGACAGCTTAATACAGCTTATGGCAGCTTATGACAGCTTATGACAGCTTATGACAGCTTATGACAGCTTATGACAGCGTAAGACAAATTATGACAGCTTATGACAGCTTATGATAGCTTATGACAGCTTATGACACCTTGTGACAGCTTATGACAGCTTATGACAGCTTAAGACGGCTTATGACAACTTATGACAGCTTATGACAGCTTATGACAGCGTAAGACAAATTATGATAGCTTATGACCGCTTAAGACAGCTTAAGACAACTTAGGACAACTTATGACACCTTATGACAGCTTATGATAGCTTATGACAGCTTATGATAGCTTAAGACAGCTTATGCCACCTTATGACACCTTATGACAGCTTATGACAGCTTATGATAGCTTATGACAGCTTATGACAGCTTACAACAGCTTATGACAGCGTATGATAGCTTATGATAGCTCAAGACAACTTATGACACCTTATGACACCTTATGACAACTTAAGACAGCTTATAATAGCTTATGACAGCTTATGACAGCTTAAGATGGCTTATGACAGCTTATGACAGCTTACGACAACTTATGGCAGCTTATGACACCTTATGGCAGCTTAAGACAGCTTATGACAGCTGAAGACAACTTATGACAGCTTATGACAACTTATGACAGGTTTTGACAGCTTATGACAGCTTATGACAGCTTATGACAGCTTATGACAGCTTATGACAGCTTATGACACCTTAAGACAGCTTATGAAAGCTTATATGATGGCTTATGACAGCTTATGACAGCTTATGACAGCTTATGACAGCTTATGACACCTTATGACAGCTTATGACAGCTTATGACAGCTTAACACAGCTTATGACAGCTTATGACAGCTTATGAGAGCTTATGACAGCTTATGACAGCTGATGATGGCTTAAGACGGCTTATATGACAGCTTATGATAGCTTATGATAGCTTATGACAGCTTATGACAGCTTATGATAGCTTATGACAGCTTATTACAGCTTATGACAGCTTATGATAGCTTAAGACAGCTTATGGCACCTTATGACACCTTATGACAGCTTATGACAGCTTATGACAGCTTGAGATAGCTTATGGCACCTTATGACACCTTATGACAGCTTATGACACCTTATGACAGCTTATGATAGCTTATGACAGCTTATGACAGCTTACGACACCTTATGGCAGCTTAACTTATGACAGCTGATGACAGCTTAAGACAGCTTGTGACAGCTTATGACACCTTATGACAGCTTATGACACCTTATGACAGCTTATGACAGCTTATGACAGCTTATGACAGCTTATGACAGCTTATGGCAGCTTATGACAGCTTATGACAGCTTATGACAGCTTATGACAGCTTATGACAGCTTATGACAGCTTATGACAGCTTACGACAGCTTATGACAGCTTATGACAGCTTATGACAGCTTAACACAGCTTATGACAGCTTATGACAGCTTATGACAGCTTATGACAGCTTATGATAGCTTATGATAGCTTATAATAGCTTATGACACCTTATGACAGCTTATAACACCTTATGACAGCTTCTGACAGCTTATGCCAGCTTATGACAGCTTATGACAGCTTATGATAGCTTATGATAGCTTATGACAGCTTATGACAGGTTAACACAGCTTATGACAGCTTATGACAGCTTATGACAGCTTATGACAGCTTATGACAGCTTAAGATGGCTTATGATAGCTTATGACAGCTTATGACAACTTATGACAGCTTATGACAGCTTATGACATCTTATGACAGCTTATGACAGCTTATGGCAGCTTATGACAGCTTATGACAGCTTAACACAGCTTATGACAGCTTATGACAGCTTAAGACAACTTATGACAGCTTATAATAGCTTAAGACAGCTTATGACAGCTTATGACAGCTTATGACAGCTTACGACAGCTTAAGATAGCTTATGGCACCTTATGACAGCTTATCACAGCTTAAGACAGCTTATGATAGCTTATGACAGCTTATGACAGCTTATGACAGCTTATGACAGCTTAAGATGGCTTATGATAGCTTATGACAGCTTACGACAACTTATGACAGCTTATGACAGCTTATGACAGCTTATGACAACTTATGACAGCTTATGACAGCTTATGACATCTTATGACAGCTTATGACAGCTTATGGCAGCTTATGACAGCTTATGACAGCTTAACACAGCTTATGACAGCTTATGACAGCTTAAGACAACTTATGACAGCTTATAATAGCTTAAGACAGCTTATGACAGCTTATGACAGCTTATGACAGCTTACGACAGCTTAAGATAGCTTATGGCACCTTATGACAGCTTATCACAGCTTAAGACAGCTTATGATAGCTTATGATAGCTTATGATAGCTTATGACAGCTTATGACACCTTATGGCAGCTTAACTTATGACAGCTGATGACAGCTTCTGACAGCTTCTGACAGCTTATGACGGCTTATGACGGCTTATGACAGCTTATGACAGCTTATGACAGCTTACGAAAGCTTATGACAGCTTAAGACAGCTTATGACAGCTTATGACACCTTATGACAGCTTATGACACCTTCGGACAGCTTATGGCAGCTTACGACACTTTATGACAGCTTACGACAGCTTAAGACAACTTATGATAGCTTATGACAGCTTATGACAGCTTCTGGCGGCTTATGACAGCTTATGACAGCTTATGGCAGCTTATGACACCTTATGGCAGCTTAACTAATGACAGCTGATGACAGCTTCTGACAACTTATGACAGCTTATGACAGCTTATGACACCTTAACACAGCTTATGATGGCTTAAGACAGCTTATGACGGCTTATGACGGCTTATGACAGCTTATGACAGCTTATGACAGCTTATGACAGCTTATGACAGCTTATGACAGCGTATGACAGCTTATGACAGCTTATGACAGCTTAAGACAGCTGATGACAGCTTACAACAACTTATCATAGCTTACGACACCTTATGACTTGCATTTCTGGGCTGCCCCCAAGTCGCCCTCCATTATTTTTGGACCAGTGGGGATGGGGGGGGGGCGGGGGAAAGGGACGGAACCTCCAACAAAATAGGGTGGGAAGAGCCAAGGACAACGGCGCGGGCACAGCGCAGTGCAAACCACCCTTGCCACCACAGAGGCGCCCACAACACCCGCGTCAACCACAAAGGAGCACGCGCCACCTGCGGAGGTGCACACGCCACCCGTGGAAACCATGAAGATGCACGCCATGGCCACATGCACCAACACACAGAGATGCTCACGCATGTGGCAGCGTGGGAGTCAGCCAGGACAACACGCGGAGGGGCGGAGCACTCGGGCTGCACGCACACCGACACGCGGCGAGGCATGTGGTGGACGACCTGAATGCGTAGGGGAGTGGGCAGCAAAAACTGTAACACGACCCCCGCAACGACCAGCACAACCACCAGCGCAACAACTACGGGGCTCCGCTAACGCGGAAGCGACACCACAAGGGACACAGACCATAGCGGCTGCTAGAACCCAACGACCCGACGCAGCACGTGAAGGGAAGGACGGGTGACTGTCCAGGGCCCCGTCAAGAAACTGCAACCTGACGCAATGTCACACAGTGGGACCCCCCCACCCAACTTCTTCGGACCCCCCCCCCCCCCTTTAAGTGGAACTCTGACCACAGGGCTCACGCGCACCGAGCCGGCTGTGGTGGTCTGCTGCAGACCTAAGTGCTGGGTACACTCCGTGCTAGGCTTCCCTCTGCGTTGGATGCCGCACGGGGATCCCAGTCAATCCCTCATTAGTGCGAGGGCTGCCCTCGCACCATGTACCCCTTCTCCCAGTGCTTCTCCAGCGAACCACCTGTTTGTCCCGGTGTTGAGGAGGTACTGGACCCTTTGTTGCCACTGCAAATGTGAGAATCGTGATAACCGCTTCCGCACCCGCCCCTGCCCGCGGGCTCATTGCCCGGAGCCCCCCATGCGGCGCACATGCCATGCCTGCACCATGCCTGCCTGCACCACATGCATACACCACTAACACCCATCCTGAGCCTAATTCAGCCACAAAGCGGGGCATGAACAGCGACTCTGTCCGGCATTGGACGCCGTGTGCGCGCCGTACGAACCAGCCGTGCCACTAGCGCCTGGCAGGAAAACTGGTTCTCAGTAGCGTTCGGTTCCGTATCAAAGGCCACTCAGTAATACCCGCCCCCCGCACCACCGGAGCTCAGTAGGAACGTGCTGCGCCCAGCGTGCGGCTCAGTAGGACCCTGCTCCATCGGATCATGTCTGAGCCGGCAGATGCTAGTGGCAAGTCTGGTACGAACATGAAAGCGCGCTGGGCACCCGGGTCACATATGAAGGCCCTGGTGCGGCCCGGTCGCGGGTGCTACGTCACAAGCAATGCGTGTGCAGACCAGGAAAGGCGTTGGGTTTCGAGGGAAGCCGGAGGAAGCACGAGGCTCCGACACACTCCGGTCAATGCTACGCTTAGACAGTGTTGGCGGTGCCTCAGTGAGATCTTGACCTGGCGGAGTATGTCAATCTGGGAGCAGCTCGATGGGCCAGACTTTGAGTTGATGCGACTCAATGGTTTGTGAAAGACTCGTTTTGTCTTTTTTTTTTACGCAGGAGACGTGCACTTGGGAGGCATAAATTTCAACGATTTGGGAGACACACAGTGAACGAGAGCCCAAGAGCCATGGACACGGTGCGCACCCGGGCACCACATACTCGACATCGCACGAAGTTACCATACATACAGGATGTACAGTGGAAAGAGTTGGGATATGGGACTTACGCTGTAAAAGGAGGGACTTAGGATATGCATTGTGAAGAGGTCGGTGGGTTCAGCACTCTGTTTCGACCAATGGGCACATCTTTTTCATCCGCCCCAAAGCGAAAGCCACAGTACCATGAACCTGAACCCCTGCCCTCGAAGGTCACACATAAATCAGCTACAAGGACACCAAAGAGGGGCAAAAAAGCACCACACAGGCCACTAATTCAGCCTGCCATTCGCCCACAAGCACTGCCACCACCACAACCATTCTTCTCTCCTTCCCTGTGGGATTTTTTTCAGCTCAGGCCACCACCAGAACCACCTCCCAGTGGGGTCACTGTACATACTTAAATGTACATACGGCAATGACGGCGTGACGTGCACTCTGGGACAATGATGATGACGTTATGGGTGGCGGCCAACGCTGTGGGAAAAAAAAAAGCACTCTGTTTCGACCTCACCCCAAAGGGTTGGGCATCCCGACCAGAGCCTGACCGTTGGCATGCCAGAAAAAGCAATCCGTTCGTTCCCCCTCGGTGCCATTTTGTGCTACCGAACCCGAAGTGTGCAAAGCTAAAGCTTTGACCAGGACGGGGGGGGGGGGGGGCGAGGGTCTGACACGGAAACATGGGATGGATTCTTTAACACCCTCCCCCGCCGAATGGAACACAACATCAGGTGGTCTTAGTGTTGTTGTGTTTTGTTTTGCATTCCCACTTTCTTCGATGGGTGTCTGACCGCAAGGCAGCCACTGGGGTTTCGCAGGGGTTATGTGGGCTCTAGGCACCCTGTGGCAGGGGTTATGTAGCCCATTTGATGACGCCCTGCTTCGGAAACCCTGTGGGAACACCAAAACAGCAGGCGTCATGCCGCTGATTTAGTTCCTCAGTGCTGTGGGTGTACGGTAACCCCATGCAATGACTCGATTTAGGGCCACTGCACAGGGAGCGGCTCTGTACCACGAGTCCATACTGCAGCTCTATATCACGGCCCGCAACTCTGTGCTGGACTCTAATCTCTGCATATCGCGACTCAACACCACAGTTCGATACCACAGCTCGAAACCGCAGCTCGATACCGTAACCCTTTGCCACAAATCCAAAGTTTAAGTGTAGACTGCCGACGGGGTTCTCGGCAGTGGCGGTTGCGTAGGCCGGAGTTTTTGTTTGTTTTCTTGCCCTCGCTTGGGTGTAGTATGCCACGGGCACGTCTACTGCACCATCACGTGCATGGCGTTGATGCGCTTACGCGCATGTCTGTGATTCTCAACACGTAACGGTCACTCGTGGTCCCATCCGTTGTCCTGCACGAAATGGCAATGATGAACGCTTCGCTTCCTCGGTGTTGTCAGTGTCTCTTGTTCCAGTCGAGGGGTTTGGCCGGCGATTTTGCGCCCGGGACCGTGCAATGCCCAATGTGTCCACCGTCTACGCCGGTGGGTTTGCCGAGGGGGTGCCCGGGCAGCCTCCGACCAAGGGATTGAATTATGCCGAGTTCTTTCGCCAACTTAGCACCACCGGCGCCGACCGCGAGCCTGCCTCCCCCGACCCCGCGCCTGAGACGCCGGACGCGAAGCTGGACAAAATGAATAGCTTCGCGAAATGGCGGAGGAAGCAGCAGCGATGTGTAGATCAGGTGTGCCCTGTGCGCACGTTGGTGAGACGCCGGACGACACCGGGCGCGCACCGCTCCTCCTTTCGGCGTAAGTGCCCAGACTAAGCGACCTAAGCGCTGCCCAAGACGAGGTGTTGCCTCAGATCTCTCAAATCTGAAACCAGAAAACGCAGCGGGGATTGCCACGCCCGTAGGCATCCCAATGTGGTAGTGGAGCACATAGAAGACTAAAGGCCGAGAAGAATCAGCGGGTTGCATCGAACACAGCAGTCAGAGAGTGACAGGGACGACATAGCGCTTGCACCGACTTGGGATGGGCCCCACAGAGCTCCCCATGCCCCCATGTCATGTCCGCTACCGCACTGAGCTGTGGGATAATCTTAGCACTGGACTGCTCTGATCTGACTCCGAGAACTGTCTGTCGAGCACTGTCTGGAAAGAGGGCTTGGCCAGCTTGCCAAGGTCCGAACCAAAAAAAAAGAAAGCACTAAACCCCGCAGATACACTCAAAGGGGGGGGCAGAGGATGCTTCCAGACGTGGCGTGGTAGGACTAAGCTCTCAGGGCTGTCCACAATGCAGAGAAATGTCGCAATGCGCTCTCCTCTGGGGCGACCTGAACGTGTGGTCGCCCCGCAATCGGGCGACGGGGATTTGTGCACGCTGCCCACTGCGGCGAGCCGGTCTTTCGGAACTCCTGGACCTCAACAAAGCACCGGCGGAATAGTAAGTGTTGTTGGTTCCCTGGAAAACGGCGTCGGGTGACCCTCCACACCGTCCGTGACCGCGCACCGCAATCAGTGAACCGCAATCCGAAGCTGTCCTCAGTGGACGCAGGCCTTTCCACGGGCGTTGTGCACTTCTGTTGTGCACTGCCCTGGCACACTGCCCCTGTTCGCTTGTGCATGGCTCGTTTGCGCTGCCTTTGTGCGCCGCCTTTGTCCACTGCTCATGTGCACTGCATTCACTCAATGCCTGTGGGCCATCCTTTTTCGTCCAACCCTCGCCTTTCTTTGCCACACCCATTCCCCCATCCCCCGTGCAGTGGGCCACGGATTTCCGTGACAAGCCCATGTGTCCCCGTCAGGGTATTGCCTAAGGAGAACCCCCCGGGGGGTGGGGGTGGGGGTCAGAGGCCAAAACAAAGTTTGTGTACCAAAAACCGACCTCCAATTTCTGGCCCCTTTGATAACTTTCATTTTTAGCCCGAGGAAAATTTTTCTGATGTGGGGGGGAGGGGGGGTCGGGTCTGGCCAGCCCCCCCCCCCCCCCGGGTCCGTGACCACTGAGTGTAGGGAGTGTGGCCAAGCGAGGCCAGCGCCAGCAAGCACGCCTAAAGCGCAGTCAACCCAAACATGGAACACCGAATGCACGCCACGACCCGAACCCCGGACTCAAGTGGCGAAGTGACCCCAGGCGATAAAGCCCAGAACCCACAGCCCTGATCCCAAAGCCCTGACCCCAGCCAGCCAGGCAGGGACTGGAACACTGGGGCAATGCAGCAGGCCACTGGCCACAAGCCCGAACTTGAGAACTGATTACGCAAGGAAGGCCGTGGGGCAGGCGCGGCTGGAGCGAAAGTGGCGGTTCCACACCTGACCAATTGCGCCCCCCCCCCCCCCCCCGGGTCCGTAGCCATGTGCCCCCCCCCCCCCCCCCCCCCCCCCCGGGGGGTCCGTAAGCAATAGCCTAGTCCTCGTCCTTTCGCTCCCACACGCCCATTGTCCGTCGCGCACAGGTCTACGAGGCGCAGGTGAAGATCTTGGAGGCCCTGCCCTCCCGCCCCCTCGACCGCGAGGCCCTCTGGAGCCACAACAACCAGCCCAACAGTTTCTGTGCCGGCATCATCTCGATCCTCGTGGACCTGAGCGCCGAGACGTTCCTGGACGTCTGCAGCAAACGGGAGGACATGCGCATCCTCAACGCATCCGTCCGCCAGGCGGAGGTCGCCGGTTGCAACGCCGGGGCCTCCCCGTCGACGGCCCAGAGCCCCCAAAGCCCCAGGCATGTGTTGTCAGGGAGGCGGGCACGGTGGCCGCTCAGGAAAGGGTGCGCGAAGCAAAGCCGTTGCACGTCGGCGTGCGATGGGAACATGGGATGGGCCTTGGTGCAGTTTTGCGGATAGTGTGTGTCCTGGGGAGCCCCATGGCCGTATCAGGGGGCGCATTGGGCGCTGTGCGCGCGCGGTGCGAAAAGTCGGCTGTTTTCCACCCCCGGTAGCCATAGGTCCCAGGGTCCTGAATGCTGCACCCCCGATGCTGTTTTGAATGGATCATGCACGTATCTGCGGTGCGCCTGCGGCGCGCAGTAAGCGCTCCCATGGCGGTGGAAAAGGCCGGAGAGATTACTTAATGGGCTGAGTCAGAAATAAGTACTAAATTGCCGTGAACAAGTGTGTGTCCCATGTGCATCCCAACGGTCAAAAGTGTGTCGCATGTGTTTCACACCCTCTTTCTGCCGCACCAATACAGCCCGAGCCTGTGAAGGTTAAGGCCAAGGTCTTTCCTCTCTGCTGCCTCGTGCTTTCCTTGTCTCAAGTGTGTGCCCCAAGTGTCCAGAATGTGGTGCACGTCGGTATGCCCCCCGAATGTAGCCAAAATGCGATCACCTTCAATGCAGAAGCGTATTGTATGGCAACAGTCAAAACTGACGGGGGCCGCCTCATGTCCAAGCGCACGGTGGTGACTCAGTGTGATTCAGCGACCCCCAGGGCAGACGTGCAAATAGTGCGTATCACCGTCCAGTGCAGGATACACGCTTTTTGATGGGATGGGGGGGTGGGGCGGGTGCTTCGTCAACCGGGTCCCTGTAACTATTGCTTCGCTGCCCGTAGGTCCCGTAGAATGTGCACTTCAGGAGTAACCCCCCCCTCAAAAAAAAGTAAGGCCGGGGGTCTTACTTTCGGTCCAGCTGGTCCCATGTCCCAAGGGGGGTCTTACTTTTGGGTCACTCCACTTTGCTGCCACTTGACTGATGTGCAGCAGCAGGTCAGGGCAGCTATTGATGCATGTGCCCCCGCCCGCCCGCCCCGCCCGCCAGGAAGCTATGGATGTTCTTGGAGAGGCGCCTATCCGGTTGCCCTCAATTCAAAGCAAAGCAAAAACCTATCACCTCATGGTTCCCATATCAGTAAATACCTTACGGATGATCGTGGATTGTGTGAGTGGTCGTAGACCCAAATGTGTTGCTGCCCTGCATGTGCTATTGGGGGGGTCTTACTTTCGGGACGGTTGGCCCGGGTCCTTCAGGGTGTCTTAGTTTTGGGGTTTTTTTTTTTTACTTTTGGGACAGGGGTTTATTTGGTTTTCGTCTGCAGTCCATCACGCTTGCTCGCTTGCCTTTACACCCCCTGCATCAAGACTAGCCCAAGCATGGGCCCATTCATTAATGCTCGAAGGGAAGCTACGTCTTGTATGACACGAATGGGGAGGCTATCACCACAGGGCCGAGGCTGGGGCAGGCTACGAACAATGACACACAATGGACATCGGGGCCTACAATGGAAATAGGGCCTGCTGTCGCATTTGATGTAATCAACACTTCTTACTGTATTCTTTCAAGAGTATCTTCCACTCATATCACATCCACCATCAGCCGCCACCTCCCCCATGGCTTTGGCATCCCCTCCATGCCACCCCTTGAGTTTTGCTTAACAACTCAGCATCTCTTTGGGGGGGGGGGGGGGTGGGGGGGCTCTGACACCGCCCCCCCCCCCCGCCTCGGGCCCGGATTTCATAATGGGAAACATGAAATTTTACAGAAGGAAATATTGCTTTGGGCTATTTTTGGTACACAAACTTTTGGACTTCTGGGTTCCAGCCCCCCCCCCCCCCACTGCCCCCCCCTTCAGCAAAACTCTGCCCCCCCCCCCCTTATCACCGCATCCAACAGGTCGCCATACCCGCAGTTCGGCGTACCCCCGGGGCAGCCGTCCCCCGTCGCGAAGGCCCCCCTCGCGGAAAGCGTGGCCGACCTCGACACCGTGGCCCTGGCGTACGACCTGACCAGCGGCATCATCGGCCACGCCGTCAAGGCCCTGCTGCGGGTGCACAAGTTCGTGCGCCTGGCGTCCGCGCTCTCGGAGCCGTCCTCGCTCATCAAGGCCATGACGGCGGAGATGTTGGCGGAGCAGGAGCGCCCGCTCGACGAGTACTTGAAGGCCACGCCCCCCGGCCCTGAGAAGACCGTGGGTCAGCGGCACGGGCGCAAGGCCACGGCGCTCAACGACCGCCTGCGGTGCGCGCTCGGCCTTCCCACAGAACCGGAGACCCCCACGCGGCCCCCGTCCTCGAGGCTCTCCCCGCGGCCCCCGAAGACCGTGTCGCCGCGACCCCCGGCGCTCAGCGTATCGCCAGGTCGCGCGCGCGTTGCCGCCACCTCAGCTGCAGTCACAAGGAGCGGAGGCCACTCAGGAGTCCACAGCAGACCTGCCACTAGCGTCTGGCAGGGAAACTGCTTCTCAGTAGGAATCGGCCCCATACCAAAGGCCACCCAGTAATACCCGCCCCCTGCACCACCAGAACTCAGTAGGAACGTGCTGCGTTCAGTGTGTGGCTCGATAGGACCCTGCTCCATCGGATCATGTCTGAGCCGGCAGATGCTAGTGGCAAGTCTGGTCCACAGCGGTTGGCAGTGAGCGTGTCGGCGATGACAGCGCGCGGTTTAGCCCCCGGGGGCATAGTGTTCCGGGTGTCCCGGAGGCAAACGGTTGCGGGGGCACAGTGCTCCTGCGGCACGGTGTTCTGGGGGCAAAGTTTTCCGGGGGCACGGTGTTCCGTTCGGGCCCCTAACCCGCCTCATGTTCTTTACTTTCAAGGGATGTCTTGATGGGTCACTCGCAATGCACCCCCGATGTCGATGTCGCATGCGCCATGCGGCTGACCCCAAGACTGAACTTTGGCTGGTGAGTGGTGGCTTTGGTGGGGTGTACAGCCACCCCAACAACCGGCGCGGTGCCCAAGCAGTCCCGTAGTGTTCCCGGGCCGGGGAACAGTGTTCTGGGGCATGCGGTGTCAATCCTAAAGTTTTGTGAAAATAATTAATTCTCGGCACAAGATGTTGTTTTTGATGTTGTTTTTGATGTTGTTTTTGAACAGTATATTACTGTTCAGCTGCATGCCCTTCGCAGAAATGGGTTCCGCAAAAACAAAACGCAAAAATAAAATATTTTCCCCCAATTTTGCACAAGTGAAATTCAAAAGACCCAACGCAAAGTATTATTATTAGAATTCCGCAAAATTTCAGGATTGGCACGATATTGTTTTGGGGCCATAGCGTTGCGGGGGTATAGTCTTGTTGGGTCCCAGTGCTCCCGCCGCATCGTGTTCCGGGGGCTTAGTGTTCCAGGGGCACAGTGTTGTGGCGGCAACGTGTGCCGAGGGCCTTTCGTTCACGGGGCACACTGTTCAGTGGGCACAGTGCGCGCGCGCGCGCGCCCACACCCCCACACACATTTTCTCCCGCCCACATCGCCCGTTTCGCAGCGGCCGAAGACCCGGGGGCCAGTGTACCAAAGGTCCGGCCCAGCACCGCTCCGGCGGCGTCGTTCCTCGCACACGCCCGGTACACGACGAAGCCGCTGCCGAAGTCCCGCATCCGCCACCGCCGCATCAGCCAAGAGCCGATCGCCGGGCCGCCGCCGGCGCGGCCCGGGCCGACCCCGGCGCCGGCGTACGTGGAGATCCCGCAGACATCGCCGTACGCGGCCCGCGCGGTGGAGCGGGGGCTGGTGCAGCCCCCGGACGTCGAGCTGTCGAGCGTCATCGAGTCGACCGAGGCCGTGGAGGCGGTGGCACACAGGTCTGCACAGGGTCGGCGGCCGGGGGCAGTGCAGGGGGGCCAGAAAGGTCATGGGAGGGTGGCATCGAGCAGGCCTGAGTTCGGATGTGTTGTTGGCATGTCGCCGCCCCGGCGCACGGGCACACGAGACGTGGTGTGTGGCGGCGTGCGCGGTCCGTGCCACAGGCCGTTTGGAATGGTGGTTTGGGCCGCCTGCGAACGCACATTGCCCCTGTTCCGGGACTGAATGCCCTTGCAATGGTGAGGTAAGGTATGCAAGAACGCGGTGCGTGCATCTGTGCAAAGGAGTAAAAGGCAGCACCTGCAGCCCACACAAGCTACCCCCCCCCCCCTTGCGATCCCCCCCTTGAAATCACCCCCCCCCCCCTTTGCATGCCATGGACTGTAATGGGCGCGTGTCTCCCCCCTTCCTGGAGGGGGGGGGGACCGTCACTTGGCCTAAAAAGCATAGGACATGCTGGGCGCCGAAGAAAATTGTTCTTTGGGTTATACTGAAACTGTTTTAGTGGTACCATTGTGTGGTGCAACCCGCCCACGGGGGGGGGGGCCGTCACTTCATGACCGCCCCCCCCCCTCTTTGGGGGGAGCGTCACGACATTTGGGGGGGGGGTTGGGTTGGGTTGGGTGAAGGCCTCACCTGGTCGCCTACCCACGGTCCGCGCTGCCTTCCCTGCCGGACCCGACCGGGCGGCTGTACCAGGGTGTCCGGTCACAAGGCCTACCGGACTGCTGACCGCCCCCAGACCCCGCGGTGGCGCTCGCGGGCGGGAGATGCCGCCGTGCCTGTGTGTATGTGCCCTTGTGTGTTTGTGGAGGGAGGGGGGGGGGGGGCTGTGGCACACCTGCTTGCTCCATTGTTGTTCGGCGTTGGCGCACATGGTGCGGGGAAGTGTGTGCCTGGTGCTCCAGGCCCCGGCAGGGAGGCTGGAGAGCCTGACTCTGAGCCCGCCGGGGGAGATGTGGGCCTGGGCTCGCAACCTCCACGTCACTAGGACATGCTACCCAACCACTCCACGACTGCCTGTTGGCACGGGAAGGCGGTGGTACGTGGCACGACTGGGGTCAGACCCGCACTCCTTGACTGCCTTAGGCACAGGTGGTGCTGCCACGCGGGCTGGGTCCGGCTCCCCACGGCCGAGGGCGTACCGCGGGCAGGTGGAGGGGCACCAGGGCGCAAAGAGTGCTTCCCTGCCGTGGGTGCCACCGGTGCTGGCTGCACTGGCTGCGGCGCTACAGCCCGCGTAGACGAGGGGGCCCAGAGGGCACCACACCCGAATGGCCTCTCCGTTGAGGAAGGGGGGGGGGGGGCAGGGGTCGGCAGGTGGCTGTCTGGCCTCCAGGGGTCGCCCGCAACTGCACTGGAGTGCACGGGGCTGTGCTGGCCTAGGCGTCTGTGATGAAGTTGGAGGGGCACGCGCACACCTGGAGGTTCCCTGTGCAGGTCGCTCAAGGGATACCCACAGCGGTCAAGCTGTGAGCCCTTCACAGCCTCCACTTTTTAGGCCCTGAGGGCGCCGACTCCGTGCATCCCTCCCGTCGGGGGCGCAGGCTGGGGGGGGGGGGGTTAGTGGTGGATGGGTCTACCTGCTCACTTGTTTGGGAGAGGAGGACCACCTGCTGGGTTACCATGCGGGTCCCAGATCCCAACATACTCGTCGTTCGGCGTCCGCTCCCTGTCCGTGAGGGGTGGGACCTCGATCACCATGTGACGGCCTGCTGTGAGGGTGCGAGGGCATGCTGGGGGGGGGGGGGGGGTGCTGGGCCTGCTTTCGGTCCGGCCCCATTTCTGTTGGGGGGGGTAGGGGCAGCAAAAGGTCTGCTCCCCTATTTCCTGGTCCCCAAGGGGAACCAGCCCACGGCCTGCACCCTCGCTTTGTGGTGGCTGAAATTTGGGCCGACTGGGTTTGGGGGGGGGGGGGGGGCTGCTGGTTGTATGTCTTCAACTCTCTTGATGGGCTCCTAAGGGACGTGATAGGCACGCCCAACATGATCTCTGTGCATTTGCGGCAGATTCTTGTTGGCTCCCGTTGGATTGGTTTGCACCCGATCCCCCTACCAAAGCCCACGGGGCACCCCAATGCGCACGGACGGCAACGACATGCGCATCGCCGTGCGAGCCATTCGATTTGTTGCAAAGCTGACTCATCGTGTTTTCCAGCGAAGCGAAGGCCCCAACCCAACCCCCGACATTCCAAAGCAGAGTCCGCCGGCTCACAGAAGCACGTCGCACGCCTCTGCATCAGTGGAGCCTCCCGGTGTCACCATCGTGTGCTGGGTCCCTTACTCTTTGTGCATCCCCGACGGGGACGTGCTGTGTGTACATTGGTAATACACGCCCATGCCATCGGTTTCAAAAACCCCCGGTCGGTGCAAGTCCAATATGACCCCCCCCCCCACCCCCTCACGCACTCGGACCAGACTCGGAGTGTGCATCTGGATGCACCTGGTCAACGGCACGGGCAACAGCCTGTCTCCGGGACAGCCGACCCCCGGAGTAGTCAAACAGGACAAGTCATCCAGGGGCTCCGTTGACACAACCAACACACGTTCGGGCCCACAGAGGGTCAGAATGAGCAGTGGCGAGAGGCCAGTAGGCGCCGCCAAAGGCAAACAACCTAATACCAAGGCCTTGTGCCAACCCCCCCCCCCCCAGAACTTGCTTTAATTTTCATTCCGGCACGGGGGGGGACCCCTCCCCCCTGGACCCCCCTCCCCCCTCCCTGGACCCCCTCCCCCCCTCCCCCCTCAGCTCAAGTGCACCCGAAAACCTGGGTACATATTGCTCCATGTGTGCTCCATATACCTTGTTTTTCAGAGTACCATGCCCCAACGCTCGTTGTTAGTGTATTTGGGCTCCCCGGTCCCACTGTTGCCGCGCGCAAAACGTGAAGACGTAATTGACGCGCTGCTCTATTTTAGGTTTAAAGATAGGATCACCGGTCATAAAAGACAAAAAGACGAGGTGCCCTCTGATCCGGAGTCAGTGGATGATGAGGCACTGTCTGATAATTTGTCTGATGTCTCCCATTCAGGCAGTGACTCAGGTTTGTCATCATCATCAGGTTCCAGTTCCAGTTCCACTAACGATGGAGGCTCCAGTTCAGGCGAGTCTAATTGTGACTGACAAGAAAGATCACTGTCATTTGGCATGAGATGGTGAATGTCCCGCTTTGTTGTAGTTGTTGTGTATTGGTGAGATGTGGGAACCCTGAATTGACATTCAATGATGAATTTCCTTTGTTTACGGCCGACAACATGACATTTCCATGTGCTGAGTTGTTCATTCTCCAATAATTTTTCTGTTCACTGTGGATTGAGTATGTTCCGGCAGGGGGGGGGGCCTCGGACCCCCTCCCCCCCTCCCTTGGACCCCCTCCCCCCCCCGCTCAAGCAAGTCCCTGCCCCCCCCCCCCCCCCCTCACGCACCCTTTTATCGTGGGAAGAAATGAAATCTACTGAAGGACAAACTTCTCTGGGCCACTTTAGGTGCACAAACTTTTGTATCCCAGACCCCCCCCCCCAACACCCCCCCTTTCCGGCACAGGCCTGGGCATCGTGTCCCAGGGGCCCAGAGCTCCAGGGGCGCAGTGCACCGGGGGTATTGTGCCCTGGAACAGCCCCCAACAAAAATTGGTGCGTGCGACTCGCAGCCTTGCGACTCCCCGGCCCCTACATCCACACGGCTCCGTGCACCACACATCGTTCCCGCCTTCCCTGAGCCAGAACTGGGACCGCAGTGCCCCCAGCCCCACAGTGGACAGTGCCCAACCATGGCTGAATGTCGTCTCCCTATCCCTTTCTAATGCCGTGATCGTATGCACTGCAACCCCCTAGTACTTCTCAGCCAGTGTTTTATCTGCTCCAGTAGCCCCTTGGGATGCCGAAGTGACACTTGTCCAAAACCACCGTGGCATGAGACACTCAAAACCGGTGAATCCAAGGACACCACCACACATCAAAAGTTGAGGTAAAAACATCGCAAAGAAGATTGGAGGTATGGCGCAAATAAATACCCAAATCCAAACCGTCTCGTCCTCTGAATGCCCAAACACAAATCGCATTACGCCCATTTTACTGCCTCCATTCCTCCAGAAGCGACATGCCCACGTCCCGCAGGGAGTACGCCGGTTCCACGTGCCCCCTCGGAGCCTTCGTGCGGGGGGCTCTGATTGCCTACGTCGGGGGTGTGCGTTTGACTGCGGAGGTCCAGAGTTTGCGACCCAAAATCGATTCCGCGTCCGCCTGACGGTGTTCCTCAATAAGAGCAGTGCCCCGGAGCGACCGCAGAACCGGGCGCTGCTGTGTGAGCGGTTCTGCGACGAATTCCCGGCGGCCCGCAGGACGGGACAGGCCTCTACAACTGCTCAACACATTTGAACACCATCGCATCTGTTCAAATGCCCTTCGTTGGCCCCAGGCAGTTAAGCCCCTAAATTTCGGCAGGAAAACACTCCGCCGTGTTTGGTAACAGCAAAAAGTTCCCCCGAATGTTCCCTCGTGGCCAGGGTGGGAGGGGGGGCCGGCGCAGGAGCAGGAGGCGCAACTTTCGTATCCCAAACCCCCGCGGAGGGCCCATCGAGGGCTGACGGATCAGGAACGGACACCTCCGCAAGGCTTCGGCCACACACATCCCATTCCGATGGCGATGGACCCGACACACGTGATCGTGAACCATGACAGAGGTAGTGGATGGGTGATCAACGGTCAAGCGGTCATCCGCACCAACTTGTTGTTGGATCAGACGGTGGTAAGCCGGCAAAGCCCCCTTTCCAGACGGCACTCGAGAGAGCTCTCGGCATCAGGAATCGCAGCAGTCCAGTGCCACGGTTGTCCCACAGCCCAGTGCGGAAGCGGACATGACCAGTAGCAGGCTTTGTTTATAAGAGGGGAGGAGGCCCAACCAAAACGAAATCTTGACCCAAAATTTCGCCGAATGAAAATCAAGTTTTGGATAACCGGCCCTTGGCAAGACCACTTTGCACCCCCCCCCCCTCCCCGGAGTCGGTGAGGGGCCCAACGAGTCAGCGAAATTCGGCGAAGTTGCCAAAAACCAAAATTTTGGAGTACACATGCAAAATGGAATGATAACTACACAGCGAACACCGCACAACGGGCTTTGTTTTGTGCCAACCTCCAAAATTTTGATCCCCCCCTCCAAGTCGGGGAAAACGCGCCGCCGCCTCGCTCACAGACTCGTTGGCCGCCAGGTTTGCCGACTCAGGGGTGGGAGGGTGCCTTTGTTTGGCCGTGCTCCTGTGCCTTGCATTGAGTGTGCTTTCCACGGTGGTTGCAAGGCAACCCTGCAACGCAATGGAGTATCACACGTCAACTTCTTGGAGCGATTGTACGTGTGCCAACCAATCTCCGCCTGACCAACGTGGCCAGTCTCCGCCCGAGTCAACCCACTCAACAAATGCAAGTCACCAAAGGTCAGGCGGAGGGGCCCGGGCTGCCATTGCGCCCCTCGCCCCCCGGTACCGGCAAGCCGTGGCCCGCGAGGCACTGCGCGTTGCCCCATCGCAGCGTGTGCCCATGCGGTCCGCAGGGAGCTGCTGCAGGCGTACCAAGACGAGGAGCGGATGCGGCACCGGATCTTCGGGGCCAACTTCAGCTACGAGTGCCCCCTCCCGTCCCCCCCGCAGTCCAGCGAGATCAAGGCGCTCACGCAGCTGCAGGTCGGGACGGCGCCGTTCCCGGCGCTGCTGTTCCGCAACGTGCAGATCCAGGTGCAGATGTCCATCGACCTGCAGTACGACTACGACGCGCACATGTTCAACGCGCGGCGCCGGCTCGCGCTGAAGAAGAAGGAGGTCTTCTCCGGCGTCCTGGACATTCATCAGAAGGTGCGTCTGGTGGAGGGCGATGGAGGGCCCCATGAGCGCTGGTTGGGGACGGGGTAGTGCACCGAGTCGTACGGGGGGGGGGGGGGGCAGCACAGCCCCAGCACACCAACGACTGGGCTCCGCGAACGCGGAAACGACACCAGCAGGAGCACCGGCTGCAGCGGCCGTCAGAACCCACGAAGTGACACTTGTCCAAAACCACCGTGGCATGAGACACTCAAAACCGGTGAATCCAAGGACACCACCACACATCAAAAGTTGAGGTAAAAACATCGCAAAGAAGATTGGAGGTATGGCGCAAATAAATACCCAAATCCAAACCGTCTCGTCCTCTGAATGCCCAAACACAAATCGCATTACGCCCATTTTACTGCCTCCATTCCTCCAGAAGCGACATGCCCACGTCCCGCAGGGAGTACGCCGGTTCCACGTGCCCCCTCGGAGCCTTCGTGCGGGGGGCTCTGATTGCCTACGTCGGGGGTGTGCGTTTGACTGCGGAGGTCCAGAGTTTGCGACCCAAAATCGATTCCGCGTCCGCCTGACGGTGTTCCTCAATAAGAGCAGTGCCCCGGAGCGACCGCAGAACCGGGCGCTGCTGTGTGGGCGGTTCTGCGACGAATTCCCGGCGGCCCGCAGGACGGGACAGGCCTCTACAACTGCTCAACACGTCAGAACCCACTGACCCGACGCAACATGCGAATGGACGACCGGGTGACTGTCCAGGGCCCCGTGAAGGAGCAACAACCCGACGGAGTGTCACACACAGGGGGGGGGGGGGGGCATATCCGGGGCAGTCAACGTCGTGTGGTAAATTTCGCGTTTCAAAGTGGCCGCGGAATTTCCCACACAAAACCCATGGGGCCTGCCGCGAAATTTCCTGCTGCGAAAGCAGAGTTCGTGTGGAAGCCAACCCGTGGGGCAAGGCACATGGTGCGGCCATGCGGACCCCGACGTGCCTCGGAGCAGCCCCCCGGCCGCGGCGCCGCCATGCGGCCGGATCCTAGGGATGGGGCAGAGGGGGGGCTGCAGGGTGTTGCACTGGGTGCTGGATTTCGATTGCGAGGGGGGGGGGGGTGGGGTCCGGGGGGGGGCTCAAAAGAACCCCCATAATCGGGAACGGGGGTCCCAGGCCATGGGCTCAATTGACTGGGACTTGCGTCTGCCAGCTCAGACATGATCAGATGGAGCAGGGTCCTACTGAGCCACGCGCGGGATGCGGCGCGTTTGTGCCACCCCTGGTCCGGCCGGGACCACGGGCAACCGACCCCTGCGGGAATCGGAACCTGGCGGCCCCATGACACCATGACATCGGCCGGACAGACATGCACATCACATATCAGTTTTGGCCGTTTTCGGAGGGCGGTATTTTTCATTATTTTCGGGCATTTTGGCCGTTTTCGGGCGGCCGTATTTTTCTTATTTTCGGCCATTTTGTCGGTTTTATTGGCGCCAGCAGCAGCTGTTGATTAGCTCAATGTCATGACAGTGGCCTCGCTCGTACCCATCGTGGGAGCCAGAGATCAGTTTGGCCGTAGACAGCCCTGTCAAAAGTGTTGTTCTCCCTTGGCGCCCGCCGACATCCCATCATCTCTCCCGCAGGCTAACAGACGTCTAGGGCCGCTTTGCAGCCGTTGAGGAGTGTTGTTGTCCCACCGTTCGTGCTGCTTTGTTTTGTGGGTTGTGGCTCTCATTGTGTGTGTGTGTGTGTGTGTGTGTGTCTGTGTGTGTGTGTGTGTGTGTGTGTGTGTGTGTGTGTGTGTGTGTGTGTGTGTGTGTGTGTGTGTGTGTGTGTGTGTGTGTGTGTGTGTTGTTGTTGCTGCTGTTGTCACGCTGTGGTTGTCCTGTCGTCTGATTCTTTCGGTGAACGTTGTGTGGTGGGGGCAGGGGGGCACTGACGATGCCAGGGAACAGCTGTTTGTGCCCAACAGGTGCTGCACCAAGGGGTCTACCTGCGGGTGCGCTGCAGGTACTGACCCCACTACTACTTCACCCAGAAAGGCGCCTAGTGCCGCGCTTTGTCACAATGATAAAGGCCTTCCTGCTGCCTGTTTTGCCGCGTTGGTCGTGTGTGTGGGTTCGTGGAGTGCCTTTGAGGTGATCGGGTCCAGCAGGTCCTTGTAAAAGGCGCCGGTTGCTGCCGGCCGGACGGGGTTTGCGTTTTGCAAAAGCGACAAAGCGTCGTCCTGCCAGCGATCGGCGGTCAATGCTGGCAGTGACTGGCCGATCGCTTGCTTGTCTGGCAAAGCCTCATCGTCAATTCAGCGTCGACGCCCGTGGCCTGCCCCCCAACCGCTCTTCATCAACCGAGTGCGGAGGTGCTCGGTTGTACGGCACGGCTGAGGGACAGGCACGCCAAGACCGCGTGCCGGTGTACCGCAGGCTTGTGCGCGCCCGTGTGTCGTGCATTGGGGTGGGCCTCCGGTAGCCCTGCTCCGTTGGACGGGGTCTGCCTCGGATGGATGGATTGTCCCGCGTCGCGCGTCGCAGGGTAAATTGCTGCTGTTCAAGCGCAACGACGACCTGATCGTGCGGCAGCTCAACGCCTGCAACCGGAAGCTCATCACCGGCACGCTGCGGATCCGCCGGTGCCTGCAGGAGCGGGAGGCCAACGGCGGGCACATGCCGCAGCACCTCAGCAGCCACTTCGTGTACCTGCAGTCCATGTACATCAGCATTTTAGGGGAGAAGTACCAACTGATCGCACAGCGCGAGAAGAATCTCATTGCCCTTGCGTTCCTAGACACGGCCCAGTTCCAGGTCAACTTGGTCTGACTGCTCGACAACGGTGGCTGAATCGGGAACAGTGGACAGCACTCATGGGCACATGCGCATGGACGTAGGCGTGCGTGCGTGAGTCGCCAGCTCTGCGGCGGGACTCTTGCAGGCCGTCACATCGTTTCGTCGCCGGCCGCGCCCCAAAGCTCAGTAGTGCTGTGTACGGACACTTTCCCTGCCGCCCCCCCCCAACACACACACACCCTAATCGCTGCCTGCATGCCCTCCCAAGAGGTGCACGCGCGCACACACACAATTCCCACAACCATTTCGAGACCAAAACTTGCTTTCGTGGTTGGCTGTTGGTAGTTCCTATCGGAGGCATGGTTGGGGTCAGCTCCTCCTCATGGAGCTCGAAAGCAGGGTTTTGAAGGGAGAACCTTGTAGAACGGAGATTGCGAACAATGAAGCTTCAAGAGGCTTTTGGAAGGCGCAATGTGGCTGGTACCCAACGGGAGAGATAGTTGGACACCAGCATTGTGAATTGTGTGTCTATCCTAGTGCTGACCCAAAGCGTGGCAATATCCCATAGAAGAACCGCAACTGCAACCACCTCCCTTGCACATAATCACCCACACACAACTATGTGCGGCTTTGCGTTTGCTTCGGAGCCAAAATTTGATTGGAGGCCGTTTTGAAGAGCATAGGTTGCGGGGGGCATGCACGTTGGTGTTCCTAACCAAGATAAGAGAGGAACTATGGTATTGTGTGCCGTTGTGTTCTTGAAATTTCATGAATTGTGTTTTGTTGACCCGTGGGAACAAGAACACCCTACACAGAGTCTTTTTTGGGATGCGGTGAAAACAAAGGACTATTGTGCAAATGCATTCGAGAAGCATAGATAATAACTGTGGTTTGGAAGGGGTGCTGCAATAGTTTCGGGGTTGTTGATGGAGATGGAGCATCACGTTAGCACACACAATGCAGCGGTTTGTACGCATATCATGATTGATGGCTTTTTTGAGGTAATGGTATGCCATTTTAGGGCCCAAGCTGCGGCTTGGTGGCTTCCTTGTACGCATCCAACATGTGTGGCAGGTCTTGTGCACAATTTTTGTGCTGCAAACAATGAACAGATGTGGTACCTTGGAAGTCACTTGTTCTTTATCTTGAAAAACAATCCTTGGAGACCTACATGTGTCGTTAATTGTTAGGGTGTTCTTCGCGCGGGCGCGCACACACACAGGGAGAGATCACTGTCACACAAAGGCATCGGCTCTCCGAGCCACATGGGATAGCCTCACCCACAGCTGCTTAAGGATCTACCTCGTAAATATAGTACAGATCACACACATATACACACTGCACTGTATATAGTCTTGATGTTGTGCTGATAGGGAGGAATGGCCGCAAGGGGCGGAGTCTGAGCAAATTGCTGCAGTGCGGACAGAGCTGTAGAAGTGGGGTATGAAAGCGAACGCTATGATGCAATTTAATGATTGGGTGGCACACACACACACACACACACATGCGCGCGTGTGCACACACACACACACACACACACACACACACACACAAATACATACGTACACACGTGCAGACATGCACGCGTGCATACATATGATCAACGTGACATACAAGCAGCAGCCAAGGCCTGAATGCACAAATTCTCGTCAGGTGCAGTGTCAAAACAAAAGCATGTCCAGACAACGCACACACACACACACACACACACACATACACACACACACACACACACATACACACACACACACACACACACATACGTACGCACATGTTAGGGCGGTCCCTAAGGAAGCCCCCGCCCTGTGGTGTTCTGCTGTCTGCATTAGGGAATGCCCCCAGGGACGGCTCCAGTTGTCATCGGTTACCCTCCAAACCGTCGAGCCTCGTTTGGCGGACGGCGGCCTTTGTTTTCGGGGCCGCCGGTGACCGTTCCGGGTCCCGCAAGTCAACACGTGGACGCCATGTCCGTCAGGGGGTACTGACCCAAGTCCGTAGCAAGGCCTCTACCCCTGCGCCGCAGATGTGGGGCCCGGTGTGGCCTGGCTTCTGTGACCCCGGGGGCCTGTGCCTGTGGGGGACCTGTGAGGCGGAGGTCCGTGCCCCGGACTGAGGGCCCTATCGGCCTCCGCTCGCCCCTGGACACTGCCCCTGCCCCCGTGTGCCACGGCGCCCCTCCTCCGACCTTTGCCATAACCCCTTGACACAGGGGCTCCTACGCCCAATGCCATGCGCTCGGCGGTCCCTTGCCACACTGACCGTGTTTCCCCTTCGCTTTTGCGCTGCGGACCGCCCTTAGGGACCGCGCGAATTGCACCTTCAACGCCGTCGGTGACCCTCCAACTGCCGTCGGTTGCCCGCCATCCGCGGCGCGGGCACGTCAATTATGAAACCTGCATATCATGGCCCCTGCCGCCGCTAACCCATGTCAACCCGCCTCTAAACCGGGGCTTAGCCGTAGGGTCGCCTGCGCTCTAACTCCAACGGCAACTCCGGACTTCCCCGACTTGGGCCGAGGGTTCTGCTCGGTGCTTGGTTTACCCAACGGCGTGCATGTGTGTGGGGGGGGGGGGGATTTGGGGGATCTCGGGGGGTTGCTCTCGGACTCCCCGCGCGTGGGTCATTTGCGCGGGGTTTTGGGTCGGCGCCCAAGGCACCGGAAGAAATTTGCCGCCTTTTTCGCCTTCGGGTTATTGGTCAGGACCACCCCTTTGGAGTACCCCTGGGTCTGGTACGACACATTTCCTCTCTCCCAGTCTCTCTCTCTCTCTCTCTCTCTCTCTCTCTCTCTCTCTCTCTCTCTCTGTTCACCCTGTCGCGTCCTCTCTCCAGCGCGCCGTTTCCCAAACCCTGCATCAATCTGCCGCGATGGTTAGGGTGTGGAACGTCTGCCTCCGAAATGGAATGCAGAGTCCACTTTGCAGACGTCGCGGGTTTCGGATCGGTTGTCTCGCGAACTGTTTCGGTGTTAGTACCCGGATGCCCCCGTTCCTTCACTCCTCAAAGCGCTTGGGGGGCCGTGATGCCCCTTGGCGGACCGTTGTCGGCTGGGGGCGCGGGGGCCATCTTCGTAGTGTTGCATGCCCGTCTCCCGCACCCTCTGATCACTCCTGGACACTGCCCCTGCCCCCGTGTGCCACGGCGCCCGTCCTCTGACCTTTGCCATAACCCCTTGACACAGGGGCTCCTACGCCCAATGCCATGCGCTCGGCGGTCCCTCGCGACACTGACCGTATTTCCCCTTCTCTGTTGCGTTGCGGACCGCCCTTAGGGACCGCGCGAATTGCATCTTCAACGCCGTCGGTGACCCTCCAACTGCCATCGGTTGCCCGCCATCGGCGGCGCGTGCGCGCCGCTTATGAAACCGCTGCCGCACATCATGCCCGCCGCCACCGCTACCCCACTTACCCACTGAAAACCAGAGCAACTCAGCCACGGTGTTCTTTAAAGGCTGGTTGGGTACCGCAGAACGGAGGGCGCCAGATGGGCTGACTTTTTTTACTTATTTTTCCTTTTCTCGCCTGCTTTGCAAGGTTTTCCAACGTCGTTTTTGTAGGCCGACCCGCGTCAGCCATCCCCAAGATGATCTGCGCCTCGCAAGTGTCTAAGCTGGTCACCTCCATCGGTAGCACAGCCACACTCCTGATTTCACGCCCTCCTTCTTGCGCTGATGCAGGGGCCACGGACATGTTTGCCCATCGGACCCGTCTGCAGTGCCTGAGGCCATTTCTACTGCAATGCTCCAGCTTCCCTTGTACCTTTTGGTCCTTCGCAACTCTGATGGACGCTCCTTCAGTGCAATAATGCAATGGTGCATGCTACGACTCACGACGCAAAGGTTTTGGGGGCAAATTCATTTGGCGCTTCGTAGGGCCTGAAAATTAGGGACTCCCAAAAAAAAAAGTAACGCACAAAGATAAATGAATTAATTGGGGTTGAGAGGCCAACATTGCTCAACAAATATCTTTCTTATTTGTGATGTCTTTAGGAGGGCAATGGAATGGATTGTGACATCTTTGCGTGGTTAATGGCAAAGAAGAATGTGTTTTGGTCGCCCTCCACATGCAAGCTGACGTATCCTCAGGGAAAAAGGCAACCTACGGCTGTAGCTGGATACAGTTTTTTGTAGCCCGCGGTACGTTTTCAACACAGAAAAGTTGTTACTTTGTGCAATGGTATAGGCATAACAAGCAACGGGCAAAACACATCTCTCCGGTGTACTGCATTTGCAGCTTGCAACAAAAGTGCATCTTGAACTGCTGAGACAAGCGGTTCTCTTTGAGGGAATTGAGCCTCGAACTTTATGCCAAAACAACAACTATTTACTGCCAACCAACGATGGAATCGTAGTCATATGAGCAGCGTTGAGCAAAATTGCTCATGAGTGCATCATATTTGAAACCGCACGAGTTGCTCAATTGGCGCAATTGGGGGTGTGCATCACTCCGAATGCATCGGCCCTTTTATTGCGGGCGAACACGTCAAGCATTTGGCGAGCGGTGTGGACATGCTCCGCTTAGCAACATGGATCGGAGTAGTTGTGAAATTCCCAACCTCTCATCCATAACTACTTGGGAAGGTTAGTTTGCAAAGACAAAAATTTAAATTAATTCAATTATTTGCGAGCACGAGAATCAAATTTGAACAAATCCAGCCACACGTAGGGTACATTTGAAGCCACACAAGTGTAGTCACGGGGAACATACCGGCATTTTGCCCATTTGACACGCCCATTGACAATGCAAGCACAAAACGTTACCACAACGAGTGGTGGGTATGCCGGAGGAGTTACTGTCAATGAAGTTCCCATTGTATGGAAGTACCTCCCGGATGGACCAGCAGCTGGCACAGGCAAGACTCTTCAGTGGCAAAGGCACGGCAAGTGGAGAGAAGCCATAGCTTAAATGCACACAAAAGAACGTAAGCACACGTGCAAAAAAATATCGCATGGAACTCCCCATGGGTCTTTGTTGTGTGCCCTTGTGCCCGCCTTGGTGTAAGATGTGATTTGTTTTCTTGTGCCCCCATGCCCCATCAATCTGTTAACAAGCATTAGCCGGCCCAACAAACAGCCTTGGAGGTTTGGATGTGATATGGCAGCCAAGACCTCCCTACACTTGGATTTCTCGCCATGTCAAGACGCAACTATGCTATCTGACGCATACACAGAGAACAGGAGGAAATGGTGTGGTTGCGTACCATACTCTGAATGGTCTGTTCGTCCCACGCAACATGCATGCTCCATCGCGGGTTGGTTTTGCTCAGTAGTGACGATTGTGTTTGGTGCATCATTGCATTTTTGTGCTGAACATGATGTTGTACGTTGTGCGCAACATTGCACTCTTGTGTCCCACCAAGTCCCGGCCGGGCTAAGGCAGACCTTTGTTTTTGTTTCTTGCTGCAAATGCTTGCCTCCGTTGACGGGAACCTTGTGAATGAAGCACAAGACAGTAGAGGCCGCTTGTGTCTGTAGTTCCGAGTAAGCCCGGAGGGAGAGAAGGTAGTTGTTGTAGAGGCACACATTTCTGAGTCTCTGGATTGTGGCTTTTAGCCACCAAAGGTTGCCAAGGATGCCAAAGGTTGATTTTTTATCATCTTGTGCTCGTTTGTGCCCGTGCACGCACCTTCCAAGCCTTCACTACCCACTTCATGGTTGCCAAATGGCATTGGCATTCCCATGGTTGTCGCAAAGACTACTTGCCGAAGGGAGAAACCACCTCTGTTTTCCGTTGATTAAGCTCCATGGCGGAATCCCTCTTGTTGTCATCAAATGGCATGCATCTGCTCGGTGACGAGCGATAGAAGATGGACAATGCTTTGCCCGGGGGGGCTACCTTTGCGACCTCCATGCGGGTTGATTACGAGAACGGTGACTCATACGTCGGCTCGATCAACGAAAGCCGGCAGCGGCATGGGTACGGGAAAATGACGTTCTCTAAAGGCGACATTTATGAGGGTGAGTATCGATACGACAAGATGCATGGCAAAGGGGTTTTGCTTTTTCAGACCGGCGAGAGCTACATCGGGGACTTTGTACAAGACCAATACCATGGCATGGGGATCTTCGAGTACACGCATGGCAAGTACGATGGGCCATGGCACCATGGAGGACGACATGGGAGTGGTACGTTTGCGTGGCACACCGGCCACAAGTATTTGCGGCACGTTGGGCAGTATCAGCATGATGCCGTGGATGGGCAGGGGTTGCTGGAGTATGCGGATGGGGGCATCTACCAAGGGGAGCTCAAGAACATTCAGCGGCATGGGAATGGGACCATGCGGTATCCCGATGGGTCGCGCTACATCGGGGCATGGGCGGAGGATCGGTGTCATGGACAAGGGCAATACGTGTCGTTGGAGCGTGGGGAACAACAGGTACACAGAGAGGGAGCGACACCCCCCCCCCCTTTGCGCAAGCACGGGCTTGTCTAAGCATGGCGACCCCGTCTGATCGTCGTTTCCGGGTTCTTTCTGAACACGATTTTTGTGGTCAGAAATGTGACGTGACGTGGTTGTGTTCCGATCGTAGAGGGAGAGAGGGGCTGGGTCATGCTTGTGGTAGTACCTCCCGCATCACAAATTTCTGCTTGGCACTGCAACCCAATGCTGTTTGTTTGGATGTGATTTTCAGCCATGGCCCATGTTCAGGCTATTGCTTAAGGCGAACCCCCCCCCCCCCCCCCGGTGGGCGGGTGGGTCAGAGGCCAAAAAAAGTTTGTGTACCTAAAATCGGCCTCAAATTTCCGGCCCCTTTGACAAATTTCATTTTTTGCCGGAGGAAAATTTTTCTGATGTGGGTGGGTGGGTCGGCTGGGGCTGGGCAGGGCCCCAAACAATCCCCCTCCCCCCGCTGGTGTTCAGCAATAGCCTGCTCATGTTGCTATCGCTAGCATGGCTGTTGCGTTTTTGTACCGGCTTGTCCAAGCACGGCCACCCCGTCTGGCCGTCGTTTTCCTGATTGGGGGCTGGTGCGTTTGCCTCCCTCAAGGCCATGTTTGGTTGTTAGGCGCAAAGGGGCTTCCGGACAAGGTCCTGGGGGGGGGGGTACGGGGCAAGGCTACGATCCACGGCACCCATGATCTTGCCCTCTTCTTCGGGGGGAGGGCACTGCGTTGTGGCCTTGCGGCACAAACGTGCGCAAGACGTGCCCGACCGGATATAAGACCCGGAGCGGGTCATGGAGGCGCTATCTCGTGGCAATCGGAGAGGAGTGCGGCTGCCGTGCGTGACGGCAGTGGTGCCTGTGAGAGGCCCGCTCTCCATTTCGTACCACAAGCCCCGCACGCCCCCCCCCCCCAAACACCACCACCACCTCCGCTTGTCGCCCCTGTCTCGCTCTGCGGGGCACTGATTTGGCATCAATAGTCCGTTCGGCGTGAGAATCGGTGGCGACCAAATTCCCTCACAAAATGAGTGCGGCCGCCCACAACGCACCGCACTGCTCTGCGTTGATGCCATGATCTTGGCAGACCTCATGCAGCGATGGGCATTTTGTTGAGGCTTCGGCCCGCCATGAACGCATGCACGACCTGCGCTTCGGCCGCTGTGTTGCATTGGCTCAGGCAGGGGCCCGCCCCGCCAGAAAACAACCCCCCGCCCCCCGTGCCCCACTGAACTGAGAGCAATGAAGACCGGGGGTGGCAGGCGCAGTTGGAGCTGATTGCGGAGAAGCAAACCTGATCCATTGTGGCCCCGTGCCCAACGAATGCCTTGTCCAACGAACACTTCCGTGCGGACCGTACTTTTCTGGGACCCAACTGATCAGGTACCGGGTTTAGGTACCGCATTTATCACTGAACGGCGTGTCCAGCAAACACTCCTGTTTGGCCCACATTTTTTAAGTATTTAATTGTTCGCGGGACACGGGTGAGGGTGAGGGGGGGGGGGCATGTTCTTGAAATTACTCCACCACAACGAAAGTGACGTGGCATTGGGTCCCATGCCCACGCCAGGTACCAGGCGCCTCGTAGACATTGCGATGGGTGCATGTGGCAGAGCTGTGTGACTGGGCGGGGGGGGGGGGGTGCGCACCGGGATGCGCGTGCAGGGGCGTGAGGCCGGATGGGGTTGTTGACAACGGCAGCCACGACTGGTGGTCAGAAAAGGGGTTGCAAGGTCTGGCGGTTGCGAGACGGTTGGTGTCCTGTTGGGGGCTGGACAAAAGCAGTCAGGCCGGAGCCGGCTGGCGTTCTCCGGGGGGAGAGGGGGCGTGCTCTTGGTCCCCTTCGTGCGTTCTGTTACGGTGTGTGTGAGTTGCGTGTACTTCCGGTGGGGACCGATGACCTCCACCTGCACCTCCGCGCGAGATGCACCCGGCCTTCCTCTGGGGGATGTTTGGGGGGATGGGGGAGGGGGTCCGAGCCAGAGGACTGTATAGGGCCGGTGCAAGTGATACACGGTGGAAGAGGCGCAGGGCAGGTAATCAAGAGGAATCCTGACGGTCCCCAAAGGACAGGTTCTGACCTGAAACCCGCGTGGGACCTGAAGTACCGTTGGAATGCCAGAGGGATTCTGGAGGGGGACGCCCATCGTCGATCTAGGGCCAGAGGGTCTGTACTGAACCACCCCCCCCCCTCGCCTGGAGGTATTACAATCGCCGTACACCTCAGGAGGAGGGGAGGTACCCCTCCCGGGACCCCCCTCCCCCTTCCGGACCAAAGTGGCCATCGTGGGACAAACGAAATTTACAATCGGGAATCTCTGATTGGGCCATTTTTGGTACACTGACTTTTGGGTCCCAGACCCCCCCCCCCTCTCCTAATACTTCCCTGCCCCCCCCCCCCCCCCCCCCCCAACCCCCCAACTGAAATCAGTTATCAGGGCACACATCACTGGCACGAGAAGATCGCGAGTGTAGTGTGTTTCGGGATTCAATGCGCCGGGGTCACCCAGGGTCTGCGATGTCCTGTAGCCCTGAGTCCAACGTACGGGAGCCTGAGACGCCCTGACAGGTCGGGACCTGCGCTTCAGGATCCGTCAATAGTGGTGGTACACACACTCCCATCCCCCCCCCCCCCCCCCCGCAGGAAGGTCCTTAAGGAACCAGATTTTTTTTTGTTAAGGACCGCCCCAAGGGACCACCAACCGCCAACCGCCAACCGCCAACCACTACCAACCGCCACCAACCACCGGTCACCAACCACCAACTGCCGCCAGCCACCACAAACCACCGCCAACCGCCAATCGCCCTCAACCGCCAACCGCCAACCGCCACCAACCATGGTTGACCACATGGAGTGCCCGCAGGCCTTTTTGGGAAAACTGTGTAACGGAACACTATTTTTTCCCCCGTTAACGACCGCCCTGCCCCTTGCAGTTCAAAGCCCACCCACCCCTGCCTCCCTCCCTCCCGGTTCAGGTGGGTGAATGGAGTAACGGCGTGTTGGATGCCGTCGCCACATCGCCCGTGGACGACGCCCCGTTGCAAGCGTGGCGCGGGGAGCAGGCCCTGTTCGAGGCCAAGCGCGCCGAAGGCGTGGCCCCTCTGCTCGCGTGGGAGTACGCCCGGGCCCAGGCTACCCCCCCCGATCCCGCGCTGCACCGCGCGCCGGCGGTGGACGCGCACAGTGCCCACCCGCACCCGCACGCCGGGGCCTCGCCCGCCCCTGTCCCCGCGCTCCTGCAGCCGCCGCTTGTCCCGGCGCACGCGGCGCCCCCGCCGCCCGGCGCACCGTCACCGCCGGCCCCGCCACCCGGGGCCACCGACGCGGGCGCGGCCATCCACCCGGTCGCGTTGCTGACGTCCATGTTGCAGGCCCAGACCACCGGCGCCGCGCCCGCTCTCGCACCGCAAGGGCCCCCGGCCGTCCCGCAGCCGTTCGTCGGCTCCGGCGATTCCGTCCCAGCGACGGCACACCCTCCGCCCGGCGGCTCCCCGGGGCTCGTGCGGCCGGACCTCGCGGCGCCCGGGCGACCCCCCGCGTTCGTGGCCGCCGATGCGGAGGCCTGGGACGGGGACTCCGACAGCGACAGCGAGCCCCTGGACGCGCGCGCCCTATGGCCCCCCGTGACGCCCCTCAATCACACTGCCTCGATCTTCACCCCCGACACGTTCGTCGCGGAGCTGACGCAGTCGACGGTCCTGTCCGGGGGCCTGGGTGTCGCCGAGGCCTTGCTGCCCGCGACTGGCGCCCCTCTGGACCGCCTCCCGGACAGCGTTTTGGCGTGGGCTTTGGAGGAGCCGTGGCGGGACGGGCCGGACGTGGCTGAACCCGCGGCCGGGGACGGTGCGGCATGCGGTCCGGTGAGTGCCGGGGCCGCATGTGCGGCGCACGCGGCGCCCTCCCGCACGTTCTTGGAAACCTCAATCCCCTTCACGTCGGTGTTTGCGCAGGACGAGGCCTGCCGGGGGCTGCTCACGCCCTTCCTCACGGTGCGGCGGCCCGCAGTGTCGGTAGGGGATCCGCTGGAGGAGGATGAACGCCTGGAGGAGATCGCGCGGCGCCACGGGGCCGTGCCCGCGACCCCGACGCGCCGGGAGTCGGGGGCCGGGTCCGGCAGCGGTGAAGTGCAGGCCGTCTGCCAGGGGCCCCGGCACGCCGCCGGGCCGCGTGCTTCCACGGTGCGGATTGTGATGGGCAATGGGAAGGCGGTGAACCCCAGGAAGCGGCAGGTGTTCGATGCGCCCTGGAAGCCGCCCCCCGGCGCCGTATCGGTGCCCCCCCCGCGGGACGAGTCGTGCCGGATCAACTTAAAGCGCGCTGCCCTCCCCGGGGGCCGCGGGGCGGTCTCGCCGCCGGAGAAGCGGCGGCGCGGCCGGCCGCGTCAGCTGCGCCCCGGCGAGTGCGACCTGCGCGGGCCGGGCACGCGGGTGTGCCTGTGGATGTCGGACGGGGGAGACCCCGAGTGGTGCACCGCCTTGATCATCCGGGAAGTACAGGCGGTCCGCAAGGGCAAGCGAAGGTCCGCCCCTGTGTCTGTCTTGGTTGCGGCCCGGCACACTCTGCAAGGGCCTTTGGTGCAGAAATCATGAGAATTCTCTGTGCAAGGCTGGAGGTCTAGGGCAGGTGTAGGGAAGAAGAACAAGAAGGAGAGGGCTCCATGTTCCGGGAACGCCTTCCCCTGATTGTCCTTCAACTGAACCGCCGGCCGACGGTGACCAGGCACCGTCAACTGGTCGCGGCAATTGTGAAAAAGGGCTACATAACCCCTGCCGTCTTGGCGGCCACATGGGGGCAAAGTGGCTGCATAAGTCAGTCCAAGGGGCTCTGGGGCTGGCTGACACAAGCAAAAGTGGCAGCCCAGTGCGCTGCATAACATAACTGATGTTCAAAAGAAATGGTCACTCAGAAAGACACATAACCAAACTTCAGCACCTCCCTAGCCACACGCAGCAAAAAAAAAACCTGCGTGAGAGGGGTCAAAAATCAGGACATGTCCTTTGTCACTGCCCATAACTAGCAGTCCTCTGCAGGTAGGCCTTGCTTCAGTATCTCCCTCAACGTCTCTACACCACCATTCTCCCTCCTCTAAAGCAGGGGGCTGGCTAGACCCTGCTACCCTGCCCCATGGAGGCCAACCCATGTGCCGGGACGGCAGAGTTCCTGCTTTAAATGCAAAAATAAGCAGGCTACAAAAAAAAAACAAGTCAGAAAATTTGGGGCCATTCCTCGGGAGGGGGCCAACACCAACAGCTCCGTAGCAGGGAGCACTGAAGGTAGGCCGCCATTGAGCTGGCCCTTTTCTCTGGGCGTCCCCGTGTGGTCGGCCTTTGTCCCCATGTATTGTATAATGCAGCAACGGAATGGCTGCACCCAAACAAGCCAAATGTGAACTGACCGCTGAGTGGAATGATGCACGAACTTGAGAACAGTGGCGGTAGTGATCCCAGCTTGAGGGGCTGAGGGGAGTCATGAAAACTGCGTGATTTGTTGGCAACTCCAACAGTAAAACAGCAAAGCACAAAAAGTGGCACAAGAAGGCAGAATGCAAGGCAATAAACTGTGATCCACTGGGTATCACGTTGGGAATCAAATACTGTACACCGTCAGTGGTCTCGATTTGTCTTTTTTGGCGCTTTGACGCCTCCTTGTTGCTAGCATTGGATTTGCCCCTTCTTCGTCTCTTGTGGGGATTTCGGCTTGCCTTCATGGCTTGAGGCCCCCAATTTCTGTCTCTGGGGGGGGGTACACCTGCCAAATCCTGAAACAAAGGAAACGGAAAGGAATGGAGGGTGGTAAAGTTCAAACATAATATAGACGGTGCAACAGGGCGCAAGTGTAAACAACAAGATGCAGAGTCACCACTCAACAGTGAGCCGTGCCCAGTGAATTAAGTTGCCTTGGCAGAGCAACCCAGCAACAAGCAACGCAGTGCAAGGCAACAGCAAAAATGCAGAGTCAACCTCCATGGCACAAACTTCTGGTGCCCACTGCCAGCCACCAAACCAAATAGCCAAGCAAGCAGAAGCACTCAGTAACAGTACCCGTGCAGCAGTCCTTGCACACTGCCATGTATGCCACACATGAGCCCAATATCAGGGATACCCGCATGGCTTGACCATCGAATTGGGTGTCCCCACCCCATGTCAACGCTGCACAATGGTGTTGCCCCTCCAAACTGCAAACAAGCAACATCGGGAGTGTGGGACGATGGAGAATCACGTCATAAAACCAAATCTGGCCGCCGAACCGCCGACGCGCACAGAGAAAAAGGGGGAGTCAACTACCAGACCCAGAAAGCCTTGGAGGCCAGACCCAAACAAAGGCAACCAATGCCAACATAGCTCATGGAGGCCGACCTGGAGGCCGTCTGGGACCGCAACAATCGAGGCTGGATTCACATCTGCTCATTTTGGGTGCGACGAATATACATTCACGGGCAAAGAGGAAAGGGAGAGGCCTTTACATGTGCAAGCCACTGGAGGGTCTGACGTGTGGGGCTGGAGCCCCCCCCCCCTCCAGATCCCCCCAACCTACGGCTTCGCAGTACTGCTGGACTAATGGCTGGAATTGTCTATGGCGGGGACATTCAGTCTATCGGAACCGACCATTGATCCCCCAACCTACGGCAATGGGGAACAGCAGGTTTGCCAACAGGGGAACATGCTGCCAGGCAACTAAACAAACTAAACAGTGCGATTGTGGCACAGGCCCACGGGGCAGGTGAGCTGATGAAGGTGTGGCGGATGGTGAATAGCGGAGCCTCACGCCCAGTGGTCACGGAGGCGGTCTTAGCCTGGCCCGCCATCACAATGAGCCGTCCTTGTCAAAGGGATCGCGGAGAGACCACAGCGTTTGTTGAAGCCGAGGAAGTCCCCCAGCGGACGTTTGCACCCCCCGGACTTGTGTGCGTGCCAACTGCTCTGCAACGGGGAAAGCCCGCCCCAAACCGCTCCACGCCCCTCTGCTCACGCCCCAAACCGCTCCACGCCCCTCTGCTCACGCCCCCGCTCCGATCCGCCCCCCCCCTCCGTGTGTGTGTGCTGCAGGTTCTTCGTGCGGTGGGACCGGGAGGACTGGGAGGACGAGGCGGTGGATCTCGCGAGCAGCGACGAGGGCATCGACGACTGCAACGACGACCGCTGGTACTACGTCGAGGACGAGGAGCTGGACGGGGAGGGGCCGGCCCGCGACCCCCCGGCCCCGAACGGGACGGCGTTGGGGGGGAGGCGGGAGCTGGTGGACGGCGCCGGGAATGTGCTCCCGGAGGCGCTGAGGAGCTGAGACCCCCCCCCCGCCCCCCGGGCATTGCTTGAAAGTGGGGGGTACCCCCCCCCCCAACACTCCGGCCCTGACTCTACCCCAAAGGCATTCCCATACCCCAACACCAGCCCCAACCGCATTTCCAACCGCCAGTAACCGCCCACGCTTTCACATCCCCCGTGACCGCTCTACAACCGCTCTGAAGTTGCCTCGTTTGCCCCCCCCCCCTCCCCTTCAAGCAAAGCCCTGCCCCCCCCCCCCCCCCCCCCCTCCGGTGATGCCTGTACCCACTGCGTTTTTCAACGTAAGGAACACACAAACGCCTGAGCTGGGGGGGCCAAGTGGGGCCAGCGGGATAGCGGCCGGTAAAGGGGTGACCACTGACCAGGATGCACGTCTGACCCCCGTAGAGCCCCTGACGTTCACAACCCCAGCCAATCAGGGAGGAAGAGGCCGGAACAATCATCAGTGGACCTGACGGCGCGCAATGAGGACAGTGGGCGATGAAAGCCGTGGGGCAGGCGCGGCCAGAGCTCAATGCGGACACCGCACCCTGACCATTGATGCCCAGGGATGTATTACAACGGCCGTACACCGTAGGAGTAGGGCCATGGACCCCCCCCCCTTCCCTCCCCCTCCATTTGCAGGGGAAGACCGAGCGTAAGGTGTGTGGCCGAGTGTGGCCAGCAGCAGCCAGCACACCCCAAGAGCAGAGACACCTGGATCATGGAACAACGGCATGTACGCCACGACCCAGACTCGGACCGTAGTGCAGCGTAACCCGGCGCTAAAGCCCTCGACCAAGATAATCTTGCCTTTTGCAGGCTGTTGCTGAAGGAGAAAAAACCTCCACCCACCCCCTGGGGGGGGGGGGAGGGTCAGAGGTTTGTGTACCTCAAATCAGCCTTAAATTTCCGGCCCTTTTGATAAATTTCGGAAGAAATTTCGGAATTTCGGAGGAAAATTTTTCTGATGTCGGGGGGTGGGTCGGCGGGGGCTGGCCAGGGCCCCAAACAACCCCCACCCGCCCCCCGGTCCTTCAGCCGTCGCCTGGTCCTTTGCCCGAGCCCCGGGAGGATAGGGAGCAGCACAATGGGCCTTTGGGACATTCACTGGCCAGTCGCACGCGACCAGAACTGAGGAGGCGATGAAGGCCGTGTGGAGGCGGGCGCGGCTGGAGCACGGCGGCGGGTCCACACCTGACCTTTGGAGGCCCCTCCCCCTCCGGGAGGGGCATAGGGCTGGGGGCTGCAGAGGAGGGGCTGCGCCGTGCCATCCATGACACAGAACCCCCCCCCCCCAACCCACGAACTGCCGAACATCGCTGCATAGGCATACCAGGACGTGCATGTGTGCAGCGCTCTTTGACCTGCGTGCCGCCAAACGCACGCACGCTCACGCACACACGGGGCGCTCTGGTGTGCATTGCGGGCCTGTGAGGGGGTGGTCCGGCCAACGAAGGCGGCGGACAGGCCCCGGGGACCCCGTTGCACACGCACGTGTGACGGTATGGTACGGTACGCGGCAACGCCGGTGGAGACTTCAAATGATACGCCCCCCGCCCCCTCAAACGCACTCCGTCAACATGGCTGCCCCCCCCCCCCCCGGAGCTCGTGTCCGAGGCGACCTCCGCCATCACGTGCCATGCCCTGCACTGCACACCCCATTCGACCCGCGTCCCAAACAACATCGGGACGGTGCTCCTCCTCCAAAAAAGGGACGTGCTGTGGCCGCAAAGTCCGCCGCCCCACCACCACCAAAGGACCACCCCTATGCAACGCCGGCGTCTCGGAGGAGTAGGTGTGCTCTTGCCGCATCCGGCGGTTCGACGGTTTCAACAGATATGGGTCCACCGTGTCGTCAACCAGCAGTTGCGTGGCAGTCCATTGGGGGAGGGGCAGGCACTAGCAGCTATTCTGGGGTGTGATGGTTTTGTGGCATTGGTGTGTGCTCAGGGCGTCTTTGGATTGATCGAAAAGGGGGGGCCTCCCCCAGATCCCCCTCAGGAGGGGGGATTAGGGGGGGGTCCGGGAGGGCCAATTGGGGGGGGAGGTCCAGGAGGGGCGACGGGGGGGGGAGGTGGCTGAGGGAGGGGTACATACCATGCCCCCAAGGCCAAGTGTTAATCACAGGCTCCCTTTACCTCCCCTTGCAGTCCCTCTAACCATACCATCACCCCAAACCTAAGTCTAACCTTTGCAGCGAGCTGATTCAGGCATGCCAGCCATGTTGAACAAGATCTTCAGAATTTTGTTCATGGCTGCTTTTTGCCACATCATCGCTCTCCATTTTGGGCCCCAACGCCAACTCTAACCCTAGCCGAGGGTCAGGGCTAGGGTTAGGGTCAGGGCGAGGGTTGGGTTAGGGCTAGCCCTATCCCTAGGGTTAGGGTTACGGCTCGGGTTAGGGTTAGGGCTAGGGTTGGGGGATGGGTAGGGCTAGGACTAGGCTTAGGGTTGGGGTGAGCGTGAGGGTCAGGGTTGGGTTTATGGATAGTATTAGGGTGCAAAGTGGACAAAAATCCCTTTCAGGTACCTTTGGTGCCCGTGGAGCGTCAGCTGCCTTCAGCGCCCATGGACTCCCAAGGCCGGCACCTTTGGCAACTAACTGCTGGCCGGAGGCCCCTTGTGGGGGGGCGCCCCCCCAGACCAAAGGGACCATCGTGGGAAAAAAAATCAAAATTTACAATTGGGAAAATCTGATCAGGCCATTTTTAATACACAAAATTTTGGGTCCTGAACCCCCCCTCCCACCCACCCACCGCTCAAAACACGACCCGTGCGTGCTGCAACGCAAACCCATCAGGCAAAGAAAAGCAGCTGAAGAGAAACTCCTTCAGAGCAGCAGAGCACCCCTAGACGTCCTTCGTTCTGCGGAAGCGAAAGGGTAGTGTGTTCTCGGACCCGCATGCAGACTTGCGGGTTGGGTCACTGTCATCATCCAAACCCGAGCAGCGCAATCACCATTGAAATGGGAGCCCGTGCTTTGCCTGTGTGTTGGGTGCGGACACACACCGCCCCCATCATCGCCTCCAAACTCCGAGGGGGCTGCGCCGCAACCGGCCCGATGTATAGCCTACGGCGTGCGAATGGGTGAGCAGTCACCGGCAATGGGGACCCGACCCCCGCCAGTGCGAACCACATTTGCCCACCCCCGGTCGTCGTCCATGGCAGGCGGGCAGTGAGGCCCTAACCAAAAGTACACAGCAGGAAGTGGGGTATGGGCTTTGGGGGGGGGGGGGGGGGGCTGACCAACGGTTGTGCCATACCTGAAGGACCCGTCAGTCTTCAGGGCAGAGGGGTAGCTCACACACGTCGCGGGTGTGCTCACTCCATTCGAATGGCGTCGTGGAAAGTTGGTTTGTGCGCGCGGGGGGGGGGGGGCGTCCACGCCCCCGGAAGGAGAGGGGGGGAGGTCTGAAAAGGGGGCTCTAGTGACAGGCCAGTCCAAAGAGGCTGGTCTAAACACTAGTGATGTCTCACCACCTGCGCCGCAAGGCGGCCCGGAAGACGTTTTTTCAACAAAAGTTTCCCCCAATGATACATCCCTCAGAATGATCGTGGGGATCATCGTGGGCCGCATATGTTGGGGTACCTCAGGACTCCCCACCCCACCTCCCCCTTCAGCCCCTCAGGGGTCACTGTCACGGAAGCCCTGAAGCTGAACCCCGCGGGTGTTGGATGCTTTGGGGGAGGGGGACGGTGGTGGTGTTGGTCGGGGGCGGGCGGTCAGTGTTTCGGGGAGTTGGTGTTGTCAGGAGCGTGTGCTGTGGTCACCAATGATCACCGTGGACGGTGCGCCACTGCAGCTGCAGCCTGTGAGTTCTGAAAAAGGACCCACCCGGAGTCCTTTCTTTGTATCGGGGGCTGGGGCAGTGCGACACATACAATTCGAAGGCAGGTGCAGTGGACGTTGCATAGAGGCCCCTGGGCTCTTCCACACGATCAATTGGTAACCCTCATGGACGCGAATATTGCGGTGAAGGCAACCGGGAATGGATTTGGGGCTTGGGGCATGTCTCGTGGGCACATTTGCAAGGGGACCATTGGGGCCGACCTTCCTGCCCAACATCTGTTGCGCCATTTTTGTTGACCCTTTTTTGATGCTTGCTTCAGCGCCATATAAACATGATTGCAAACCCCTTACCTTTGGTTTGACCTTTTGCCACCGCTTCCTCGCCTCCACAATGCTCAATGTGCTCGAGACTGCAATAGGGCCACAGAAGGTGCAGGTGGAGCTCGCACCATTCGTACCGGTCCTCGAACATGGTGGCGGTGGTGGGTAGGGTACGGACCTGGTGGCCCTACTACAGATCGCTGTGGAGGGTGCAGACTGTGCTGAGCATGTGCTGTGCAGAGCACGGGGGGTACGTCTCCTCAGTTCGGGTACGCGACTCCCCCCCCCTTTGCCCTCCGAGCCCACTTAGTTACCAAGGGTCAATAGCTACGGGCCATACATATGGTGGCACCAAAGGTGCCCGAAAAATTTTTTTTTCATTCCCCTTGCCCACGTGGCGCCCCTCCCTGCCCATGCGCTGGAGCGTGGATGGGAGGCTTCCCTTTCATCAAACCATGCATGTGGTGCAGAGATTGGGGTGCTGGGGGCGGTGTTCTGTGCGGTAGCATGCCCGAACCCAACCGTCCCTCGTTGGAGGGGCATCCATTTTGAGTCTCAAACAGTCCTGACCCCTGCACAATTCCAATGGCAAACAATGAATGGCTGTGCACTTGTGGAGCCTGTTGACCCCAGAATAGACCCCTCACGGCCTCCTGCTTTGTGCATGTTGTGTGCCACCGCCGCCTCGGGGGCAGGAAGGACGATGTGCAGTGGTTTGGTGAGGGAGCGAAACGAGGCATGACGGATCGCCGCACCTCCATGTCTGAAGGAGGCGGGGTCCACATGGGCACTCACAGGGCGGGCATGACACGAACATGCGCCCTTAAGGGACCAGGCCCGGTGGAGGCACTTTGTGTTGCTCAGCGGTATCAGCGAGAAGGCCATCAAAGAGGTCAAAAAGGGATGACCAACAAGGTAGCTGGACCATGGCAGACCTTGCATTCCTGTTGCGCCAAAGCCATTGTACTTTGTGCTTCCTGTCCTCGAGGCAGAAAGCACGGAACGCTGAGTGCCATTTGTGTTTTCTAAACTCTCGGGCACATGTTGCTTTTGCTGCACAATTTGTTGTTGTTTTTTTTATGGGTTTTAAAAGGTAGCTCAGTTTGTTCAATTTGGTTTGTTTTTGTTTCCAAAATTTGTGGTTGTTTGTTGTTTGGAAAACATTTTTGGCCTAGTCCAATCGGTTTTATTAGAACCCTTGTTTTGGCGTTTCATTTTCTAAGTCTATTTGAGTTATTAGGGTGATGGGAGATCGTTTGCATTGCAATTGTGATCTAATCTGTTGGATATGTTGCGGGGTTTCGCCAACCTTAGTTTGCAGAATGCAAGGCATCGGTTTTTGTTGATCGTGATGACTGCTTTTTCATTTTCGGTTTATTGTTGGTTTGGTATGGAGGCTGTTTGTCCATTTGTTATGCATATTTTGGTTGTGCACACTGCCTTGTATTATACTTTGGGTTTTGGGTGCCCTGTTTATGTATATTCAAGTTGATTTTGAGTTGTGTCCCAAGACCACACTCAAAAGGTTTCTTTCAAAAAGATCTTTGAACATTGAGCCAAATTCGTTCACCAAAAGGTTAGCGGGGTTTCATCAAGTTTCCATCAAAATGCCCCCCCTCGTCCCCCGTTGTTTCCCATTGTCGCCGATTGCCCCCCATTGCCCCCCGTTGTCCCCCAGCACCTAAACTTTAGGTCGCTGCCACCAAAATTTTAGGTACCCTGGCACCTAAACTTGAGGTCCCTGGCACCTCAACTTTAGGTGCCTGCCACCTAAACTTTGGGTACCCCGGCACCCAAACGTTAGGTCCCTACCACCTATGGTTTCAGGACCCTGCCACCTAAATTTTCGGTCCCCCAGCACGTAAACTTTAGGTCCCTGCCACCTAAACTTTAGGTCCCATGTATGCTTCATGTTGGGAGCCGAGGGTAAGTCATTGAGTGACGTCATGAAGCCGTTTGGAGTTCCAGTGCACGAGTTCGTGGCGGATCAAGGTTGGCCAATTACGTAATGATATGCAAATGTGGACTATGCACACAAGCAAGCAGTGGATAAAAGACGATGGGGTGTTAGACCAATAGAAGAATTGAAAACCCGAACGGGGAGGGGAGGTAATTGGCTAAGGTGTCAGCGGCCGCAGGTATGCTTGAAGAAGACGCTGTGACGTTGATGCAGAAGTACGCTAGGGGCCGCCAAAGGTGTGGAAAAAGAGGAGACTTGAGTGGTCGCACCAAAGTCTGGTCCAGGAACGGCAAAGGAATGCAAAGCCATTCACCTACGGGAACCAGTCGCTGCACCAAGGCCCGCGGACTTTGGTTGGAAATTTATTCCAACCCGCACCAACCAATTCGCAAATCCGGCAAATACATGTCCAGATGAGGAGGCCAGGGAGGGTGAAGAAGGATGGCACCCTGGTCGTTGGAGCCCCCTGAAGGAGTGGAAGGGGAATTTCTGGGAAAACGCTCCAGTGACAGGACCGTTGTTGCAACGAGTTAATTGTGCCGATGAAAGTGCTGGAAGAATTTGTTTTCTTCAGCCCTACACGATGCCTCCCAATAGGCCCCCGAATAGGCCCTCCAATAGGCCCCCAAGTAGGCCCTCAAATAGGCCCCCTAATCCCCCCCCCTTCCCCCACCCTTGGACGGGTCCTGGGGACTCTGTCGGGAGCAGCCAAAACGCTACGAGCCCAGTGTAGGTGTCCTGGGAACAGGGCAGCGGCTCAGCGCGTCCCCGGGACCTCCAGGAGCATGGGAGCCCAGCCTTGCCAGCCACCACCTGCGAACCCCTGGGTGTCAGTCAAGGGGTGCTCGACCAGCCTACCCTTTCTGGAAGCCAGCCCATGGCCCTCAGGGGCGCATCAGGATGGCAGCACCGCGTCCGCTCAGTGGCTGGGCCTGCAGGCTACCCGACCCGTGGTCGCTGGGTGGTCTCAGCGTTGGACTCTCCAGCGCCACCGCCGGGGCCCAGATTACTGGAGTACGACGGGGCCTAGAGTACCCTGACAACAAAGAGCAATAGAGCGAGCACGTGTGCCACCCCTCTCACCTGCCCCGTCCTCTGCCCAACCCTACAGAATTGGACCAGAGTGAACCCTGGGACCCCCAGCACGTGTATGCGGGGGGCAGGGAAGCATTAGAATGGCCGTACACCATAGGAGGAGGGGGGGTAAGCACCAACCGTAGCAGCATGCCGCAGCATGCCGCAGCGCCAGATTCTGGGAGCGTTGGTGGGGGCTTTGAAGCATGCCGCAGCATGCCGCAGCGGCCTGAATATTTCACATGGCGGACTTTTAAACCTGTTGTTAAACCTGTGCACATGGTGTCCCCTTCTTGGTTGGTGTGCTCCACTATCATAAGTACAGAAATGGGGTTGGTCGGTATGTACAGTGGTATCCTGTTGCGCGTGCCTGGAAACCGGTGGTAAATTGAACCTTGGATGTCCCACTTGTGGTCGGCAACCAACGGTTGTCTTCATACACTATATACTTGCTTTGGTCTGGAGGGGGATGGGGAGTTACCCCCAGGCACCAACGGTCTCCAAGAAAATTTTGGCTCGCTGCGGCATGCTGCGGCATGCTTCAGGCTGTTGGTGGAGGGTACCATCCTCCACCAAAACACAAAACACACACACATGTCAAAAAGCGGACCAAAACAGCCCACTGTAAACAATCTGCTACACTCCTGGTTGTCTCCTTGCTCCTTGTAGATTTCTGTGACTCCTGAGACCCTGGGGCCTCAGTAGTGGGAGTAGCCTCAGGAGTTGACATGGAACAGAGACACCAAAAAAACGAAAATCCGTGGAACAGCAGAGAAGAATTGACAGGCAAAAATTTGACACAACTGGGAACTGAACCAGGGAAGTTTGGAACTGCACCTCGACAACTGAGCTACCATCCAGTTCTAGCATCTGTGTGCAACAAAGGGACAACAGTGGGAGAATTTATGGACTAAGGGCTAAAATTGTCTATGGCGGGGGCATTCAGTCAATCGATACCAACCATTGATCCCCAGACCAAACTGACCATCGTGGGAAAAAATGAAACTTACGATAGGGAAAATCCGACGGAAGGCAGCGCGCACGGTAGTGCCTCCGACACCCCCTCCCCAAGGGATGCACTTGAAGAGGCAGGAGGCTGCATGGGGGATCTCCAACGCGCCCGCCAAAGCGGTGGGTCGTGGTTGGACAAAGTGGTTAGGGGGGGAGGGTCTGGCAGTCGTAAAATGGCGGGGGTTTGGGGGCCGACGAAGGCGGGGGACGGACCAAACCGCTACCCCCGAAGGGGCCTTCCAGCGCATGGGTCTGTGCCGTCGGTGGCGTCCGCCCTCGGATTTGAGCCATTTGCCTGCGAGCTCGTGGTCAGGGATCTTTCGGTCACCCAAGCGCCCCCACCAGGCCTTTGCTTAGTGGCTGGTTGATGCTATTCTGTTGGTCAGAGGCCAAAGAAAAGTTTGTGTACCTAAAATCGACCTCCAAGTTGGGGCCCCTTTGATAAATTTCATTTTGTTCCTGAGGAAAAGCTTTCTGATGTGGGTGGGTGGGTCAGCCAAAACATCCCGCGGGGGGGTGGGTGGGGGGGCAAGTTAACCCACGCCCCCCCCCCCCCCCCCCGGATCACTCAGCACAGGCCTGATCTGGAGTCTTGCCCTGGAGTCGCCTGGCCGCGACTGACTGTCACAGGGAGGCCCAAAGGGGGGGGGGGGGGTCAGAGGCCAAAGAAAAGTTTGTGTACCTAAAATCGACCTCCAAGTTGGGGCCCCTTTCATAAATACATAATCAATGAATAAACAAAAAAAATTACTGAGGAAAAATTTTCTGATGTGGGTGGGTGGATGGGTCAGCCAAAATCCGGGGGGGGGGGGGGCTTAACCCCCCTTCCCAGTATCACTACGCAAAGGCCTGGCCCCCCACACGGTCTGGTGCTGTCGGTTGCACCCCGGGCCGTGTGTGCTTCTCATGGCCAGGCCTGTGGCAGTGTGCTTTGCCAGTCGGGTCCAGTGCCCCTGGTTGGTTTCTTCGCTACACCCGCTGCGCATGTTGCCCATTCCGGTGGATGTTCGCGGAGTTCCCTTGCCGCCTCGCCCTGCTGCTTTGCTGCGGTGCCGGGTTGGGGTCTGGGTCTTGTCGTCAATGGTCTCCGCCCCCGAATGCATCAACGTCATGATCGTTGCTTGGGTTCGGAGCCATTCAGCGCACTCTTGTACTTGCGTGCTCACATCACGGGGGGCGGCCGGGCCGGGTCCTTGTATGCGACCCCCCCCCAGCCCCCCCCCCCCCCCCTGGGGTTTTGAAAGATAGTTGGGGGGTGGGTCGCATCAGGACCGGTTGTAGTCGCCCCCCCCGTGGCTCACATACTGGCGCGCAGGGCATAGGACACGCAGCATTTGGTATACAGCTCATCCTCACTACGGGTCGTGTCCACATCGCCTTTTGGGACAATCGTAGCATCGGACAGCTCTGATCTTTGATTCGGAGAGAGATTTCTCGAGTGCCTTCTGGTGAGCGGGCTTCGCCAACGTCCCATGGCCTGAACGCCCCCAAAAACAAGATACCCAAAGTTTGGTGTGCCTTCGGCAGCGGATGGTTTGGCTGGGGTTGCGAATGCACCAAAGGACTCAGTAGACAGATCACGCAAGCATTCGTTGACCCCAGTCCCGGCTGCTTCCATAACCGGGCCGCCCGCAATGCAAGTCAACGCGCTCGGAGCGTCGTAGGAGCCGCCCGTAGGAATTGGCCGCACAAGTAAATCTGTCGCAGCCGCGTGCTCGCCGTCCGTCCTTCGCGCTCTCAGAAGCCCTCGTGCCATCCCCCCGCCCACGATGTGACATGGGCCGGCCGGTCCCATGGCGGCTCCTCCCCGTCCTATTCGCGGTCCTGCTGGTGGTCCCGGCCATTGTCCTCCACGAGACGCGTCTCGCCCGCCGTCGCGCGCGCCGCTCCGCCGCCGCCGGGGCTGCGCCCCCCTCCCCCCGGCAAGGCCCACATCGTACGTCTGTGCGCGTGCCGCGGGACCCCCCAAGCGCCCGACCCGCCGGCACGCAGACCCTCCCCGCCCTCTCCGCCCCTCCCGCCCCCCGCGCGACCCCGCCCAGTGCCATCCCGCAAGCCCCACCGGCCTCGCCCGCCCGTCCGGCGGGCTCTGACGCCCCCCCCCTCCCGGACCACGTGGTCGTCGTCTCCCCGGGGCACTTCTCCCCGACCCGATTCGACTGCGACTGGGGGCGCTGCGAGGTCGCCAACCTCTCGGCGCTCCACCACCCGCTCACCCGAGGCGTGATCTGGTACGGCCCCGAGGTGAGCAACCGGGACCCGGCGCCCCCCGTCCCCCGCCTCCCGCACCACCGCTGGGTCCTCTACAACGACGAGTCCCCGTGCACGTACGACTGGATGCTCTACAACCGCTGCCTCGCCCACTTCAACATCTCCGCGGGGCTACTGCAGGCCACGTCCATCGCCCCGCAGGCCGCGTCCCACATTGGCATCGACGCGGCGACGATCCTGACGACGCCCGCGCTGCCGCTCGGCGACAAGAACGCGCTGCGGGCCCGCGGGCACGCGCCGGTCCTGTACATCCAGAGCAACTGCTACGCGCGGATCGGCCGCGACGCGTACGTCCGCGAGCTCATGAAGTTCGTGGCGGTGGACGCCTACGGGGGCTGCCTGCACAACCGCGACCTGCCCGCGGACATCGCGCCGTGGCACCAGCACGCCTCCCCGGAGTTCCTGCGGTACGCCGCCGGGTACAAGTTCACGATCGCGTGGGAGAACTGCGCGTGCGACGACTACGTGACGGAGAAGCTGATGCGGGCGCTGGTGGTCGGGTCCGTCCCGCTCTACTCGGGGGCCCGGAACTGGCGGGACTGGGCCCCGGACCCCGCCGCTGCCGTCCCCATCGACGAGTTCGCCGGCCCCGCGGCCCTCGCGGCCCACGTCCTCGCGCTCGATCGGGACGACGCGGCCTACGAGCGCCATCTGGCGTTCAAGCGCCCGGCGTGGCCCGGCGCGGCCGAGTACCAGCGGCGCATGGAGCGGCTGACGGCCCGCGCCTTCCGAACGGGGGGGCGGTCCCGGGGCATGTGCGCCGTGTGCGACGCGCTGCGGGGGCCGGCGGAGGGCGGGCGGGTGCTGTCGCCGGACGACATGCGGTGCAGCGGGGCCGTCGACCGGACGTGGCTGCAGCGGCGGTGGGACAAGCACTGCGCCAAGGGCGAGGCGCTGACGCGGTGGGACCTCTGAGACGGCCTGACGGACCCGGCAAGCGGCGCGGCGGGCCTGGGCTTGAGGGGGGGTGACGCGCCCCTCCTCCCTTTCACGGTGCGTCCCGCACCACCACCGCTTTGTGACCGCCACGCTTTCTGTCCCCGACCGCTCTTCCAACCGCCAGTAACCGCTTTTGCCACTGCGCATGCGACTCCTTTCGCCCGCCTCCCTTTTCAGGCACGGGCCTGCGGCTCCCCTGTGCCCTTTGCGCGGCCGCGGCGACGGGTGTGAGTCGCTCGGGGGCTCCCGGTGCCTCTTGGCGCCGCGGACACAGCGCGTCGGTGTCCAAAACGATTGTTTGCGATTTGCCGGGGCCCGTCGGCGCTGGTGCACCGCTGCGACGACGTCCGCGTTGACGCCGCGAAGTGCGACGACCGTTCCCGGGTCTGCGTGGGGCACATCCGTCCCCAATGGCCCGCTCTTGACCTGCGGTGCACGAGGGTGGCCGCCGCCCAGACCGCGAAGCGGACGAACTGATTCCGGGAAGACAGACGTCGCGTCTCAACGAGCGCACATCCCCCCGTTTCGTCCCCACGGTCCCCCGTGTCGGGGGGCCGCGCAGGGGTCCGGGCATGGCCGGGACGTGCCGCATGCACTCGTCAGCGTGCCACGGCACGACTTCGCCCCGGCACACCTTCGGAGGTATTGGGGGGGCGGGGGGCGGGTTCTGGGCGGTGGGTGTTTGTTGGGGGTGGGGGTGGGGGGTCTGGAGGCCGCACCAAAGGCACACAGGCTGCCCCCTGGGGGGGAGGGGAGGGGGGGGGGGGCACGATCTGCCCCCTTGGGGGGGGGAGGGGGGGGGGGGCACGATGGTGCCCCTCACGGCGCCGCTCAGGATGCGGCCTCGTGAGCAGGCCCCGTGCCTGGCCGGCTCGGGGGAGGGTCGGGGCCTACGCTATCTCCTGCTGCCCCTCCCCCCCCCTGCAATCTCTGGCTCTGGCCGTCCTGCCACAGGCAGTCCCCGGTCCCGTGGCGCGTCCCCGGGGGGCCACCAACCCCGGCTGCGGACTTTGTGGTGGCTGAGCCGTTGGGGATGTGGTTGCGCGCGTTCATGACTGCGAGGCCCCCTCCCCTCCCTCGGTTCGGGGCCCGGATCGGGACACTTCGGGGGGCACGAGCAACGGCGACCGTCGGGTACCGGTTCGCGTTGTGCGATGAGACTCTCTTTGTGCAGTTGTGCCCACCGGTTGTGCACAGGCAATTCTCAGGGAGGCGCGTGCGGTATGTGGCAGCCGGGGGTAGCCTGGCCCCGCCTCCTGGCGCACCTCAGCACGCCCAGTTCGAGGAACAGCACCCTGATATTGACCTGTGGGTCATCCCCTTTGTGGACTAGACCCAGCACAGCCATACGCCCGACCAGCGGTCGCCAAACAAAAACAACCCGCAGTGCTCAGCGCGGCCCAGGGGACATGGGAATAGGTGCTGGTGTCCGTTGGTTGTTTGCACGGGCGACGCCGGACGGAATTGCATATGCAGCAAACACATCTCGGGATGAAGATGGATACGATCCAGCGGTTGCACCATTTCAACCCCGAAGCAAATACCCAACAACACCCGTACCACGGATCTATGCCGTGGGGGGCGTCCATGAGGTCGCATCAGGACCAGAGATCTGCCCATGATCCACCAGAGATATTTCGTCATGGCAACTGATAGCGCTAGATAATGTGGAAGCTGCCGAACTGCCGCTCTGCCGCCTGGTTCAGCTGCCAACACAGAGCTCTCCTTAAGAAGCCCCCAATGTTTTTTTTTTATTAAGGATAGCCCCCGGAGACCGCCAACTGCCACCAACCACCAACCCCAACCGTTGACAACCACCACCAACCGCCACCAACTGCCAACTGCCAACCGCTGACAACCAGCACCTGTTTTTGGCCTTATAATGCGCTGATTGATGAGTTTTGGCTGCCACCGTGCTTTGGAATTTGCGAATGCTTTGGAGTTTCTGATTTTTCAAAAGCTTTTGGTCTAGGGAATATCAAATTGTGCCTATTCCATCTGATTGCAAGCCTTTGGGTTAACAACGCCTTCAGATTACACCGCCGCCTCATTTTTGATTGGTTATTGGTTGACTTTGCTCTACGAACTCATGCCTTACCAAAATCATTATCGCTCCCGAGATTCACGTGATGGAGACCGCGGCCATGACTATCGTGACAACCGCTCCTACCAATCTAGGGACCATGATCGTGGAAAATCTTATCCCCGTCGTGATGATCGTGATCCCTATCACAACCGGCGCAACCATGATGCACAGGACAAGCGTGACACCTATGAGTCCGTCCGCAAGGGAAATACCTATGAGATTTGTTTCACTTGCGGCTCTCCAAACCATCGCTCTACTAATTGCTCCCACGCCGATGACAAGGAGAATGTGTCCATTATTCGTGATGCCATTCGGCGTTGCAAGAAAACAATTGAAAATGAACAAGAACATTTGCGTTTCCTTCCCGCGGATGTTGTTGCTACACCCTCACTTCAAGGAGAGCTTCCCGATTGCCGTGATTTCCCGATGCTTGCTGCAGGTTTCTCACCGGATACCTCTAACACTACATTGAACAAATTGATGAATAAATTGCACGGGTGTATCTCATTTTTGCCGTATGTTGCGCCCAACTCGGCTTTTGTGTTCGTAAGCATCCTCTTCTTTTTCAATGACAAGAAGAATCTTGACCGTGCGGTAAAATCTCTACGAGGTGCAAGCATTGGAGAGGATACTATTGTCGTGCATCGTGCCAAACGTGGAGATGTTGAAGCTATTAGCCGTGGACTCAACCTGGAGGGCAAAAACCGCCGTGTGAAAATCAAGCTCAAGCGCCGGAAGCACGACTCTTCGAGTTCTAGTTCGGATACTTCTACATCCTCTAGTGATTCCGGTGGATCCGATGATTCTAGCGATTCCGAACATGAGCGCCGCCGTGCACGTCGGAAACACCGCCGTGAACAACAAGCGCCTGCAAATACCGCCACTACCACCGGTGGCGATTTGGAAATGGTTGACCATCCGGGCAATGAAGATTTGTCGAGTAACGGTCGCAATACCGTCATGAATGCATACAACCGCCATCAAGAGAATCGATTGAATACTTTACAGCATGAACTTGGTAACCAAAAGGAGATAATTGAAGGCATCTCTACCCGGTTGGATGAACACATCGCGGCCCTTCCCGCTACATTGGACAAGAACAAGAACGATGTTTTTGCCGCCTTGCAAACGATGTTTGATTAACGTGAAGGTGGCCGTGGACGGCCCAAAGCGAAAGGATCACTCACAAATATCAAGCTGCAGTACGGATGGTGGGCGATCCTACTCGACTGATGGCAATCGCAACTGGCCGATCACCACGAGCATGCCACTTCTCATTCCTGTCTTTCTCCCCCCCTAGGCCAGTAGCGCTTTTTTGGCTCTGGCCCCCCCTGTTTACTGAATGCCTCTCTCTCTCAACTCCACCGCCAGTGTTTACCCTGTGAAACCGTAATCTTCCATGGACCAAGGGTAAGGCCGAGTGAATGCCATGCATCAGCAGCCTGAGGAACATGGGTAGTGGTAGAATGCAGTCGATCCTTGATTGACGCTTTATTCTCTTGGCGGGCCGAGTATTGGGTTTGAATGCAGCAACTAACCTGCCCTGGGCGGCGCCCACTGAACGGTCGTCAACGCAAGCTGACCTCGGCTATGTACATAGATAGTGGAGCACCCCAACCAAGAAGGGGACACTTTGCATTTGCAATTGCCCGGAACACATGATCATTCGAACTAACGGCTGAACGTGTCTATGGCGGGGACATTCAGTCAATCAGTACCGACCATTGAGCCCCCAAAGCGAAAGGAGGTGGTATCGTTGAAGATTCTCCACTTATTGTGGATGTTGACGAAGTGGGGCCCTCACGGCGCACACGAGCACGTAGTGCCCGAGCGGTCTGATACCCCGATGCCAAGGAAAGCTTGCCCCATGATTCCATGCTTGCCGTTAATGCCATTGAACAAACATGTGCCCTTACACATTTGTCCCAAATGTTCGAACATTTTAATGCCTCCCATCAACAAACACTCAAATCGCTCACCACGGAGCTTGCCGCCGCACACGACCAGTACACGGAACTCTTACAGGAGTATGCCGTCTTCACAACATGCCCCAGCCCCGTTGCATGGTGGTTCTTCACTCTCACGAACACCCGCTACCGGTTTCCCGTCCGCGACATTGTTCCTCTTACACACCCGACATGTGATCGTATTCAACAATTGTGTGCATGTCTTCTCCACAATGGTGGTCTACATCGCCTTTGGAGTATGTTTGTCGCGCCGCTACATTTGTCATATTGGGGTCAAATACCCGCTTCTCTCGCCACGAAATTTTGGTTGCATGTTGAGTGTATGCAAGAGTACACCCACAATCTCTCCCCGTTGCATAGTGTTCACTTAGCTTCCCCTATGCACTCCTTGTGTGGTACACTACATGCAACCTTCGGCACCAATCACCAAGTGCACACATCGGCACCCGTTAAACCCCCCCCCCCAAATAAGGTACCCCCCCAAATAGTGTACCCCCCCAAATAGTGTACCCCCCTTGGCTTAATAAGCGTTTTGCCAAATATTGTACCCCCTTTTCATCACATACAAGCAAACGAAACACAAACAAATTCAGGATACGGTCTCAACACCACAACACAGTAGCTCACTTGAAGAAAGTGGTGATTGTGGTTTGCAGGTTTGTCTACAGCAAGCATGCACACAAAGCATATCTACAGCCGCATCAGCATCGGAGCCGGATGCCATTGATGTGGACAGGGCTGCATACCTATGACGAAAGAGAAGGCAAAGGGGGGTGAGGGTGAGGGTGACAGCGAAACACCCAAATCGTGTACCCCCCCAAATAGTGTACCCCCCTGGCCCTATTGAGTGTCAGGCAAATACCGTACCCCAGTGTACGTTATTTGGGGGGGGGGGTTTAGTGCCTTTGCACGGTTTTCCTCCCCTCTTGGCTATGATGCCCACTTTGCTACATCTTCTCCATTGCCGCAACCCCTACCCAACACATGTTGCGTCATATTTTCCGACGTCTCGAATACGGCGAATTTTTTACGTAGTTTTCTATCTTTTTGTCACTCATCCGCCCACGCACAACGGTGCGTGTTTTTTGTATCATTGGCCAACTCGTCCTGCTGCTGCGCGTGAGGCTAGCAACGGCTGAATTGTGGGTCCTCATCCTCCTCATCCTCCTCATCCTCCGCCTCTTTGCTGTCATGCATAAAATTGGTGATCCAAAACTATGTTTCTCACCCAAGTGGTGGTGTGCACCCTCGAAACTGTGTAAATTGTAGGTCCTGTATTTGTTTTTCTGTCGGCGTGTGGATGGAAAAGAATTTTCGCATTGTGCAATTTGTTTTTGGCTTTTTCGGGTACACTCTCTACATTTGCCACTAATGTGTTTGACGAGTTACTATCGAAAGGGTATCCGCCTCTATGCCACCCTTGTGAGATGGGATTTTTGGCGCCGCCGGACCGACACCACGATACACCGCACCACCACTCCGTGACGGTAACCGTGCACGTGGTACAAAACGCGGTCGCTCAGGCCGCTTGGCCTATCACATCTACACAACTGCACCAACACTTTGGTCGATCCATGCACAAAAAACACCACGCACACCTTGTTTTACTGGTTGTGCGAACCTTGAGTACAATGCTAAATATCCGTTTTTTGCGCCACGAGTGGCATGCTGCATGCACGGGGGGCTCGCCGGGACGGGACCCTTTACGCCGACTCCCCCCCCCTCCCTGGAAATTGCCTGGAAAGTGCCGGACCATGGGCGCCAAAGGCGCCCTAAGGAAAATTTGCTTGAACTAGTAGAGGGTGAAAAAATGGGTTTTCATCCCATGTGTCTATACTCAAAATACTCGGGTTTTGTGGCGTAGAAAGCGCTATTTTTAGGATTTTGAGGGTATTTTTGGTGATGATGTCACTCGGTAAGAAATACTTATTTTTAGCAACTTTGAAGGGTCATAGCGACCCACCACCGTCTCCAATCACCGTGAAACCTATTTTTTTGCGATTCCCAACCCAAAAATGGGGGGGGGGGTCCCTGACCCCAACCAAAGCCCGGCCGGTGGGTTCCGGGGGGGGGGGTGTGGTCCGATTGTGCCATACATATATACATACATACATATATATATATATATATATATATATATATATATATATATATATATATATATATATATATATATATATATGCCCGCCTGACTGTAAATGATTATCTGCGGGTGTTGCCCTCCGAGGTTTCGAAGTGGCTGGCCATGCCAGACCTGTCCCTTGATCACGAGGCGGTGCGGATATATGCAGGGGCCTTGCAGGGGTGGCTGACGGACAGGAACATTCCCGTGTGCGAGGGTTCCGATGTAGCGGGTCAAAAACGGCCGTGCCCCTCCCCGCAACAGCCGGACCGCTATCTTCGGCGGCAGACGGTAGACAGAGTGAGCAGGAAGAGGGCTCGGGCGGCGGCGGAGGAGCTGGAAGACCCGGCTTTCCTGCACGCCCCAGAGGTGTATACTGACGGCTCGTTCGGGCTAGAGGCCCCGCGCACGGGGTTTGCAGGGTACGGGGTCCGGTTTGGGCCGCTGGACCCCCGCAATATGGCGCAGCCCCTTGAAGGGGAGGTGCAGACGGTAAACAGGGCGGAGCTGTCCGCGTGCATCGCGGCGCTCAGGGTAGTTCCGAGGGGACAGGCACTGCGGGTTGTAACAGATGTATACGATGGTATCCTGAAGCACCTCCGGCGTTGGAGGTTGCAGGGTCGTCCTTTTTTTAACTCTGACCTATGGCTCCAGCTTCAGGCAGAGGTGGATGCGAGGGTGGCCCCCACCCTCTGGCGCTATGTGTATAGTCATATCGGGGTGGCGGGGAATGAGCGTGCCGATGAGCTGGCCAACCAAGGCCGGCTGGCACACCCCCGACGGCGCCAGGCGGAGGCACCGGGCCGGCCATCAGTGGTGGTCCGCACGGCGAGTTGAGCGCCGTAGCCAGTGTTTTGGTGTTGCATCGAGACAGTTGACGGGCAGTGTGTGACAGTGGCACCGTGCCCAGTTGTTGTATCTTGTCGTAGTACAGTGGGCAGCATGCCCCTCTTCCGTCCCGCAGAGGTGGGTTCGAACCCCAAGGAGGGCAGAGTGGCACTGAACGTCCTGAACCCCCCCCCCGCTCTTCCAACTGGTGGTGGTTTTGGTCTTGGCGGTAGATAAGTATCGGACGAGCATACCTGAAAGTGCACGGGGGCCCGGCCCCGCGTCGCGCTTCGACGTCCTCTCGCGCCGTCGCGAACCGTGGAGGCGACGGCGCCGGCGCGGCAAGCAGCATAAATAGCTGCTGTTCTTGGTTGGCGGCGGTGGTGGGCTCACTTCTGCCGGCCATATGTACCGGGCAAAATGTAGTGGTGGGTTGAGTGGCGGTTATATTTCACATCGTCAGCGTAGCATACTGGAAGTGCACGGGTGCTTCGTCCCGGGGAGCGTAGGTTCGATGCCCGCCGCTGAGCGTGTAGACGACGGCGCCGGCGGCAGGCTTTTCTGCGCCCTCTTTTGGCACATCGTCGTGGCGCTATAGTGGACAGCCACCCGGCCTGGAGTTCCCTGGGGGTAGGTTCGAATCCTGGGGGCTCGTAGCTGGCGGGTATGGCGACGTAGTCCATAGAAATCTCCCTCCCGTCGACCACCTTGTTTGTATTTTTTCTATTCCTGGGTCCTGCTGCACGAGAGTGACTGGTTTGTTCGTTGCGGCGTTTCCGCGAACACCCACGTTGGCACTCGTTTTTGGCACAGGGAATGACTGCGGCGCTTGCATGGCTTGGGGCTCCTCTGAGGCGTTTGTATGTTTGTTCGTTGCAGTGTTTCTGCTCTGCCTCTGGTTCCACCAGTTCTGGGGGGTCAGCCTCACTGACCCACTGACTCCGGCATAACCAGCCATATGAAGCCCATATGTCCATATGCAGGAGGGATGGAGTATTGTTCCTACGGTTAGGAAGCTGTGAATCAGTGTGCTAGGCGCTACTGCAAGGCCCACACATGAACAATGAACTCATGGTTATTGCAGCGATGTAGGAGTGTAGGAATGTTGAACCTCGCAGTTTGAGCATGATTCGAATGGAAGCCTTGGTATATATATATGGCATATGTAAAGCAGAACATCTACCTTATTATGCACTCTATGTGTCTCCAGGCATTTGCATACAGCGCTGTTCTTCTTCCCCACAGCTCGCCTCGCCAAGCCAATGCATGGCTGGCATGGCATGGCATGGCATGGCATGGTATGTTATGGCTTGGCAGGGCGGGTAGGCGGATGTGTGCCGAATTGCGGCCATTCTTCGTTATGCGATTGTCCAAAATGCATGGTCGGGTCGCATGGCCATCAAAGGGCTAGTTCAATACTGTGTAAAGGAATCACGGGGTGCTTTTTTTATATTTTCGAGAAATGATGGGATTGGTGCCGTTCTTTTTGGTTTTGGGTCACCGGCTCAGGTGGCATGGTTGGCACCGCACCGCTGCAGGAATTTCAGACCCCCCCCCCAATAAACATTGTGCTTTTTGTTCAAATTCAAGTTTTTGTACAAATTTATATCCACCTAGTACCTAGTGGAAAAAAACTTTTAAGAAAAACATTTTTCACAAGGTTTTACTGGATTTTGCTGGGTTTTACCAGAGCGTGCACTAGGTTTTACCAAATCCCCCCTCCTCCAACCGCCTGTCTAACTGCTTCTGGGGCCCCTCTAAGGCCCCTTCCTTTCTAATGCATTTGTGCCAGGGGCCACACGCTCTGCACGGATGCTGCTGAAACTTCTCTTCCGCAGTACCAACAGTTTTGTTGTGCAACATGACCATCAGAGCGTACATCAGCCTCATGCTGCTGACACTGCCATTTGCTCAAGGTATGGTCCGTGAATCCGAATGTTTCCGGTGAATGCGGTGCCTTTGCAGTGGCCGCACTAGTGGTCAGCACAACCCGCAGTCACATGCCCAGTCGCGTTGATTTGGTGCGGGCGTGTCTGTGTGTCTGTGTGTCTGTGTCTGTCCAGTGTCCTTTTGAGGGCGCTCTTGCCACGGTGCGCGCGCGGCGCAAACTTTGGGTACATGTGGGGCCCCTCCCGGTGATAATGGCAACCATCAAGAGGTACCCGGGAAAGAACAAAAACGACTCAGAAGCCTCTGGGATTTATTGGCAACCATACAAAAAGCCTCGGAAGACGGGTCTTGTGCTTGCAACTTAGCTGTTTTCCTTCGCTTTGGGACCACCGAGGCCCCCGCCTCATGACCGAGGGGACCTCCTTCGCTTTGGGACCACCGAGGCCCCGGCCGCATGGGCAAGGGGCTGTTTGGGTGGGTGCGTCTTGGGATGGTGCACCGGTGTTTGACTGCCTGTAGTTGCTGCGGTGCGGACGCGGTGCGTGCGCGGCGCTCGTGTGTTTGTCGGTGCAGTCTGGGCTCCCCTGCAAAAGAAAGGGCGCACTGATACATCGGGACATTCTGCTGCGCGTGTACAAAGTCACACGATGCGTGCACACGGGGCTGCCCCCTTGCGGCAACGGGCACAACACGCAGACATTGTTGCTACGTCACAGGCCCCTTGTATGGCGACAACCAATGCGAGGTGAGCAGTGTGGGTTGACATGACGAGGCACAGCAAGACTCCATCAGTGTTTCCGGGACCGTTCCTCTTCAATTCATGCCATTTTGCCCACGGTTCCACGTGTTTACGAGACATTTGTGTGCCGTAGATTTCTTGGGCTTTCGTGACCCCGCAAAAGTGTCCTCACGCAGTGTCGTCGCAACAGTTGTCACCGTAAGAGGGGGGGTTGTGACGGCAATTGTGCCGCATGGGAGTGCCGGAGTGTCGTGACACTCGTCGCCATCGGAGTGTTGCACTCTCGATCATTGTGCCATGGGAACGATTAGTGCCACATCGGAGTGTCGCGGCGTCGCGACGATTGCCTCCGAATGGGTCGTAGACGTGCTGTTGTACCCCATGACCACTTGGCTATCCAGTCACGGGGGGCGCTTGCCTGTGAGGCCTGACGCCAACCCCCTAGTTAGCACCCGGTTAGAACTGGCAACTTGGGTGCTAGCGGAGCCCGAAAAATTTTTCTGAGCCTGGAAAATCCCCCCACTTGTTTACATTCAAAATGCTCACAATGAGTTAGGGAATGCCGTGCCACATGTCGTCTTCTGTTGGCCGGGAAACCTTTGCTGATTCACAGGTACATACATCTGTTGGAATCCGGTACTGTTTTTCATTGGTTGGGGGTGGTAAAACCAATTTGCACCCCACTTGTGTATATTCAAAATGCTCAGAATGAAATGGGGAATTCAAGAATGCCCCCTCCCCCCCCCCTCTCGGACCCCCCCTCCCGCCCACGCCCCGGGGGTTGGTGTCTAGAACTGAACTGCAGACCCCCCCATGTGTCCAGTCTGGGTGCAGGCCAGCCCCAAAACACCGCGGCGCCCTGACCCGCCCAGGGAAATGCCTCCTTGACGCCACAGGGATGCCCCACTCTTGACAGGCCCAGCCCGGAAATGCACATCTCCCTGCAGCCCGCCGGCGTTGGGTTTCAACTGCCGTAACTGTGGCATTTATGTCGTTGCTTCACCTCCGCATTGCTCTTCCTGTCATCAATGTCTCAGGTGCTGTGCATATGTTGCAACTTGGAGCGGACATCGATGGTGAGGCCGCTGGTGATCTAAGTGGATCGAGTGTGTCGCTTTCAGCTGACGGCAATCGATTGGCCGTCGGCGCCACAAGGAATGACGGGAGTGACACAGACGCTGGGCACACAAGAGTCTACGACTACAGCAATGGAGCCTGGGCACAACTCGGTGCTGATATTGATGGTGAGGCTGCTGGTGATCAAAGTGGAAGAAGTGTGTCACTTTCGGCTGACGGCAATCGATTGGCCATCGGCGCATATTTTAATTTCGGGAGTGGCACAGAGGCTGGGCACACAAGAGTCTACGAATACAGCAACGCAGCCTGGGTACAACTCGGTGCTGATATTGATGGTGAGGCTGCTTATGATCGAAGTGGATGGAGTGTGTCGCTTTCGGCTGACGGCAATCGATTGGCCATCGGCGCCATTTATAATGACGGGCATGGCTCCAACGCTGGGCACACGAGAGTCTACGAATACGGCAATGCAGCCTGGGTACAAGTCGGTGCTGATATTGTTGGTGAGGCTCCTGATGATAAAAGTGGATACAGTGTGTCGCTGTCGGCTGACGGCAATCGATTGGCCATCGGTGCCACTTATAATGACGGGAGTGACGCAAACGCTGGGCACACCAGAGTCTACGAATACAGCAATGCAGCCTGGGTACAACTCGGTGCTGATATTGATGGTGAGCATCCTGGTGATCAAGGTGGATACAGTGTGTCGCTTTCGGCTGACGGCAATCGATTGGCCATCGGCGCCCTTCACCATGGCCTCGCCCTTGGGCACACGAGGGTCTACGAATACAGCAATGGAGCCTGGGCCCAACTCGGTGCTGATATTGATGGTGAGGCTGCTGGTGATCGAAGTGGCAATAGTGTGTCGCTTTCGGCTGACGGCAATCGATTGGCCATCGGCGCCTATCTCAATGGCGGGAGTGGCACAGAGGCTGGGCACACAAGAGTGTACCAAATCGGTGTGTTCTTTGTCTCTCTGTCCCAGACCCTGGCCCTTCCTTGGATATTCTTTCAACTCATATTTCCGGGATTTTCAGGATTTTCCCAGGATTTTTGACAGAGTGTTGAGCTACTGCTTTTGGTTGCATCTGTTTCCTTTCCATCATCTTTGGGCATGCAAGAGGGCATGCCAATGGGCTATCCAAGGGCATTATCCCACACAGTGTTGCCACTTGGAGGGAAACGAGCATGCGGTGCACGCACTGGTGCACGCGGTGCGCATTGTAGGTGTGCATTGTAGGTGTGTGTAATTATATTTACATGCATAAAACACTTGTCCGTCATCAACACAATCGCTTTCAGGGAACTAGACAGATGGTACAAAGATGAGCTGTATGCCCAGTTTCATGGTCAAAGACACCCTTGTCCAGCATTAATTTCAGGGGTTTCTGAAGACTTTCATATATCCCCAGTCTACCGTGTCCCATTGGACCCATTCCTCTTTCACAACGGTTCGGCCACAAACGGCATACAAAAGCGCCATCTCGAAGCCCTACTCCACACTGGTGTGCCAGTCGGTGGCCAATGTAGTGGTCAAAAGCGGCCGTTTGCATTGCTTGTGTATTGCTCAAAAATGGATTCAAAATTTTGTTTGTTTGGACTGTAAAGACAACCGACAATCGACATGTAATGCTCTATGTGTGGCCCCTTGGGTTGGGGATATGGACCCGGTCCGTTGTGTGGCCCGGGGAGACGGACTCGCAATCCATACGCCTTGACAAGACAAGGACTAGTGGACCATGTTTCTTTTTTTCTTTATACGTAAGTGGTCCAAAGGCCGGCGGTGTTTTGCTTATGCAATGTTTAAGGGCAGGAAGGATGTTTGCACACGCCTGGCACCCAATAGTTATCTCTCCTTAGGGGGCATTTACAGAGGTGTGTAAAAGCCAGCCCTTTCCAGGTAAACCTGTTGGGAAAGTAGCGCGCGGCATGGATGCTCCCCCAAAGTGCCACACGCAGCACGGGCGGCCACCTGTGCACGGCAGTACGTGCTGTGGGGCAGGGGGTAGTGCAGAACAAAGAATGGACCATGGACAACGGCAATCAGGAACTGCAATCGGGACAATTGGGGGATAGCACGAAAATGCAGTGGGAGGGGGGAACACTGCACAGATGCCACTCAGGACCTTGTCTGATGTAGCCAGGGCAGCCTGTGGGGGCTGCTGGTAGGTGCCGGGTCAGGTCCCAGAACTAGAATAGGTCACCAGAGGCCGAGAAGAGGCGCGGGGAGAGGAGGAGCTGGTTGGGGCCGTCAAGGTAGCGGCGGCACCGCAAAAGCTCGGATGCTCCCGACAGCCACCGGCCATGCACCGACGCAAGGTGGAACCACAGGGTGGGGGGTTACGCCAGGAGGGGACGCCAGACGCAGGGGTGCAGGCATGCACGGGCATCTACACGTGGCTGGGCCTCTAACGTCGGGGGCAGATGGGGAAGGGACAGGAGGGGGAGGCCCCCCAGCGAGGAGCAGTGCGGGCACACTGGGGGCAGGGAATCCGGGGATGGGGTGAACAGTGATGCGCACGACTAGCACGCAGTCCAGGGCCCTGCAGGCACCGGCGGTTGTGTTCTGTCCAGAGCAAAAGACGATTGGAATCGGAGCAGTTGTGGGGGGAGAGAGAGGCCGCATTGTGAAGGGAGAGGGATGTGGCCAACGAGATTGCTACCCGAATGAGGGGATCGAAAGGGAGCACTGTGCGTGGGAGGATGTGTGGTAGATGAAGTCAGCGAAACGAGATGTTTCACCTCTGGCCCAATTTTTGGTGGATGTTAGCTCGTCATAAGCCGTGGAGTTTCAGCCGAAAAGTCAATGTTGGCGCCCGTCAATGGGTGCAAGTTTGAAAGATGGCCATTTCTGGCCCAGAGTCAGGCTAAAACTCTACGGCAACAATCCAGGCCAACATTCGAAGCTGTATATCCAGCGCTGGCGCCCGTCAATGGGTGTCACAAACGGCCATTTACAGCACTGAGCTGATGAACACTCAGTAGCAATTTGACGTTGCAGTGCCTTGCATTCAAGTGCTTCTCAGTGTTTCTGATACAGTGGAGAACAGCTGCACGCTTCCCGTGGGAACATTGAGCGACCAATACCATTGTAACACTGGGGAAGCTGGCTGCACTGTAGCTGTACTGGATGGTGCGAGTGAGCTGACCTGTGTGGCGGGCTATGGGGGTATCCCAACCAAGGCGAATGCTGAGTGCACCACCGATGGTGGGACGTTCACTGGAGCCACATTTTGCTCAGGTTTGTGTTGCTTTGTACAGCACCTCGAACTGCTACGTTGTACTGAGTGCAAATGACCTTTATGCTGCACGGTAGTGGGCTCTGTGCCTGGTGCAGTCATGGGTGTGTGCACATGCATGCTTTGTGAGTGCTGTTGTGATCTGCAGCGGCTAGACAACGAAAACTGGTGAGAGCAGCAGATGTATAGATGTTACACTTTTGTTGGCGCCCGCCAATGGGTGCAACAAGGTCGAAAAATGACCATTTCTGGCCCGGATTCAGGCCAACAATCTACGCCAACACTCAAGGCCAAAATCCAAAAACGTATGTGTACAAACTGCGCCTGTCAATGGGTGTCACAAGGCTGACAAACGGCCATTTGCAGCCCAGATTTCAGGGCTTCAAGGGTTTTTGGACCTTAGGTTTACGTTTTCCATCTTGCTGCTCTGACCAGATGCCCTAGAGTAGGATGGGAGCCAAAATACATGTTGGTCACTACTACACAAAGTCTATGCATGTTGGGCAATCGGTTCTTTTTCAACAACCATTTGGCTACCACATGTATGCAAATAGGTCACTACCAAACGTTTGTGCCATCTGGTGCTCGATATGGTGGTGGGGGCAGCTATAGGAGGGAGGGCAGCCAGTGGGCGCTGCTGGTAGGTGCCGGGTCAGGTCCCAGAACTAGAATAGGTCACCAGAGGAGGAGAAGAGACGGGGGGGGGGGAGGAGGAGGCCGTCAAGGTAGCGGCGGCACCGCAAAAGCTCCGACGCTCCCGACAGCCACAGGCGATGCACCGATGCAAGGTGGAACCACAGGGTGGGGGGTTGCGCCAGGAGGGGACGCCAGACGCAGGGGTGCAGGGGTGCACGGGCATCTACACGTGGCTGGGCCTCTAACGTCGGGGGCAGATGGGGAAGGGACAGGAGGGGGAGGCCCCCCAGCGAGGAGCAGTGCGGGCACACTGGGGGCAGGGAATCCGAGGATGGGGTGAACAGTGATGCGCACGACTAGCACGCAGTCCAGGGCCCTGCAGGCACCGGCGGTTGTGTTCTGTCCGGAGCAAAAGACGATTGGAATCGGAGCAGTTGTTGGGGGAGAGAGAGGCCGCATTGTGAAGGGAGAGGGATGTGGCCAACGAGATTGCTACCCGAATGAGGGGATCGAAAGGGAGCACTGTGCGTGGGAGGATGCGTGGTAGATGAATTCGGCGACATGTCACGCTCTCAAAGTGGGCAGTCTCTACCCCCCTGGCGTTGTTGGGCGGTCGCCGGGGGCGCTGCTGAGGGCCATTGTGCTGGCAAGGTGGCGGGGGGGGGGGGGGGGGCACTGTTCCGAGCGACTCACCACCACCCTGTCACTGGAGGGGTCCCATTGCGCTGTTGGGGAGCGCCGCGCGTCAGGGAGCTCGCCTTGGGCAGTCCGCTTATTGCCCGGTTTGGGCTTCTCCTTGGGTGCGGCTGATAGGGTCCGGGGGTGGTGTGGGGCAGGGCGGATGCATTGCAGGCGTCACTCGTCAGGGCAAGCGGTGAGCCGTCCAGTCGGGTGCTGGCGATCGTGACTGACCACCGTAGAGGACCTGAGCTAATGCCTTGGTATGTTCTCTCGGTGCTCAAGGAGAAGAGGGAGGCCCATACTGACTCATCCACGCAGACCCCGCCGATGCAGCGCTTCACCATTTGGGGGGTGATAGCGATGGGGGTGAGTAGCAGGTGGGTGAGCTGAGCACTGGCGGACATGAGGTTCACCTCCCCGACAAAGCCCAGTTCACGCAGCAGCAGCAGGCGGCGGCCTGGGGGCGTGGCTCGGGGCTGGGGGGTGGCTGACACAGCCAATGGGGGAAGGAGCGAGTCCTGCATGCCTGGGGTGAGGCTGACGGAGGCTAGGAATCGGTCACCCGCTGTGAGGCCCGTGCACAGTACGCCGGAGGTATGGGGTCTTTAATAAAACCTAGTAAAAAAACCAGCTCAAAGAGAGGTTGTTAGATCAAGCGCAGGCGCGGGCGTCATATACCCCCCTTTTTTGGGGTCTTTCGCGTAGCATACCCCAAGGCATGATATTTGATGTCCAACCCCTTGTAAAACCATTATTTTGCCCAATAAGCCAATCGCCCAATGGATTTTTTTATTCTGAGGCCTCTATCCCCTAAACCTGGACATCACTTTTTTGAGGGGGGCGGGTGTCAAAAGTTTGTGGTCAGAAGGCTCCAAGCAGTGGTGATGCACATCCCTGTCACCACAAACCCTGGTCGAATGGTAACGTAGCCAACTCCATATTATTTGGTCGGCGGTTCGAATCCTTGTGGATCGACTGTCATCGGCAGCGCCGCCGCCGTGTTCGCCCAACCGGGGTTCGAACTGCCGACCAAAAAGTCTACGGTCGACTGCATAACCATTCGGCCACTGGTAGCCCTGAGGGCAGCCTTCCTCCCCACTGCTTGGAGCTGAGTCTGCCACTGGCAAAATACCCAAACTGTGTGTTTCTGTCTGACTGACTGCTGGCCTAGCTGACTGACTGATAGGCTGACTGTCAGCCTCTCTTCGAGGTGCACTGCCGAAGGCAATAGAATTTTTCAAAAAAAATTTCCAAAAAAAATTTTACTATGCTTCAGAACCTAGTAAAAAACTAGTTTTATCAGGTACCGGGAACCTAGTGTGAAAAAAGTTATTTCTTATTAGGTTTCGGAACCTAGTAAAAAACAAGGTGTTTTTTAAACTAGGTTTCAGCGAGATGGCATTGGGAACAAAACCGGGTGCAATAAAAAAGGACATCCCGGCAGGGCAATAGCCAACGTTAGTGGTTTTATATCATGTATATACGGGCGTGCGTATGCGCGCTTTATATGACGTCACAAAACAAGCGCTTGTAGATGAGGTCCACCTTGGTATCTTTGTAGGTGGGCCGTGCTCCCAGCGGATTGTGCTTGCACATGTTGCGAAGCATACCAGTCACGTTCGTATCCAACTCCTCAATCAATTTTTTGTCATACTCCAATCTACCGGAGGCATCTTTGGGGTAATGCTCAGAACAAGAAATTCCTTACCAGGGATCACCATCTTTGGACGGACCTCATCTACTGAAGGGGGCTCTGCAATAGTAGCCGGGTCACCCAACGCGAATGCCAATGCAATACATGAAATTGCGGCACATATTCGCACTTTCCAAGGGGGTTGTTCAACCATAGCCGGGTCACTTACCCAAATAAATGACAATGCAACCCAATAAGGGGACATAATCAGAATTGGCTACCCGTGCCTTCGCGGGGGCCCATATAAGGGCGGAATGGCTGAGGACGCGGAAAGCAGCTGCTGTGACATTAGGGACAGTAGTGTGACATTAGGGACAGCAGCTACTACCGGAGGCATGAAGGCCGTGGGGAAAGAGGGCAAGGCATATGTCCTTGCAGTCTGGTCGGAGCCCCAAGATAGGCCATCCGGTGCACAAAGGCGGGTACGTGTTGCGTCGGGCAGTGCCATGAGACACAGGAGGGGGTTAAGGCATGCGAACGGGGCGGCAGGTGAGTTACCTGGGTCCGGAGGGCTCAGCATAACATTTTGAGAAAGCTCCATCGCAGAAGAGTGGGCAGGAGGGGGCCAGGCACAGGGGGAGGGAACAAGGAGGGTAGGACGGGACCATTGGATCGCCGACTGTCATGCCCGTTGGGAGGGGAGGACGAAGGACGGTACCGCCGGATCGCCTGCGGACATGCCCTGGGTAGGCGGGGAGGACCATAGCGACCCACACTTGCGTTTGTACACCCCCTCCCCTTGGGATCCCCTAAGGTTGACACGCCATCTTAGAGGCGACAGGGCACTCCAGCAAGTATCAGCAGACAGAAAAAGCACAATGAAAACCCATTGGCATCCATTTCATTGCCCTAGCATTGTGGAAGTCCGGCCTGCGTCCCACCAACAGAGTTGCTTTTTATCCAACCAAAGCCCATGTGCACACTGTAGGTCAATCCGCGTAGCAATTCGCAAGCATGTACACGTACATGGTCACAACAATCCCGGAGCATGATGAATTATCTGAATCGCGTATTCACAAATGCTTTGCGAAGGCACCGAAAAGGCAACAAAAAAATCATTGCACATTCTTTTTTTGGGGGGGCTGAAAAACACACGTGCGTTGCTTTTTCGTTTGGGATTGGCTGATCTTCCTCTTGTGTGCGCTATTTTTGTTACACTCCAGCGTGCACTCCACTGCGGTCCCATCGCCCACAGGGTGGTGCCCAGCCACTCCTCCCATGTCCTGTACCCCTCTCCGGTATTCTGCAGTGATCGTCGATGGGTTCTACCTCGGAGCAGGCGGCACGGAGTGCCCGCCAGGAAATTTGATTCCGGACGCCGAAACCTGCCGAGTGGCGCATGATGCCCTTGGAATCTCGCGGTCTGACGAGTGGACCGGCACCTCCGGCGGTATCCCGGCGGCCTGTGGGTCACGGCCTACTATGTTCCCCAATCTCCACTGGAACAGTGCCACCAATGGCCAGCCGCGGTCGGACGTGAAGCCAGTGTGCAAAGGTGTCTGTTGCGGCGGGCCAAGAAAGAGGATTGGGGGTCATCGCTCAAGGGATCTGCCCCCTCAGCACCCGAGCAATGCAGGCTTTGGGGTCTGCACAACCATTGGGGAGGAGGAGAGGGTTGGTTCAGGTGGTACTGTTTTGTACCCCCGGGGTCCAGTGGTGTGTTTGTGTGTGGGGGGGGGGGGGGGCAGGGCGTTGCTTTAATTTTCATTCCGGCAGGGGGGGAGGGGGACCCCTCCCCCCTGGACCCCCTCCCTCCCTTTCCTAGACCCCCTCCCCCCCCTCCCCCCTCCGCTCTAATTCACCTGAGAATCAGGGTTCTGGGAACCTTTTTTCATTTGGGCCAATTTTTTCCTCCCGCACCTTCGGCGCACCTGTAGTAGGGTTCTTTGGTCACTCCACTCATATCATTTCTTCCCCCTGCTGCAGACACCATGTCCCAACGTCCCATAAGTACGGTCTTTAGCACCCCAGTACAGCCGTGTCCCCACGCAAAACACGACAACGTTATAAATGCGACCCTCTATTTTCGCTTCCAAGATGGAAACACGGAGGAATGCTCATTGTTATCAAATTGTTCGCTGAAGATCAATCAGAGTTCGACTCACGTGAGCTGGACTCACCAATGTCATCCTCTTCTGAACTGCAGTCTTGTCGTGCCATGATGGCTGCTCGTCTTATAAACTTGGACAGAGTTGCCCTTGTAGTGTTCAGAAAAAGTGTGGAACATGCTTTCTGTGCAACATTGTACGCCTCTTGCCTTTTCTTCCCAGTCCATCTACTGTTTGTGTTGCCTGGTGGTATTTAGGTGAGGGCAAACAGATGAGTTGATTACCTGTCTTCTGACTATGACAGATTCCCCCACACACACTTGTGTACATATACCCCCCAACACACACACTTGTGTACTTATGCCCCCCCCCAACACACACACTTGTGTACATATACCCCCCCCCCACACACACACTTGTGTATGTATACCCCCCCCACACACACTTGTGTACATGAACCCCCCCCACACACACACTTGTGTACATATACCCCCCCACACACACACACTTGTGTACATATACCCCCCCACACACACTTGTGTACATTTACCCCCCCCCCACACACTTGTGTACATATACCCCCCCACACACATGACAAATGTATATGCTGAATCCGTCAGTGTGGTGCATTTTTGCAATTCCTAGTGGATATGGTTCATTCCGGCAGGGGGGGGGGGGGCCTCCCCCCTGGACCCCCTCCCCCCCTCCCCCCTCCGCTCAAGCAACGCCCTGGGGGCGGGGGAGGGGACAATGAAGGAAAACTGGTGAGAGCAGCAGAGAGGGTTTGGGTTGTCCTTGGATCTGTTGGTAGCGCCTGGGTAGGAGGCGCCATTGCCATTGCCAACGAACCACGAGAATGCCTCACTTACTTACCCAGACTGTTTGTAGTTTTTAGTGAGTGAGCAGCGGTCACCAGCCGAACACTGTTTTACCATCTCTTTTGGGACAATGTTAAACAAAAAAAGCGTGTATTAGACAACCCCCAGCCCAAAGAAAAGAAGCCTGCGGCCATTGTGAGAGTTGCAGCTGCTTGTTTGTGAAAAGTATCAGCCGCCGATCCATGCTGGGCGCCATGGATACCAAAGCGCCCTGACTCAATTTTGGCTGACATGATGATATGCTGGAGCCTTGTTCCCCAAAAAGAGCCAGTGGCGGCTCTCGGAGCCCAAACAGGGCCCCCAAAAGGGCCATTTTCCACCATTTTCAGCTCATATTTCCAGGATTTTCAGGATTTCCCCTAACCCTAACCCTAACCCAGGATTTTTGTCAGAGTGTTGAGCTACTGCTTTTGGTTGCATCTGTTTCCTTTCCATCATCTTTGGGCATGCAAGAGGGCATGCCAATGGGCTATCCAAGGGCATTATCCCACACAGTGTCTCCACTTGGAGGGAAATGAGCATGTGGTGCACGCACTGGTGCACGCGGTGCGCATTGTAGGTGCGCATTGTAGGTGTGTGTATTTACATGCATAAAACACTTGTCCGTCATCAACACAATCGCTTTCAGGGAACTAGACAGATGGTACAAAGAAGTATGAGCTGTATGAGCTGCAACAGGTGTAGTGAAGCTCTCTTTTTTTGTGTGGGAAGTTGTGAGCTCTGCCCTTTCTTGTCATTCTCGCATGTTCATTACTTTGTTCCTTTGCGCTGCAGCCCAGAGTTGTTTCACTGTTTACTTTTCGTGCCCAAATTTCCGCACCCATATAAGGCCCAGCTGGGGAGCGGCTGGGGGGCATCTACCTTGTCTTGAACCTGCATCAAGAAGCGGACGCTCTACAGTACATAGCTGTCTGGTGGCAGGAGGACGTTTAGATCCGTGCCACCCTGACAATCTGCCAGTAACTGCGACAACTCTGATTAAGAATGCGGTGCATGTGCTGTTTCCCTCTTTGGTGGAGACAATTTCATTGTCAAAGACAACCTTGTTCAGCGTCAATTTCAGGACTTTCCCTGGACTTTGGTCATAGCACCAAACTACCGTGTCCAATTGGACCCGTTCCTTTTTCACAACGGTTCAGCCACAAAAGGCATACAAAAGCGCCATCTCGGAGCCCTACTCCACACTGGTGTGCCAGTCGGTGGTCAAAGGCGGTGGTCGGTGGCCAACGTAGTGGTCAAAAGCGGCCTTTTGCATGTGCCAGAGTAGGATTGGGGCCAAGATGCATGTTGGTCACCTCTACACAAAGGCTATGCATATTGGGCAATCAGTTATTTTTTAACAATTATTTGGCAATCACATGTATGCAAATCGATCATGAACAAGCACTTTTTCACATGATTGTGCCATGTGGTGCTGGATATATGGTGGAGGGAGCTATAGGATTGAGCACATGCACCCACAGCTGCACGAACACGCGGGAACACACACACAGTGCAGCGAGTATTCGTGCTGGGTTGAACTCTCCCCATACACAACTCCCTCTGTTGTTCACACCTTCTTCCGGCAGTCAATTCGTGTACGTGCACTGGAGGAACGGCTGCAGTTGGCAGCTGCGAAGTGGATGGTGCCGAAGACTGCACTGCTTGCGACCCTGGATACACGCTGAATGGACAAGTGTGCGATGGTATGCTGAGTCTGTGACTGCGACTGTCGCTCTGTCTGTGTTTGTGGCTGTCCTCTTGGCTGTTGCCTTGGTTACCCCGAGGGGTTTGTGTGGCTGTGGCTGTGGCTGTGGCCGGGGACGGGGCGGTCGCTGAGTCTGTGGCTGCGACTGTGGCTGTGTCTGTGTCCGAGGCTGTGTTTTTGCCTGTTGCCGTGGTCAGCCCAAAGGGTGGGTGTGGGTGTGGCTGTGGCTGTGGCTGTGGCCGGGGGTGGGGCCGTCGCTTAGTCTGTGGCTGCGACTGTGGCTCTGTGTCCGTGGCTGTGTTTTTGGCTGTTGCTGTGGATACTCCCAGGGGTGTGTGTGGGTATGGGTGTGGCTGTGGCTGTGGCTGTGACTGGGGGTGGGGCTTTCGCTGAGTCTGTGGCTGCGACTGTGGCTGTGGCTGTGTCAGGGGGTCCCATAAGGATGCTCACACTTTTTTTTTCTTTCATTACGGGAGCCACTTTCCTTTTTGGTGGTTGGAAGGTAACTGACGGCGGTTGGAGGGTAACCGACGGCGGTTGGAGTGTAACCGACGGCGGGTGGAGAGTTTTCATCAAAGAAGCCACTTTGGTTTTTGGTCCAGGCATGTTGAAGATATGAACACTAGTATTGTTAGGCCATGATGGTAGCTCAGATGGCTGTGGCTGTGGCTGCGGCTGTGGCTGTGGCTGCGGCTGTGGCTGTTGCTGTGTATTTGGCCATTGCCGTGGTCACCCCAAGGGGTGTGTGTGGGTGTGGCTGTGGCTGTGGCCGGGGGTGGGGCCGTCGCTGAGTCTGTGGCTGCGACTGTGTCTGTGTCTGTGTCCGTGGCTGTGTTTTTGGCTGTTGCCGTGGTAACCGCAAGAGTGGGGGCGTGGCTCTGGCTGTGCCTGTGATTGTGGCCCGGCCTTGGGTTGTGGCTTTGCCTGTGGCTCTGGTTGTGGCTGTGGCTGCAGCTGTAGCTGTGGCCGTGGCCGTGGCTGTGGTCGTGGCTCCGCCCGGGGGTGGGGGTGTTGCTGTGGCTGTGGCTCGTGGGTGTAGGGAGGTGCACACAAGGCGACATGGGCCACAGGCAGATGCACTGGTGGGTGGCATCCCACTTCCATTGGGACAAAATAGAACCAGGAACCATGGAAGGGCCGACTCGCGAGGTGTTGGAGAAAAAATAGATGACTGTGGTGTATCCGACACTGTTGCCTGGCGCTATGTGCTCAGGGTATGGCGGGATGGGCTGGGTGGGCACAGGGTGACCCTCCCTGCCTGACTGCCATGTCCCTTCAGTCATTGGGTGGGCTAATTTGCCCAGATGTGCCTGCAAAAGCAGTGGAACGACGTGTAAGCTCTAAATGATGCGTGTTTCGGTAAGCTTGGACCCGTTAGGTCACCAAGGTGTATGGACAACGTGTTCTGGAACCTCAACAAAACAGCTGGGTGGTGGAGGGGGGGGGGGCTGACATATGCGCTGTATGCAGTGACAATTTGCCTATTTTATTAGCGCTGTCCACGGCGTGCGACCGGACATCACCCGCAGATAACGGGCTCCTTGCCGGAGGGGGTGTCGCTTTTTCCGGTGGTACCACTTCGCTCCGCCACGGCGGCTAGTGGCTTGCAGAACTCGTGATTTTGAAGGTCCGGTGGTGACTGCTTGGTGACAGCTACGGCCTACCGCCGCGCCACTGCCGTTTGCTGGTATGTGCCAGCCCCATGGTCATCCTCTTGTGTCATACTCTTGACAGAAAGGTACCTATGGTCTTTTACGCCACTGACGAGCCAAATTTCTTCCTGCGCTTTGTGTATCGCCTCTTGTGCACACGTGCAATAGCCAGGCTTCCTACGGGGTTGAGCTAAACTGTGCATGCGGAGGAGTCGAAATAAGGTACGGCGGAAGGGCAGTAAAGTCATGGGGATGGACTGGCACGGGGCACTTAGAGGCGTACTAGGCAAATACATTTGGTTTAGCAAGACACATTTGTGCTTTTGGATTGCACCCAAACGAGGCGCACGGGGGAGTAGCAAGGGCTAGAGCAAGAGCACAGCAAACACCATTGGGCTGCGTTATGTGGCGGCAGGGCCCCACGGGCTGAGCCGATTGGACCGCAATGCGGCAAGGGGAATCAAGGTGGGAGGTAGGGTGGGCTTAAGAGCGGTAGAGGCGACGACAAATGCACACGAGCAAGCCCCAGGCTAAGGAAGATCATCCTCATCTGCGTGCGCATATCCCTCAGCAGAATGAGCAGTGGGGCACACAAGGACAATGGCACAGTGGTAGATCAACAACAGGCGCCCATGAGGAGTGGGAAGTTGACGGTCGGTGGGTATCCGCCACGGCCACTTCCATAGGTATGCTTAGGCAGTGCGTACAACAACACCTTCAGCTCCCGAGTGGGTGAGCTCTTTGCCCGGTGGGTAGGAAATGTGACAGTTCCTACACTGCATGCCACGCTCCTCTCTTCAAGGTGCCCTGTGGAAGGCAGTCGACTTTCGGCTTCAGTAGAAAAGTGGGAAATGGGGGGCCAATAGCGGAAGCTCGCCCCTTGAAGTTTTTCTGAACGCAGCTCTCAGCCGGCCTGGTTGGCTGCCTGCCTCGCACCTTCCAGGGCTGTGCTACCACTGAGTCCTCTGCATGTCATGCAGATGTCAATGAGTGCAATAATGAAGGAGCAGGTCACAATTGTGATGATCAGGCCGCATGCACCAACACTGCTGGATCTTTTACTTGTACCTGCAATGCTGGATACTCTGGAGACGGAGTGACGTGCACAGGTGTGTCGCATGTTGGCATTGTGAACAGGATGTGTGTGTGTGTGTGCTGTTGGTGTTGTCATGGTGCTGGGGGGCGGAGACTCTGAAGGCACGGCGTTTGCTGAGCCGGCGGCACTGGCGGGCTGGGACCTGAAACTTGATGCTCCTTTGAAAGCCCCTCAGCGAGCCCCCCGTGAACACCTCCCTGCCATCCTGACCGGTGTCGTGAAAAATGCACTGCCCTGGGCGACGTCGTGGCTCTCCCAGATTCTCAGCGGGGCAGCGTGGCTCCAAGTGGCACCGCTTTCGGGATTCAAGAGGGGGGTGGCGATGCGAGCACTGCACAAGGCTGTACAAAAGGCGTATTGCTCCACCCCCCACTCTGTTCCGGCTACCATTAAAATCCTGCACCACCTCTCCTACCACATGCCGGCCAAACGATGCGTTGTAGCGGCACGGGTTGCCTAGACAACAACGCCTTCTGGTCTGGGAATGCGTACAGCTCGTGGAAACTGCCTCCCCATCTGACTGTCGACGGCATCAATGGTGCCTAGTGCTGGGACAGAAACTCTGTTGGGCAACTCATCGCACTGTGCACAAATGATCGCTGCCCATGCAAGCAGCAAAGCCATGACAATGTGTGTGTGTAATACACCAATGATGGTGTATGCTGCAGCACAAGTCACAATTTTCCGCGCTGGTCCCACGAGCTGGGTTTCCTGGTTTTGCCATCTGCTCCCCTCTCTCAAGAGTCGATTGTGCTGGGTTCCACAAACATCAGTGACGCTCAAAGTGGTGCAGGGAGCGGCAGGGAAATCCTGGCGTACCCACTGATCCGGTTGGGGAACAAAGGGTTCACTGCTGTGCTTGGCTCGTGCAGGCCTCTGGATGGGCGCACTGCCAGAGGCTAACCGACCTGGTGAAGGTGAACAGGATGTACCCGCCCTCTCTCTGTACTACAGTACAACACTGTGACGCGGCGTGGCAACACTCTGGACGTTGAGTCTGTTGAGTGTTGCCTGCTGCGGCATGTGTGCAGGGAGCTCTGCGGAATATGATATGGCCAGCAGCCTAATGTTCGCCTGGGCATGATCTGCAGGCTGGTTTCAGAACGTCGGGCTTTCTGGACGTACTAACATTGCTTCTTCCCCAGAGTCAACTGTGCGGGTAACCACAGACCTCGGTGATGCTCAAAGTGGTACAGGGAAGGGGAGGGAAGTCCTGGCTTACCCATGAATCCTGTTAGGTAACACGGAATCACATGCGTGCTTGCAGGCCTCTGGCTGGGCGCGCTGCCAGAGGCTAACCGACCTGGTGACCATGAACAGGATGTACCCGCCCTGTCCTCTGTACTGCAGAAAGGCGCCTATTGGCGTCGGACATGCTTTGTCTTGTTTGACGATCCAACTGACGAAGATTCTGGCACTCGGGACCTGAGTTGTGCCCGTTTTGCCTTGCAATAGTGTGTGTGTGTGTGTGTGTGTGTGTGTGTGTGCGTGTGTGTGTGAAAAAGTGCCCGTTGCGCATTCTGGATTGTTTCCGATAGCCCTGCCGTACCGCTGGGAAAATGGGGGGGCCAATAGCGGAAGCTCGCCCCTTGAAGTTTTTCTGAACGCAGCTCTGAGCCGGCCTGGTTGGCTGCCTGCCTCGCACCTTCCAGGGCTGTGTTACCACTGAGTCCTCTGCATGTCATGCAGATGTCAATGAGTGCAATAATGAAGGAGCAGGTCACAATTGTGATGATCAGGCCGCATGCACCAACACTGCTGGATCTTTTACTTGTACCTGCAATGCTGGATACTCTGGAGACGGAGTGACGTGCACAGGTGTGTCATATGTTGGCATTGTGAACAGGATGTGTGTGTGTGTGTGTGTGTGTGTGTGTGTGTGTATGTGAAAAAGTGCCGGCTGAGCTATGTTGCGCACTCTGGATTGTGTACAATAGCCCTGCTGTACCGCTGCGCACGGAGCAGAGCTGCGCACGCATTGCCCCAACGCCTACAAGGTCATCCCCGCTTGTCATGCACCGTGTCACACTGAGGGTGTTGGCTGTGAGACTGGGGGTTTTGGCTGTGAGACTGGGGGTGTTGGCTGTGACACTCAGGGTGTTGGCTGCAACACTGGGGGCGTTGGCTGTGACACGTGCAACCTCTGACGTAATTGTGTGCGTGTGCCAACCTGGACTGCGACAGCCCATGCCATCTCGTTGTGCCTTTCAATGGGGATGGTCTGATCTGATGCATCTATTCCTACCACTCTTACTATCCAACAATTAAAGCAAGGTACATCACGTATCATTTGTGCACTGACCCCAAAAAGGAGAACAAGACGCAACCCCAACACACACCGTCAGATGCACCTGCAATGGGGCTGCACTTTGTTCCAGGCCCTGCTGCATGCTGTTGAGGTTGCCCACCTTCTCGTTGGTTGCTTGGTGCTTTGGGTGTGGTCAGTCTTGTTTTTTTTTTTGAGAGCAGTTTTGAGGGGTGATTTTTTTTTGGCTACGCAGTGCAGATCAAAAGATAATGCAGCAAAAATACAAGAAAACAGATTTCGTAAACAAGTTTGCTGAGCGTTTTTTTCTTCCAATTGAAAATGATTCAGGGAGAGGTTGCCCCTCCCTCCTCCGTCTTGTTTGCTGGCATGTCGTCATTGGAATGCACATGCCCTTGTTGTTGACCACCACAGCTGTGTCTTGCCCTACGAATTCCAATGGAACTGATGTACCATCTGGCTGTACGTGCAATGCTGGGTATAATGGAGTGGTGACTGCAACAACCACCGCGCCATACTATACCAGCACGTGTGCAGGTATGTTGTTCTGGGGAGGGCATAGTTTCCTGGAACGAGGTCTCGTTGAAGGCACATTGTTTTGTGTCGCTGCGGATCGGTGGTACAATGTGTCATTTGCTTGGACACAACATTACATCGATGGCATTGCCGAAACAGAGCAGGTCCAAGCGGCAGGCAACGTGCGGGCGTGTATGAAACGGACGCAGTCACAGGGGGTACAACGGTTGATCAGATCATCCCTTTTAATGGTAGGATATGTGAATTGGCACTTGGTAGGGCAGAGGCATGTCCAAAGGGTGGCGGATACACCCCTGAGTCACGTGGCCAGGGTCGGGGAGGCCTGTAATCATGCATTGGTGATAGGTACGCCACGCCCAGGAATACAAATTGTTGCGTTGGGGTGCATTGGGAGCTGAACTGGCTGATGGTTTCACGGGGGTACCACATGCCTTGTGTTGCGCAGCTCGTCGTGCTGGGCGACCTGCCGCGAGCCAAATGAGTGTTGCTGTGGCCTGGACTGACCTGAAAGGGCACTGCATGAGTCACGGGGAAGGGGGGCGGCCTGAACGCAGTTGTGGCGGGGGGGGGCAGACGAGGTGTGCGCCCGCGGACCAGAGATGGGGCGTGCGCGGTGGCCAAAGGACCACCGGCGCACGCACGTGCGACACGGAGATGCCGGTCGATGGCGATGCAAAGCACGGGGGGACATGGCGACGACGGACGCGGCTGAAGTAGCACCGTGGGGCTGGGGCGGCAGAAGCTACGGAGGCCCCGGCCGAACGTGTGTGTTGGCGGGGGCGGGGTCTGGCCTGAGAGGACGTCGCTTCGTCTCAACCCCCAGTGTACGCAGCCTTCAGGACGGCAGCCCTCGGATGCCCCATTGTAGGTGGTTGCCAAGCGGGCTTTGCCCGAACTCAGGGGTCTGACCGAGTATGAGTTCTTGCTGGCGAGGCATGGCAGCGTGGCACGGATCGGCTGAACATTTTCGAACGTTTGTTTTTTCCCCACAACCTCTTGCCGCCTCTGGGATGGGTCTGGGTGATCATTTGGTGAACGTGCGGGTGCCCCAGCACCCATGGGGATCCATGTAGTGGCCGCTAGGCCCATGTAGCCACGGGGCCATCCATCCATCTATCCATCCATCCATCCATCCATCCATCCATCCAGCCATCCATCCATCCATCTATCCAGCCATCCATCCATCCATCCATCCATCCATCCATCCATCCATCCATCCATCCATCCATCCACTGCGTTTGTATGCGTGATCACCTCCTGACAGAGGCTGGGTCCTGGAGTTGGGTGAAAGTTGGGGTTTTCATTGCCAAAAAGGTGGGGTAGGGGGGCTCCGCAGGTCCTGCTGGAACAAATGACCAAATTGTCACCCCACAAGACATACCTCAACATGATCGACACGTTGTGAAGACTTAGTCAGTCTATCCGCACCAGTATGGTTAGAGGGAGGGCAAGGGGAGGTAAAGGGAGCCTGTGGTGGACCAACGCTTGGCCTTGGGGGCATGTACCCCCCAAAGCGCCCCACCTGGATCCCAACCAACCACCCAAGCCCCCCCCCCCCCCCCGCAAAAGCCCCCCCCCCGACCCCCCCCCCCATCGCCCCTCCCAGAACCCCCCCCCCCAGGCACAAGCCCCCCCCCTGACCACCCCCCCCCCCTCGCCCCTCCCAAGGGGGCCTCCGGCCAACGGTTAGTTGGGGTGGTAGTTGGCGTCCAGAACCGAGGAGTCGCCTTCCCCATGCACCAGGTCGTCAGCCACCCAACCCCAATGTTCCCCCCATCTCACCGCACTCCATCACAAGAGGGGGCGGGGGTATGGGTCGCTGTACAAGGGATGGCCGGGCGGTTCCGGGGAGGATGGGAGCCCCCCCCCCTCCCCATTATTAGCGCCGACCACGCTCTCATGGTCCGCAGGGGCCACTGCAGGCGGCCTGTTGCTTCTGGACAAGGAGGCGTACGCCTACACGGAGGACATTGTCGTGGGGTTCCGCCGGGAGGCGGGGGCGACCGCCACCGACTGGATTGCCGTCTACCCGCGCTCCGCGGCTGCCCCTCGCAGCAGAGCCGAAGCAACGCATTGGTTTTACGTGTGCGAGTCTCGGACGGCGTGTCAGTCTCCGGTGTCAAGTGGGACCATAAAGTTGGCGGGCTTGCGTGGGTCGGACTGGCCCATGGCCAAGCCTCTGGCACCGAATGCCTACGATTTGTGGTACTTTACTGAGGACGGGTATACCCCCGTCGTCACGACGCCGGCGTCCCCAGTGCGTTTCCGGGTTAAGAACCGTCTGCTTTTTGGCGCTGCTGGTGATGAGAGCGCTGCAGTGAACTGCCACCCAAATGTGTTGCTTCTGGTGGCTGCCTGTCTGGCGTCTGCGCTGGCGATGCGGGCGTGATGGCTGCGCTTTGGGTCAAATCCTGCCATTTGTCAGCTCTGACAGCCCTCAAGGCGCCGCTCTGTGTGACCCCACGGTGTCGGAAACCGACAGACACTGCTGAGGCCCAGCATGTCCAGGGGCACAGCGTGCTCTGCTGCTTCTGTTCTGGTTTTGTTTGTTTCTGTTTCTTGTTTGCATGCCGTCAATGAGCCCTGCTATTCTACACCTGCTCCCTGACCAGGGTTTTGCTTGTGTGCAGCCTACCCTGGAGGGGGGTGTAACCCTTCATCTCCTTCAAACTGGTTGGGTGAGTGGGTGGGGGGTTGGGCATGGGGCAAATTGGCTTGCGCGGGGGGGGTTCGTTCGAGCCCCCCAAAGGAGGGGGGGGGGTCTAGGAAAGGGGCTCTCGTGACAGGCCAGTCCCAAGAGGCTAGTCTAAAACCTCTAATGATGACTCACCACCTGCGCCGCAAAGCGGCCCGGAAGATTTTTTTTCAAAAAAAAATTACCCCATGATACATACCTCAAAATGATCAGCGCATCGTGGGGGTCATTTTTAGTCATATAGGTTGTGGTACCTCAGGACCCCCCCCCCCCAACCTCCCCTGTCAGCCTGTCGAGGGTCACCATCAGCCTGTCGGGGGTTCCCATCACAGGAGCCCACAAGGGGGGAGGGTCCAGGAAAGGGGCTCGAACCCCCCCCCCCCCCCGCGCAAGCCAATTTCCCCCCAGCCTTGGGTCTCTGAGGTCAAAACCCCCCCTCCCCATGGGGGTGGGACACCGCTGGGTCCTGGGTTCTTCGGGTCTTTGGTTCCCCAGCAAACCCAGCCCCCCTGGCGAAAGCAAAATCCCGTCCACAGCTCTGCTTTTGCAGCTCCTGCCCCCAGTTCCAGCCTTCTTCCGAACCACCACACCACCTGGCTTGTTTGAAGCGCGCCACAAAGCCTCGTTGGAGCGCCCCATCGCCTCTGAGCAGCGCGCGGCCAGTTCTTGCTTGCAGCACGCCTTCGCAGTGTGCTGTCTGAGCTAAAGTTACAAGCCTCTGGGCAGCAGGGACATCCTTTGTGCTAGCCAGGCTAGTTCCAACTTAATCTGACGACAACTGCAGGTAACACAGTGATTGAGTGAATTATGCTTCCAAGTGACTTGGATGAAAACATTGGCTGCTGTCCTCGTCGCCCTGCGCTCAGTGTCTTTGTTGGAAAGTGATTTGTATGTGTTTGGGCACCTTCACCTTTCCTTTGCTTTTGTGAATTGTTCACTTTTTATTTACTGTTTCTGCTGGTCAGCCTCGGGCTGTAGATTTACTCTCATCAAGTCCTTTGTTTGGGCACTGAGTTTCTCAGCGCCCTTTTGTATGCAACTTGGCTGCACATGTGAACACTCTCTACGTTGACAGTGATCATACCTTGATGGACGGAGGCAGCAGCCGGTGACAAACGAAATTTCGTACGTACGCTGGTCCCTACATCAGTGACAGCAGAACTCACATCAGTGCTCTCATCCCCGACCGAATGGGAATCATGCCTGAAGCACAGGCGAAACCTGCTAACAAAGGCAACACAAACCAGCCTACAATGCCTGCAAAATAATCCACCACCACCAGCAGCACCAGTGCCGGTGACAGCAGTCGATTTTTGGAAGGTGCCCAACTCACCCTTCAGCACCTCCTTTCAAACACTCAGTGGCAAAGGGGACAGATCCCACTAACACACGCCGCCATACCCCATACCCACAGACGTCAAGAAGCGAAAACCAAACACACAGAAGCCAACACGCTGACCATAATAAACCAACATCAGCACAACTCGGCCCCCATTCACAATCGAAAACAGCACCAACATCACAGTCCACCAAGGTACCCCCCCCCCCCCGTGTCTAGGAACCGCCTTGCGCAAGAACCGCCCCCTGGTTCCGCGGTCAAACATTGCCGGTTCCTGGGCACGGGGGGGGGGGGGGTATGACCACTTCCTCATCCATATGTTATGCCAGTCAGAATACAGGCCACAACGGGGCAGGGATATACCAACCAGGTCCCCACCACCATCATACATGATGCACCTATGTCGACAAGGGTGATTCATGATGCATGTCATACCAACACACCTCTTCCTCTTCGTATGTTATTTTCCCGCGCATGTTATTATGGGGCGGGGCCCAAGCCCAGAACTCAGTTTGGACTGGAATATGTACAAAAAAAACCCGCGTGTTTTGACTTGTTTTCCTTGTGTAAAGGTTGCCAGGGTCGGCCCTGTTAGCTTCAAGGCTTTGTTGTTTTTTTGCTATTTTATTTGTCAACAACGCACATGTTTTTGAGTTCTGAGGTAGCACACAACAATTTCTGCACCTCAGCTTCGTGAATAGAGGATTTCTGACAATGCTTTGCAGTTTTGGAACAATCCCTGGGCCCTGAGTAGTTGGAGGAATGGGATTTTTCTAGCCCAAGACACCTGAGGCTTTTCTGCAACCCTTGTTCAATGCTTTTGAATATCTGAGTAAAGATACTCAAGAATGCGTGGTGTTATCGCCATGGAGACTCGGCCCCCTGCTGGGGTTCTGCCCCATGGGTGAAATGGGTGTGCCTCAGCACAAAACGGGCGTTGTCACAACCTACAACACATTTGGGCCATGCTGTCGGACCTGAGATGGGCCTTGAGACACTCCTAGTTCAGTATACTATACCGTACAAAGGGCCGTGCCATAGTTGGCCATGATTTGTTCGCAGTGAAACACTCAAGCACCCATGCAAGGTCATAAGTACAAGGACAAGGACACAAAGTGTTCCTCGATTGCGGTGACACGACCCCCCACCCCCTATTTTTCTCCGAGTTCTGTTGTTTTTCATTGCAGACACAATCGTAAACACCACAAGTTCTGATCCCAATTAGAACCAAGGTACCGTGCCAATCCTAATTTTTTTGCGGAAATAATTAATTCCCGGTCCAACGCGTTGTTTTGCCACAAAAAAAAACGCAAAAAAAATATTAATTTTTGGCGTTGTGCCCTTCGCAAAAATGGGTTCCACAAAAAAAAATCGCAAAAAAAATTTTTTGCCCCTGCCCTCCTTTGCAGAAATACCACAATTGCGGCACGGATGCTGTGTTTGCCCCACTGCTTGTTGCCCCACCCCCCCACCCTTCTGTTTCTCAGACCCCATTCTGCTCCTTGCTGTGCTGTCAGAGAATGTATTATGAAGCAGGGTACCCACGAGCGTCAGGTATTGTGTGAGCACGTTGGACATATTTGAATTTGGATATTGGTGTGCCCCAAAGCAGATAAAGGGGCTAGTTCAGTATGCCTGCGTAGGATTGGACTGCAATCCCACAGTCCAAATGCCTGTGTAGGATTGGACTGCAATCGACATCATACACGTGTCCTCTAGGTCCTTGATGGCTATTCTATATCATATTCGTGTCCTCTAGGTCCTTGATGGCTATTCCATATCATACGCGTGTCCTCTAGGTCCTTGACGGCTATTCTATGTCATACTTGTGTCCTCTAGGTCCTTGATGGTTGTTGTATTCCATACGTGTGTCCTCTAGGTCCTTGAAGGCTATTCTATATTGCATCCGTGTCCTCTAGGTCCTTGATGGTTGTCCTATTTCATACTCGTATCCTCTAGGTCCTGCATGGCTCTTATATATCATACTTGTGTCCTCTAGGTCCCTGATGGTTGTGCTATATCATACTCCTGTCATCTTGGTGCTTGATGGCTATTCTATATCATACACTTGTCCTCGAGGTCGTTGATGGCTATTCTATATCATACTCATGGCCTTTTAGGTCCTTGATGGCTATTCTATATCATACTCGGGGCCTCTAGGTTCTGGTCGGTTGTTCCATGTCATACTCGTGGCCTCTAGGTTCTTGATGGCTATTGTGTAACATATTCGTGTCCTCTAGGTCATTGATGGCTATTCAATATCATACACGTGTCCTCTAGGTCCTTGATGGCTATTCTATATCATGCTCTTCTCCTCTAGGTCTTTGATGGTTGCCGTATATCATACTCGTGTCCTCGAGGTACTTGATGGTTGTTCTATTTCATACTCGTATCCTCTCGCTCCTTGATGGCTATTCTATATCATATTCATGTCCTCTAAGGTCCTTGAACAGCTATTGTATATCATAGTTGTGTCTTCTAGGTCCTGGATGGCTATTCTATATCATACTCCTGTCTTCTAGGTGCTTGATGGCTATTATATATCATACTCGTGTCCTCGGGGTCCTTGATGGTTGTTCTATATCATACTCCTGTCTTCTAGGTTCTTCATGGCTATTCTATATCATACTTGTGTCCTCTAGGTCCTTGATGGCTATTCTATATCATACTCATGTCTTCTAGGTCCTTGATGGCTATTCTATATCATACTTGGGTCCTGTGGGTCCCTGATGGTTGTTCCATATCATACTCGTGTCCTCCACGTCCTTGATAGCTCTTGTACATCATACTCGTGTCCTCCGGGTCCTTGATGGCTGTTCGATGGGTGTGAATATGACACCGAGGTAGCGGACCGCACTCACTTGCAAAAACGTCAGTAAGTTGGGCACGGTTTTTTGACAAAGCAAATCCGGGCCACACATTGTTACAGTTTCCGGCCCTCATGATCTAGAATAGCCATCAACGACCTAGAGGACACGAGTATGATATAGAATAGCCATCAACTACCTGGAGGACACAAGTATGATATGGAATAGCCATCAAGGAACCAGAGGACACAAGTATGATATCGAACAACCATCCAAGACCTAGCGGGCACAATTCTGATGTAGAATAGCCACCAAGGACCTAGAGGACACGAGTATCATATAGAATAGCCATCAAGGACCTAGAGGACACGATTATGATATACAATAGCCATCAAGGACCTAGAGGACACGAGTATGATATAGAATAGCCATCAATGACCTAGAGGACACGTGTATGATATAGAATAGCCATCAACCACCTGGAGGACACGGGTATGGTATAGAATAGCCATCAAGGACCTAGAGGACACGAGTGTGATATAGGAGAGCCATCAAGGACCTGGAGGACACGAGTGTCATATAGAATAGCCATCAATCACCTAGAGGACACAAGTATGATACAGAATAGCCATCAAGGACCTAGAGGACACGAGTATCAGATCACATAGCCATCAAGGACCTAGAGGACACAAGTCTGACATAGAATAGCCACCAAGGACCTAGAGGACGCGAGTATCATCTAGAACAGCCATGAAGGCCCTAGACAACACGATTATGATGTAGAATAGCCATCAAGGACCCGGAGGACGCGCATATCATATAGAACAGCCATCAAGGACCAAGGGATTCGCCTATAGGCGAATCACAGGATTCACCCCATAATACCACTCATATGCACTATCACTATAGAATCTTTTAAAGATTTTTGGCCAGTGAAGGAGCAAGCATCAGTGTTGGTTTTGTGTACTGTGTATGTGTGAGCTGTACCTGTCAGGAGGTTAGGGGGGAATCTAGAGGACACGATATGATACAAGATAGTCATCACGGACCTAGAGGACACGAATATGATATAGAATAGCCAGCAAGGACCTAGAGGACACAATTATGATATAGAATAGCCATCAAGGACCCGGAGGGCGCGAGTATCATATAGAACAGCCATCAAGGACCTAGAGGACACGATATGATACAAGATAGTCATCATGGACCTAGAGGATAGGAATATGATATACAATAGCCATCAAGGACCTAGAGGGCAGGAGTATGATATAGAATAGCCATTCACGACCTAGAGGGCACGAGTATGATATAAAATAGCAGTCAACACCGAGAGGACACGATGATGATATAGAATAGCTATCAAGGACCTAGAGGACACGTGTGTGATATAGAATAGCCATCAAGGACCTAGAGGACACTAGTCTGACATAAAATAGCCACCAAGGACCTAGAGGACACGAGTATCATATAGAATAGCCATCAAGGACCTAGAGGACACGAGTATGATATGGAATAGCCATCAACGTCCTAGAGAACACGTGTATGATATAGAATAGGCATCAAGGACCTAGATGACACGCGTTTGATACTGAATAGCCATCAATGACCCAAAGGACACAAGTATGATATAGAATAGCCATCAATGACCTAGAAGACACGAGTATGATATAGAATAGCCATCAAGGACCGAGAGGACACGAGTGTCATATAGAATAGCCACCAAGGACTTAGAGGACACGACAATGATATAGAATCGCCATCAAGGACCTAGAGGACAGGAGTATGATATCGAATAGCCATCAATGATCTTGAGGACACTAGTATGATATAGAATACTCATCAAGGACCTCGAAGGCACAACCATGATATAGAATACCCTCATACTCGTGTCCTCTAGGCCCTGAATTGCTTTTGTCTCTCACCTTGCTGTCCCCCAAGTGTTTGATGGCTATTCTATATCATCCCCGTGTCCTCAAGGCCCTTGATGGCTGTTCCGTATCGTTCCCGTGAGCTCTTGGCCCTTGATGGGTGTCCTATATCACACTCGTGTCTTCTAGGCCCTTGATCGCTATTATGTATTATATGCATGTCCTCTCGGGCCTTGATGCCAGTTCTATATCATGTTCGTGTGCTTTAGGCCCTTGATGGCTATTCTATATCATGCTCGTGTGCTTTAGGTCGTTGATGGCTATTATGTATCATAGTGGTGTCCTCTAGGTCCTTGATGGCTATTCTATATCCTACTCTTACTCTCGAGGCCCTTGATGCCTATTCCATCTCACACTGCTTCCCCCTAGCCCCTTGATGGCTATTCTATACCATACTCGTGTCCTCCCGGGCCCTTGATTGCTTTTCTATGTTATACTCGTGTCCTCTAGGTCCTTGATGGCTATTCTATATCATACTCGTGTCCTCTAGGTCCTTGATGGCTATGCTACATCATACTCGTGTCCTCTCCGCCCTTGATGGCTATTATATTTCATACTCATGTCTTCTTGCCCTAACATGGCTATTCTTTTTCATAATCGTGTTCATAATCGTGATCATAATCGTGTGAGGCCCTTCATGGCTATTCTATATCATACTAGTGTCCTCTAGGCCCCTTGATGGCTATTCTATATCATACTCGTGTCGGACGGGACCCTGGATGGCTAATCTATATCTTTCTTGTGTCCTCCACGGCCTTCATGGCTGTTTTATATCATACATCCGTCGACATCCGGGAGACATTCGTGGACGTCCGGGGAACGTCCGCGGACATCTGTTGACATCTGGGAGACATCCGCCGACAACCGGGAAACATCTACTGACATCCGCGAACATCCGCGGAAATCCGGAAAACATCTGCGGACATCCGGGATCTGTACGCGTACATCCACGGACATCCGTGGACATCCGGAAGACATCCGCGGAGATCTGGGAAACATCCGCGGACATCTGCGAACATCCGGGACCCACCTACTCACATCAGGAAACATCCGCGGTCGTCCGAGAAACATCCGGGGACATCCGTGGACATTTGGGGACGTCCGGGAAACATCCGCGGACATCCGTGGACATCCAAGAGACATCCGTGGACATCCGGGAGACATCCACAGACAAACCGGGAAACATCCGCGGACATCCGCAAACATCGGGGACACATCCGCCGACACATGTGGACATCTGGGAGACATACGCCAGGATCCAAGAAACGTCCGTGGACATCCGCGGACGTCCACGAAACATTCAAGGACGCCCTCGGACGTCCGGCAAACATTCGCGGACATCCGGAAAACATCTGCGGACATCCGCAAACATCCGAGAAACATCCGCAGACATTTGTAGACATCCGGGACATATCCGCGGACAAACCTGGAAACATCCGCGGACATCTACGGACATGGCGGAAATCCGGGAAACATCCGCGGACATGCGCGGACATCCGGAAGACATCCGCGGACATCCGGGAAACGTCCGCGAACATCCGTGGACATCCGGGGAACATCCGCGGACATCTGTGGGCATCCGGGCAGCATCCAAGGATATCCGCGGACGTCCGGCAAAACATCAGCGGACATCCGCAGACATCCGGGAAACATCGGCGGATATCTGTGGACATCCGTAAAACATCCACGGACATCCGGGAAACGTACGCGGACATCCGTGGACATCCGGGAGACATCCGCGGACACACCAGGGAACATCCGTGGACATCCGCGGACATCGGGAAACATCTGCGGACATTCGGGAAACATCCGCGGACATCCGGGAAACATTCGCAGACACGTGTGGACATCGGGGAGACATCTGCGGACATCTAGGAAATGTCCGCTAACATCCACGGACATCGGGAAACATCTGCAGACATCCGGGAAACATCCGCGGACATCCGGGAAACATCCACGGACATCTGGGAATCATCCGCGGACATTCGCGGACATCCGGAAACCATCTTCAGACATCCGCGGACATCGGGAAACATCTGCGGACATCCGCGGACATCCAGGAAGCATTTGCGGACATCCGCGGACATCCGTGGACATCCAGGAATCATCCGTGGACATCCGCTGACATCCGGGAAACATACTCGGACAGCCGCGGACATCTGGGAAACATCCGCAAATATCCCGGACACATCCGCAGACATCCGTGGACATCGGGGAGGCATCCGCGGACACCCGGGAACCGTCCGCGGACATCCGCGGACTGCTTTTTTGCCCACAGTATTTTTCGGATATGGTTAGAGACAAGGACACCACAAGGGCTAGTCTTTTAGGTGCGTCTTGTTTATTTTGTTATTCTGTTGGCCTACGGTTCTTGGCACAACGTCCTGTGTCCTGTATGTTGGCTGCAGAATTTTAATGGACTGTGCGGATGACGTTGCGGTGCTTTTGTTGTTGAGCAAAGCAGGATCGGAGCCTTCAGCTCCAGATAGGCTTGCTCCGTTCGTCCCCCCTGCCATGTGCTGTAATTGGCAACCTTCAAGCACACTGGCTGGATTTGAGAGCGGCCTCCCCAGGCTCTGTGTGATCCTGCGCATTTTTGTGAGCAAGCATTCCCCTGCACCATATGAAGCATGTGACCGGGACAGAGCAGATTTGAACCTGGCGTGCTCTGTTGCGGGTTCTTGTAAAGCCTCTGCCTCAGGCATTTTCTATTTCATCAGATGGTTTGTCCTTTTCAGATTCATGCCCAGCTGCACCTCCGCCCTATGTGAAACACAAGGTGAATCAGACCACCCTGTTCTCAGGCAGATGAAATGAGCAACCAAAGTGTTCGTGATTTTCAGGACCGAGTTGTGGAGTGGCTGGGCTTGAAGGGTTGTCCAATTGCGGGAAGGTCTGCAACGTCCAGTGATGCTGTATTACCAGACCCGGAGTCCATGTTGGATGGTGCCGCTGGCAGTGAAGTATGGGTGGCCTACAGCAGACATGAAGTGGAAGTTTTTATTGAAGACATGCAACGTTTGCTCCAAGACTTCACTCATGCTGCGACTATCGCAGGCTCAGCATCAGCAGTGGCAAGCTCACCGTTAGGGAAAGGACCAAGACCACGGTGGAGACTAAGACCACAGTGGAGGCTATGCAGCCTTTTGCTGACGTGTTTCATCGCTGATTCTGGCACAATGCTGTGCCAAGAGGCTCCTGAGGTGGTTGTCAATTGGTGGCAGCAACCATGCAAAGAAGAACAGGATGGCTTTATTGTTGATTTCGATACGTATGTTAACTCTGGGTGGATCCAATCCGAAAGGTTGGAACGGTGGGGATACAGCAAAGCAAGGTTGACAAACAACAAGACATTTCCCCTGGCAAGCCTTTTTGTCATTGAGCATCTTGTGAAGGAACACTTGATAGACTCTACTTCTGAAGCTGAATGGAATTTGATTGTAGAACAATGGCATGGCAATGGAGTATCCGAGAATACATGGCAGACTTTGTTGCACGATGGTGAGCAGTTTCTTAAGAGAAAGGTCCAAGCGAACAAATCAGGCATCGAGGTGCTTGGTCAAATCGTGGAATTGAAGGGCTATGTCGTGTTCTGGCGGATTCCACCTTTGGTTGCCTGCCTCATGTGGCAGTGGTTTGTGCTGGGAGAGGCAGCAACCAGAGATACTTATCGTGGAATCTGGAATTATGGAATCTGTTTCGTTGCCTCGAGTAAGGGCGCCGTGCTGACCAACAGTTTCATCTCCAACAACAACCAGCTCAACACTGAGGCTGTGGCAAACATTGTTGATGAGCTCAAAAGCATTGTGCGTCTGCCTAACGACGTGCTTGATGCGGAGTGTTGGTCTCTCTCGAGATTGGACAGTGAAGCTCTTGCAAGCCATCGCCGGAAACCGTCTTTTTCAGGTACTTTCGATAGCTTGGGTTGCATTGATTGGAGGGGACACCCATCAAACAGGGTTGTTTCGGGAAAAGAGGGTTGAAAGAGACCTGAAACTGGACCCACGTTGTAAGTTTCTGGATTATGCGATGCCTCTTGAGGAACTTCCATCATTTTGGTTGACGGATCTCTTATTTTTTGCCCAGTCTCAGGAACGCGGGAAAACGGCAGCTGTCTGTTCAAGATGGTGGCTTTCTATAAAGGTCACGCCGAGCAACCACATTCAAGCAAGTGTGACGGTGTTTTCATTGCACAGGGCACGGAAAGCAACGCACCTCTTTGGTACGGGTCATGCCTGGGACTATTGCGCCAGTATTGTACGGACCCCCAAGGCGGCTAGGCGCAGCAGGGGATTGGAGTACAACGTTGCTTTCAGGCGATTTCCAATTGCGCCCCCCCCCCCCCCCCCGTGATTGTTTGGCTGGGCTCAATCAAGCCTCAGGGCTTGACCCAACATGGAGTGTTGGCGCCAAAGGGGCCGGAAGAATATTGTTTGTGGAAATGAACCGTAATGTCGCATTTCAGACTCAGGGAATCCAATCTTGGGGCAGTTGAGTTGGTCTGCACAGTGGCCTTGGGTACCGCGCTCCATTCGTGGTTGGGGCAAGTCTCAGTGTAAACCACTTTGCATTGCAGAACACTTTTCTGTTTTCCTTTTGCTCCACAAATGTCATCAAGTGATGTGGACAGCGATTCGGAAATCTTGGCGGATCACACCGCCAGTTTGGTCGCTCATCCATCTGCCCCCCAAACGTAACCCTCGCCTCTCACCCTCCTCTGGACCGTAGGCTGACCCCCCCCCCCCCCACAACCTCGCCCCCATCCTCCCTGATGGCCCCAAGATAGTGCAGGAGAGAGCTCGGTACAGACCTGCTCAGGCGGGAGTCCTGTCTTGCTTGACCGTCTCGCTATATGTGATGGCCCCTACCCCTGGCCCTGCGCCTGCCCCTTCTCAGGCTGGGGATGTTGCAGGTTTTGGCCCGATGCGGTTTCAATATGATATTGGGCCATTATGAAGGGTCTGCCGGGCAACCCCCGTCTTTTGTCCTGCCTTTTGTTCAGTGGGGGGTCTCCGTGACCGTGTATTTTTGTGACAGCGGGATTTCCCCTTTTTCCTCTTATCGATGGGCATTTCGAGGACCATGATGGAACCATTTGGTGGTTTTGGATGGGTTTCACTCGGCGGGGCTCACACAGCTTCGCGTGTGAAGGCTAGTGGGGCTGTGTGAGATGCCGATACTTATTTTGACACTGGATGTTCTGCCTGTGGCATGAGTATTATGATTGGCACAGTGCGTACATTCTTTCATTATTTCAGGTCCCGCCGTGGAAGGGCTGCAAACTGCAGAATCAAAACCTGTCGTGGGCGTGAACTCCGATGCCAAAGCACTGGAGAAAGGCCGCGCCAGCATCGAGAAAGACACACTGCCAATGAAGAAGAGACAGGGGCACAGGGGCGTGGCGAAAGGTCAAGGTGAGGGGTCGCTGACACAGCGACAGGGGAAGGGACAGAGGGGGAAGGGCGCCGGGCAAGCAGCGCAGCACGCAGACGACGGGGGGCGGACGGTGCAGAGCAAGGCCCCTCCTGAGGCGCCGCGACAGCGGCAGCCCGACGTGCGGGAGCAGCTCTGCTCGGCCCTTCGTGAACGGGACGCCCTTGTGGCAGAGAAGCGCAAGTGGCAGGCGGAGGATACGCTGCTGCAGGCGCAGTGGGACGTGCTGGTGAAGGAGCGGGATGTGTTGGCCGAGGAGTGCGTGGAGCTGCAGAGGGTCCAAGAGGACATGGTGGCCCAGCTCCTGGAAGCCCAAGAGCAGGCGGAGGGGCTGGTGCAGCAGTGGCGAGAGGCCTCCGCGGCCTCGGAGCAGCTGCGGCGGACCGTTGCGGCGCTCCGCACGGACTTGAGGGCCAGCGAGGGCCGCTACACGGCCCTGCGCAACGCAATGCGGGGGCACGTGGACGCCGCCATGGCCACGCGGGAGGGGCTGCTGTGGGCGATGGCGCGGGAACAGGCGGCCGCCCACGGTCCGGAGCACCGCGCGAGGGCGGATGGGGAGGAGGTCGTGCAGGGCCTTGAAGGGCGGGCGGCGGTGGGCGAAGCGGACGGCGTGCAGGGCCCCGAGGCGTCGCGGGCCGCGGGCCCACCCGTGCCGACCGCGGACGTTGAAAGCGTGTGGCACGCGCACGCGGCGGTCCTCACGGGCCTGCGGACGCTGATGCTGCAATGCGCCGATGCCGGCGACCAAGAGGAGCGGGGGGGAGGGCCTGTGGAGCGGGGGCGGGGACTGCAGGGGCCGCCGCTGGGCTCGGATCCCACGGCGCAGAGGCCCGGGTCCAGTGCGCATGACGGGGTCGAGTGGGGGCGCCGCGGGGACGTTTGCCACTTGACAGAACTCGTTCGCCGCTTGTGGCGCGGCGGTCGGGCGGTGGAGGTTGAGCTGCGACGCGCACAAGAGGCGCTGTGTCACACGCTGACGCAGTGCGGCGCGTCGGACGCTGCGCTGCGCCAGATCGACGCGGCACTGCCTCCGCTCGACGGCGTCGCGGCGGAGGGCGCAACGGGGGAGGGCGCGCCACAACCGGAGGCTCTGGAAGGGGCGCTGGAGGCGGAGGTGGAGCGGCTGTCCCGCACCGCCGCCGTGCCGCAGCGGCTGCAGCACCTCCACGTGTTCATTGCGGAGCTGCTGGGGCGCAAGGAAATCACGGCCCAGGCCTTGACCGCCCGGAACGCGGTGCTGGAGGCGGGATGCCGGCGTCTCCGCGACGCGGCAGCCCGCACCAAAGCGACGGCGTGTCCCGCTTCGAGACGCAGGTCCGCCGGCGAGTCACAGAGCTCGCCTGCCACAACAGCGCGTCCGAAAAAGCCCGTGCCCAGCGACAGCAGCAGGCGGCCACCGCGGAGCACGAAGCCGGCGGCCGCGGCCAAGAGGCCGGTGGCTGGTCGCCATGGCCCGGCCGCTGGGGGGCCGCATGGCAGCCCCGCATCGGAGGGCACCGCGGGGCCTCAGAATGCGGCAGACGACGCCCAACTGCCGCACTTGGAGCGCATCGTGGAGCAGGTGGAGCAGTGCTCCGCGCTGCCGATGGATGTGGGACCGCAGACCACTGTTCAGGGGGAGACCCGTGGCAGTGATGAGGCGAACATGACACACACGGACAACGAACCCCACGTCCAGGCCGCAGTGCGGCCGCTGCCGCGCGAAGGTCCTGCTCAGGAGTATCATCCGGGATCCCCGGCACTGAATTCCGCTGTTGTGGAGGTTGATGAGGCGTTGGCTCGACGCTCTGCTCCTCTCAAGGCCCTGTTGCATTTGTCATTTCCGCAGGGCTTCACCAAAGGACGTGCCAGTGACCACGACCGTGACCGCGGCTGTACCCCTCACACTCCCCCGAGTCTGAGTGCAGACAGTGACTACGACCCTGGGCCTGACCCTAACCCGAGCCGCAATCAAAGGAGTGCACCCATTTTGGCTGGGCTCAAGGCGGTGGCACCGCAACTCGACGAATCGGCACAATTTGAAGAGGCCATGGAGGCCCTCCTTGTGGACTGCGACGCATTGGTTTGGGGCCTTGAGGGCCGATTGGCAGCGGCGGCGGAGCTGCTGTGCGCTCGGGCGCAGGAGGCGTCTCGGCCTCCCGACAGCGGCGAACACGGAGAGCGCGCGGTGAACCAGCGGTGTATTGCGATGTGGCATCGCAGCATCGATGTCGCCGCGAAGGTGCAGCGGCTGCAGCCGCTGAGCGACGCATTGGAGACCGCCCTGGGGTACCCCTGTGAAGTAGGCGACGCGACGGCAGTCACCGATACCACGGGTGATGCCGCGGGCTTGTGCCTTGACACGAAACCGCAGCAGCTGGACACCACCGTGCAGCGAATGGAGGCGGATTTGCTGGGCAGCAGCCGCCTGCAGCAGCGGTATGGCCTGGTGGCTGTGGTCAAGGAAGAGTGGAAGCGACGGGGCGTTGTGATGGTGGAGGAGGAGGAAGCCCGGGCCCCGCTGTTGTCAGAGTTGGAGAACGCCGGGGGACCCCAGCAGGGCATGCCGCACGCGCCGACGGCCCAGCAGGGCATGCCGCACGCGCTGACGGGCTCGCAGGGAGGGGGCTGGCTCCCTCCGTGTCGGCTCCGGGCGGACGTCTCTTGTTCCGTCCGCCTGCCGCACCGTGACGGGCAACACCTTGACCCCTGTCACACGGCACAGCACCCGCATTCGCTGCGCGGCGCGGAAAACGTGGCTTTCATTGGCATTGAGATGGCAGAGGAACTGTTGGTGGACGCCGGAGACGGACGCTGGGTTACCTCTGGTGGCCTTGAGAGCGGTGGGGTGAGGGTTCTGCTTGTCAGGGGCCCTGCAATGCGCGATGGCGTGTGTGCTGGCGACGTGGTCACCCACGTGGATGGCCAACCAACGAATTCGCTTGGACACGTCCAAACCGCCGTGGGCCGTATCAACGTGGGGGAGACGGTGTTTCTGACTGTCGTGCGTGGCGCGGAAACACTCAATATCCCCGTCCGCACCGGCCAAGTGGAGAGCACAGTGTTCCTTCCCGGCACACGGCACCTCCACGAACTTACGTTGTGCAGGTTACCGACAGCGGAGCTGACAACCTGAGGGGGAGGGCAGGGATGCATTGGAAGGTGGGGGGGTTACCCCCCCCCCTCCAGGGCGCCCAGCCTATGCCCAGCCACTGTCTCCCTGACGCCAAGTGGCCAGCTTCAATGGCGTTTGTAACCGACAGTAACCGCCCCCCAACCGCTTCGGCAACCTCCTCCAACCGGCTGTCTAACCGCCTCTGCAGCCACCTTTGAGGCCTCGTGCCTTCTAATGCATCCCTGCCTGAGGGTCCTGGAACCATCTCCTGCGTCTCCGGCAGCACAACCTCTCTGTCCTGCTCCCATGCGGCTTTATCGCCTTCAGCTCCTGTGCCAACCCGCAAGTGTTGCATTCAACCCCATGCCTGGTGTCCCAGTGTCCGTGTATGCAAACCCTGACAACTCCGTCTGGCTGACCCGACACTGGCTGTCTGAGGCCATTGAGTTCTCATCTGTGGACCGTTGCAGTGGCATGTGTAAAAACCAAGGAGATGGCTCTGTATTACTGTCACCGGGTGATATGTATGTGGAATCAGCATGCGTACGATTTTGTCATGGAAAACATCTGCTACGAATCTCCACCGCTGAGTTCTTTTGTAAATATGACGTTTTTTTAGATTTTGGGTGTGTGCAGTTGTTCTAATGTCTTCATCAGAGGAGCCTCACTGAGTCTACGTGATATGCCGTGTTTCATCTGGCCCCTGGGAGACAGCCAGCAGTGTGCAGGCAATGTTCAATGATTTGATTTATCTAACACTTTCAGGAACACATGTGCTCTTGGTCCCCAGGGATCGAGGGGATGCATAGTGCAAAAAAAAAAATGGTGCTCTTGAATTTTGGTGTCAATGAATGAAGTGAGCTGTGTAGTGCCCGAATGAAATACTTCTGCTTTCTCTTGATAGGATCTGTGAAGGGGCATACTGAGCAATTAATGCCGCCATTGGTGGCTGCAATTTTTCTGGCATTGAATGGTACCCTCAGTGTGTATGTGGGGGCGGGGGGGGACTTCGATTTGGAGTCACCCTTAGTTAAAAGACACATCTTACGGATCTTCTTTGCCTCATTCCTTGCACAGAGCTGATCTGTCCCCTTTTGTATCATTGGCCATGTATATCGTGTTAAGCGGAGTTCAAGAGCGAGCACATCCCACCTAATTGGCCTTGGGCCTTCCACAATGGTGTTTGAAGGCAAGGGAGTTCAAAGCAACTTGCTCCGTAAGGGGGCAAGAGGTTTCATGGAGGGCGATTGAGGCCATTTCCTGAACGAGCCGCTCCAATGGAGGGCTATCATCTTGAGGGTACAAAACCGTGAATACCCCCAACGCGGACTTTTGAAAATCGGCGTTGGACAGTGGAAAAATGAAACCTCTGTTTTTTACACCTTCCATGGAACATCAATAGAGCTTGCTTGCAAAATGACCTCCTCCATCTTCCATGCGCTGTCCAACGCTGAAATTGTCGTTGGTATTCATTCGAGTTGCGTACCACAGTGCTCCAGGAACCGCATCCTGTCTGCAATGATTTGGCCCAGCAACAAATCCAGCGGGCATCACCGCCTACATCTGAAATTCCCGCTCCACCGGCACTGGCCCAGGGTCCACTTCCTACAGAATCCTAACGCCGAAATCGGCGTTGGCCAAACTACGCGATCATATCACATTTTTTGCACTGTGCCTCCCAGCTATCCGGGTGGGGGCTCCCGGTAAATCATATCACATTGAAGGAGCAACATGCTTTTCATAAGGTGAGACACACACACACCCTTACTTCTGGTCGCTCCATTTTCAGATTCACAGTGTTGGGTAAGCAATTTTAAAAGAACATCGGCAGGCCAAATGGATGAGATGATATCTCCCAAACCTCCACGTGTCTCCCTGTGAAAGACTCCCTCGGCCTCAGCGTCTTGCCTTTTTTCAGCACTGTGGCTCCCAGCTATCCGGGTGGGGCCTCCCGGGCCACGTAAGCGTTGACGTACTACAATGGAGTTCAAACAGTGGAGCCAGGTCGACGATGCAGCCTTCGCCTATGTTCACGTCTCTCTTTTTGAGGGAGGCTGTTGTGGCTGCATTGGGCAATGGTCGTGGGTATAAAACCACCCCCCAATTGGGGATAAAACCACCCCCAACCCCCGTTTTGGCCATTTTTGACCCCTGGGGTGGTTTTATGCCACCTGGGGGTGGTTTTATCCCGCCTTATGGGGGTGTGGGTTTATCCCCTCATAGGGGTGGTTTTATCCCCGCAAAGGGGTGGTTCTATCCCCCCAAGGGGGTTCTATCCCCCCATTAGGTCATTTGGGGGGGGGGGGGGTTATTGCCCCTTTGGCGTGGTTTTGTCCCCGCTTTTCGGTGATTTTTCCCCCCATTGGGCGGGGGGGGGGGGGGGTTGTCACCCTTTTAGGGGTGGAGGGGTATGGCGCCTCTCTACGTTAACCATGAACCACAGTACCGGAAGCAAGTTCGGGTATGGAGGTAGGAGAGGTGATGGAGGGTGAGGGAACGACATATGGTTTTACACTCAGTGTTTTATTTCCCATGCTCTTTGTATATGTGTTATAGGATGTCTGACCTGGCTGGGGACAATTTTACAAATGGGGTCTGAGATCGGATTTCAGACATGATTTGGGTTTGCTATTCATCCAGTTCGACATGCATTGCTTTTGTGGCAGCATTGCATCGCTTTTGTGGCAGCATTGCTCAGACTGCTTTTGTTTGCTGTGTTGTGTCATGTATTGCTTTGGTGACATAGAACCACCCCGGGGTGGTTTTATCACCATGAAGGGGGTGGTTTTAACAGGGGGGGTGGTTTTAGTCCCCAAAAGGGGTGGTTGTATCCCCCCAAAGGGGTGGTTTTATCCCCCGAAAGGGGTGGTTTTATCCCCCTAAAAAGTGGGCATAAAACCACCCGGGGTGGTTTTAAGGGTGGTTTTATCCCCCATTTGGGGGTGGTGTTATGCCCGGGACCACATTGGGCAAGGGATGTGCATACATCAGCAATCTATTGAGGAATGGTTTGATGCATAGCTGAAAACTGAGTGAAGTGCTGCAGAAAGCCAAAAATGCTACCTCTCTTCAAAAAGGGTAACCTCTGAGCTCCAAGACCTGTACCATGCCCTAATCTGGATGGGAGAGATATATTGTGGTGTAGGGAGGAATTTTGAGGCTTTGCTTTCATTTCATTTAAGCTGAGCATTTTTCCATAATTCTGTGCATTCGAGCTGCAAAGTTGCACCAGGCATCATTGAATTGGATAATGTCGTTCACGCTGCAAATATTTGCATGCCAGCAACTACTTGTTGGCTGCAAGTGGAGAATGATGCCTCGGGTGTGGAAAGTTTCCCTGTCCTTTGTACCTTACTCTGTATGTGTTCATACCTTCAGTGGAAGTGGATTTGCTCAGGTCCCCTGAGTCACCACGGTTCACACCTCTATCACTCAACTTACGCACATTCTGTGAACTCAGGCGGGAGCACCGCCACGCAAAAAAAAAGGAGAATGTTGACCGCGCTTGATGCACTGAGGAGAGACTGAAAAACTGCATTAGCAGGTTGTGCACCAATCCCGTTTGACCCCCCCTCCCCCCCCCTGCCCGCACCCAATCGCAAATAGGGTGAAAACTACATAAATACGGGCTGAAACATGCTTTACATACCTTGGATGGTCATTTTAGGTGATCACAATATCAAAAAAACAAGTTCGGAAAACTTCGATTTTTGAGCTGCCCAGGGTGAAAAACTGCATAAGCAGGTTGTGTACCAATTCCTTGGGAGAACCCCCCACCCCCCCCGGCGCCCTATACCCAAGTAAGGTGAAAAACACATAAATACGTCCTAAAAAATGCTCTACATACCTTTGATGGTCATATTTCGTGGTCACAATATCAACAAAATAAGTTTCGGAAACTTTGATTTTTGAGGTGCCCAGGGTGAAAAACTGCATAAGCGTACCAATTCCTTGGGAGGACCGATGTTTTGCCAAAAATATACGTTTTGTTCATAGTGCTTACTGTTTTTCTTGAGCTGTACATGGACTGTCCAGAGATGTTTGACAGTACGAGACAGAATGCGAATTGACTGACGTGCGGGGCAGGTGAGGGAAGCAATCACAAACCCCCCCCCCCACACCCAATACCCAAATAGGGTGAAAAACACATAAATACGGCCTAAAACATGCTCTATATACCTTGGATGGTCGTATTGTGTGGTCACAATATCAAAAAAATAACTTTCGGAAACTTCGATTTTTGAGCTGCCCACAGTTAAAAACTGCATGAGCAGGTTGTGCACCGGCCCATTCACTCATGTAAACTATTATTGGTCGCAAGAACCAATTCGCGTCTTTGGCACGGGTTGTGACGGGCCCGAAGCAAGGCTAGAGACTGCAAAACACGTCCTTCCGTATCCTAGTAGGCATATACTGTCACAACATCCCCACTCACACCCCTCAGAGTGGGTACCACGGCGTCACCGAGGTCGGCAAAACCGCCAACATAGCAAAAACGGCTGAAAAGTGCATAAACTGCCGAAGCGCTCGTCCCACTCCGCCCCATATAAACCCCATGGAGTCGGGACCCGGAAACACTTTTTCGGCTCAAAATCGAAAAAAAACAAAAGATTCATGAATTTTGACCCAAAAAAGGGGGGGCTTGACCCCCCCGCCCCCCCCACCTCCCTCAAAAGCTCCAAAAAGTCGGTTTCAAGTGGGGGGGGTCTGGGGGGGGTCCGGACCAAAAACTCATTGGGGGATGCATTTATTGGACAAAATAATGATTTTACAAGGGGTTAAACTAACAATTCAACCCCTTGGATAGGGTACGCGAATAGGCCCAAAATGGCACAAAATGGGGGGTATGTGGCGTTTTCCCCACCATGCACCATCATGGCCCCCAACTTCGAAATCCAAGAAATCACCTCGGGCACGAGAAGGTCCACACAACAAAGCTTGGATTGCGAGTCCCTAACCCCAACTCAAGGGGCCACGCAACAAAGCGTGGATTGCGAGTCCCTAACCCCAACTCAAGGGGCCACACAACAAAGCGTGGATTGCGAGTCCCTAACCCCAACTCAAGGGGCCATGCAACAAAGCGTGGATTCAGAGATTGTCCCGGTTTCCTCAATAGCACCGGAAGGTTGCTGCCCAAAAGAGGGCGGAAATGCCACGTCACCCTGCATTCTTGGGGGTCCCCAACAAAGGGGACAAAATCAGAAGTCAAAACCTACGCTAGGGGTCACAATGATGCCCCTAGTATCTCAAAGTATGGGTCTCCGGTACCGCCAGGAGCCCAAATAGCTCTACTGCGCTAAGTGCGCCCCCTTAGTGCACCCCCTAAAAGGCCACAGGCCACCGGTGAGGCACGGGTCAAAAAAGATGCCTGGCGCGCGCTAAGCTCCCCCCCACACAGGGAAGACAGTCCCCCACCACCCCGTGGGGGATGGTCACCAAGTGACGGTCCCCCAACCGCCCCTGGGAACCGCACTACCACCGTACACGCACATTTGCAGGCACAGAAATTGCAGCATAAACCGAAAGAATTCAGCCCAAAATACGTTCAAAGGGCTGCCAATGTACGGAGACCTACTCCTTGACCAGCTGAGTGTAAATTTTCTTGGTCCTGCTCCACTTGACCTTGGACTCTTGCACATGCTCACCACTTTTCACTGGAATGCTTTTGGGCAACACCCTTGGGTGGTGGTTTGGCTGTGATGCTCGCCCTTGCCCTGCCCTGCCTTGCCAAATGCCTCAACAGCTCATCTCAGAAAAAATATTGACGGGCAGGAGCGCGCTGGCACTGTGTGTGACATGTGAAGAGGATAAGCTACATCTGAGACAATTTGGTGCAGTTGGAGCTTGGCACGCCAATAGGCTTCCTGAGGCACAAAAGACTGAAGGCTGAAAAATGTGCATGAATGGCAGAATACCTGAATGCCTGAATGGACACCCTAGAAATGCAGTTGCAGTGTGGACGCAGGGAAGGGTCTTTTGAAGTCAAGTGAGTGGTTTTGCATCGTTTGCTATAATGTGGGCACTTGCCTTGAGCTGCACTGTGTATACTTGCCTGCATTGCGCAGGGAGTCCCTGAGGGTTGGAAGGCAGCCCCTTTGGGGGGGTTGTTGGAGGTTGGCTGGAGGCGAACAGGAGCGAACGAAGCCATCAACTTTGGGTTGCTTTTGCCACAATGACACGCACCCAACACCCAATCTATTGCTCATATTCACCGGATATATAACGCTTCCAAACCACATCACTGCCGGCCGGCCCACGCCTCATTGTCCTGTAGCAACTGTGTTTGCCTCCTGTGCCGGACCGCGTTGTTGCGCCGCGCGATCGACTTGCGGCACTTTGGCCCCCTGATCTTAAATGATGCCGGATCGCTTTCGGGTGCTATCCCAGCAAATGTCGGGTACCAGCACCTTGATGTGCCGTGCAATTTGCACTTCGTTCGGGATCAGATCGAGTATGGTCTGTTTCATGATTGTCTTGATGTCGCGGGTCGGCTGATACCCCAGGTCGAGCAAGTGTTGGGAATCTGGGTTATAGTAGTGCTCTTCCATTTCTTTGCGCGGATTGTCGTAGTGAGTGATCTCGACATGTAGGCCAATGTCCGCAACAACGGCCTGCACCATCTCCGCCGGCTCAGCAACGGTGTAGGCAGCCTCAAACTGGTTGAACACGCGGTACTCTCCAGGTTCGGGCGGATTTTCAACCGCCAGACGGAGGCAGGCCATTGAATCTATAAGGGGCAGGAAGCCCTGCTTCTGTCCACTAGCGCCCAACAGCGGGTGTCCGACGACTGCCTGACGGTTGATGGCTGTGCCGAAGCACTCGTCAGAATCCAGTCGACTGCGCAGGCGCAGGTCGTCGCCCATCTCCGCGATGTGCGTCCCGAACACCACGCCCTGCATGATGTCTGTGGCGGCAATGCCCCACATCTTGCAGGCAAAATGCGTGTTGTGCGAGGCATGGACCTTGCTCAGGTGGTACCAGCTCCCCGCCTGCCGCGGGAACGGCAGCTTGTCTTTGCGGCCGGGGGAATTCCACCTCAAAGAACCCTTCGGGGATGTCAATGTTGGGCGTCCCGTACTCCCCCATGGTGCCCAGCTTGACCAAGTGCGCCTCCGGGACCACCTCCTTGATGGCCGTGAGCAGGTTCAGATTGTTGATGACGTTGTTTTGCTACGTCCACACGCAGTGCTGCCGGTCGATCATTGAGTAGGGCGCGGAGGGCATTTGCCCCAGGTGCAGCACCGCATCCGGTCAGAAGTCCTCAAAGAACCCCCTGACAAAATCATAGTCCATTAAGTCACCGACCCGAAAATCGAGGTCTTTGCCAAAGGCCTCCTTAAACGCCTGCAATCGGGTTTCGCAGTTTGCAATTGGTTGTGCGTTGGTGCTGCCCACTTCAGCAACCCATTCACGTCGCAACATGAGGTCAGCCCCGGCGACCTCATGGCCATGGGCCGTCAAATAGACACAGAGAGGCCAGCCCAAATATCCATCAATACCGGCAATGAATACCCTCATGCTAAGATCCAACAATGTGACAGGACAACAAAGACCAACTCCAATGGGGGCCTCTCCCCCGTTCGTGCCCCATGCACCACTTTCCAGCAATCGACCCCAGAGAGTCCCCCATTAGTGGACCGCATACAAAGCCTCAAGGTTCGCAAGCCAGGGGCCCATTAAGGAACGCCGTGCCCAAAGCATGCACGTACCCCCCCACCCCCCACCGACGCTTCGGCCCAACACTAAGGTCCCAAATTTGATGGGGACAACACTCCCCAATCTCCACCTCTAGTGACACCCCACTGTCGACGAAGGCTGCAAAGAGCCAGACAACGGCCTGAACACCTGGCCCTAATGGCCAGAGTGCTCATCAATTCCACAAAACAGGGCAGAAAATGGGTGTTGATGCACTAGCTCAGATTCAGGCGGCAACTGGCACTCCAAACTGGTGCGCCCTACTGTTATAGTCAAATTCCTCCGCGCGTTCACCATCACTGGGGGGGCAGTTTCACCGCAGGGAGGCATACTCATGCCCCTCCTTGCAGTACGATGGGCCTGAGGCCCCCCAACCCGGATGGGTTGTCAAAATACCACTACCGCGCAAACATTGGGAACTTTAAAGCTAATTAATTCCGAGGGCGGCACGCGTCGAATTTCAGGTTAACGCAAAAAAAAAATCTTCATATTTTAATTAATTATAGAGCGACAATCGGAAAAGTGCGCAAAAATTAGGTTTATCGCAAAAAAATTAATTAATTCTGTCCGGCATTGCGTACACATAGTTGAATGGAGCAACAATTTCCACCCTCTGCCTACAGCACCCTCTTCCCGATGTTCACCATGCAACATTTCTTCCAATCTCCAATTTTCAATTTTGAAGGACAAATTTTTGCAAGTCATGCATTTCGAGAAACGTTTATAGTGTTTTCAGCACTGTGTTTTTGCTTCTCCTGCTGCTTGTTGTTGCTTTAGGGTGTCCTGCTGCTTGTTTTGGATGATGAAAAGCTTTTGTTTGTTGAAATACAGTAAAGCCAAGTCAATCCAGGATAGCCCAAGCCAATAGTATGCAAGGAGAAGGTAATTCAGGATCAAAGCATGAAGGGCTGCAGGGTAAACAGTGAATGATGATTGGATATTCACAGAAACTGCAACTCAGGATACAAATGAATGCATATTCACAAAGATAGCTGAAATGTTTTAGGAAAAGAGTTAGAAAACTGCCTCAGGATCACTCTCTCTCCATAGTGCCATCTTAGGAGATGTGCACTCTTTGTTTTGGGTCCCATATGTGCTGAGGTGGCATGGTATGTGGCGATGAGGTCACTGCCATGTCACATGGGATCTTCCTACTTAGCTAGGCTGACCAGGAATTGAACCCAGGACCTCTCAAAAAGAGGTGCCCAGCCCCCTAGGGTGCATACCACTAGGATAGCTAAGAATTCATGGAAAAACATAGATAAATTCATAGGCTCTACTTTAGGTATGTCAGTGCTCAGTCAACTCAGGAAAAGATGTTTTACTTCTGATTGAAAGGGGATGAAGGGGTCCACTCCATATCCTGATTGGGTGTTTGGTTCCATAGGTCAAAATGTGTTATCACCAGTTTTGGTTGGACCAATACTAAGATTAAAATGCATGGATGCTCAGTGCATCTCTAATACAACTAGAGTATGCCTCAAGGCAATGGAAAGGCACTTTTTCTTACTCCCCCCTTGTGCTGTGGTGGCCACCACTGTCGCATTTTAGGAAAAAGGGAATTTTTCTTGGCCTTTCCTTGGTTTCCACACCTACTTTAAAATACCTACAGCTTCCCTCACACTGAAAAATGGGCGCTCACCATGGCTGGCGTCCTTTTGCTGCTCTGATTGTATCATATCCTACAGAAGACTCAGCGCTCATGGCGCTGCCGGGGCTCCTGTGGCTTGGTTGGGTTAGATTGGGAGCATGCCAAATATGTGCATATGCATCCCTCCCTCCAAGACGCAGCGTCAACACAACCCAAACGCAAGACACATTATACACACTCGCATGGGTTCTCGTAAACCTGCTGGCGACCTGTGACCTGTATTAGGGCGAAGGGAGTCGAAAGAAAATTAAAATTGCCCCTTGGTGGGGTCTTGGTTCTGCTCAGTCTCTCCAGGCACCTGCGTTTCGGCCCGAACATGGCCTACTCAGCGAGGCTGCGCGTGGGTATCTGCAGAGGCAGGAATGGGAGAATTATGGACGAATCCACGCAAAAACGAAGCAACGACACCAAAATCCGTCAAATGACAGCGTAGAATTTTTCTGAAACGACACACCTGAGCAGAATCCAATTGTGCATCAGAAGCACATTTTTATAGAAATTATAGTCATCTCTGGATTTTTTAAATCCAGAGATTCATACGCAAAAAATGGCGGCGCGCAGGAGCGGCTCCTAGCGAAGCGCCGGAAAATGGAGAAATAATGGAATTATAAACGTATGTCTCACGTACTCATGAAAATGACGAGACACACATTAATAAATAAACATACAGATTCCACCCACACTAATAGAAGCTTCAAAAATTCAAGAATTTGAGAATCAATCGAAAAGACTTCAATGAATCAGGTATAAACTACAGGTATGCTTGTTTCGCATGCCGCATACACATTGCTCGTCTCGTGTCTCCGTGAACGAGTCGTGTAGCAGCGCTAACAACGATAACCACGATAGGACGCGGTAGAGGGATTGATTAGAAAGATTGCAGATGATTAGCGGTCAGATCAGGGTGATGAGACATACACACAAGTGCATAGCAACGTTCTTCGCGTGCGCCCCTTTTGTCCTCTCACCTTGCTTCACTTCCCAGCGGTAGGTAAGGTAGGTACGCCCAGGCGGGGCCACCCCCTGGTGGAGTCAAGATTGACGCTGAGATGGGCAGGTTTGCCCAAGTGGGACGTGCATGCTCGTGCATTCACACACGCATTAAAGGGTAGGCCACGCGTAGTGCGCACGGTAAACCTTGTTTAGGCTACCCAGGGGCTCCTCGGTACGTTCTTTAAGAGAACCTGAGGAGTCCCTTAACGCTTGCTTGCTTGATAAGGGTAGCTGCTCCTGCAGCGTGTTTGCGGACAGTGTATTATAGGTCACGCTGAGAAGGGTATAATACCTGGAGCGTGGCTTGGTTCCTCCGCCGCAAACGCCCTTTCATTTGCCTTTGTTTTACAGGTGGGCAGGTAGGGTGATTGGTGCAGCAGCATTTTTTTATGCCCTGCTAAACAAGGGCGCAGATCACACAAACAAATAACTCCTCTCCGCCTGTGGCAGAGCAGGGAGTCCGACTTCATCGACATCTGCGCCTTGCACGCGAGAGCACTCCTTCCCTCCAAGCCCTTGCAGGGGAAACGCGTTGTGGCGTCCCCTGTGAGGCCACAGTTGCTTAGCAGCGCTGTGTTCTCTTGTCATTTCACAGGTGGGTCGCTAGGACCCATGAGACCTTCACCTTCGCAACGCCCAGTAGAGTGTGCGTGTAGGAGTGGTAGTCCTGAGTGGGGGCTAGAGCCAGTTGCCCAGTGCTCGCCCACCAGGATGGTGCCACTGTAGGGTGTGTAGGACCTGTAGGGGGTGTGTCACTGTCCCACCCTTTTCCTGCAATTTTAGCGGGGTTGTTGGGCTGTGGCAGTGGTTAGGTCAGTGTTTTGGCCACATAGCAAACAGGCGTTTTGCATGCGTTCATAGCTTTTGGCCACCCCTCCCTGTAGTAGACAGATAGGTAGGGAAAACAAGACCTGGATTAGCACGCTGGGTATTCCCCCAAGGTTTTGCGCCAGCACAGAAATTGGGCGCATAGGGGAGGGGAGACCCGGGGCGTACCCCGTGGCATCAATAAGCCAACCCTCCAGGTTTAGCAAGGGCGCAGACTTGGGTATAATTAGGACACCACTTCTGCGGCTTGCTCTCAGGACCTTAGGACTAGCACACTCACACATACGCTTTGGCAGGTAAGGGTAAGGTTCAGTCCCTAGCTTTAGTCTTGGAGGCAAGCGTCTCAGCGAGCCTCAGCAACTCACCAAGGTTGTTCTGGGACAAGTAGTCAACCAGAACTGAGTTTAGGCGTCCCTCCGGTAGAACAAATGCAGAGAAGGGCTCCCAGGTGGCCTCTTCGACTCCAAACCCTTCCCAGAGGGTTAGGAAGCGCCAACCCTGGCGATAGCGGTGGCGTAGGACAGACTTCACCAGGTAGAAGCCCTCCTTAGCCATCTCCTCGGCGTTCATGTCGGGGAGTTCACCTTCAACTTCCATTGGGCTGGCAGCCCCTTGTAGGTCCAGCGCGGCGATTTCCTCGTCGTTCAGCTCCCACTCCTCCCCACAGAGGTCTTCAGGATCATGGTAGCGCTTCAGGTGTTGAGCAGCGCACACCAGGGTCCCCCCTAGACGGGGAGAACACCGCACGGTGATACGGTGTCCATCCACAGATAGGATCTTGTACGGCCCGAAGTATGGGTCATCGCTGGTAGAGCGTGGCCAGGCGGGTAGTCGACTGTGGTGCACCAACACCCAGTCCCCCTCTTGGTAGGTGGCCGGTACACGGTGCTTGTTCTTCTTGTTCCACTGACGCTCCCTCACTCTCTGGAGCATAGCCTTGGCCTTGTCCACCTTCGCTTGTTGCTCATGGACCCATTCACCCACAGAAGAATGGGTGTCCTCTGGATAGGGGGCATGTAGGAACCATGCCGGGCGCCCCATGAATAGCTCATGTGGCGAGTAGCCAGTAGCTGAACTCTCTTGGGAGTTCATCATCAGGGATATGACGGGGAGTAGTCTCACCCAGTCTCTGGTGCGTTCAGTTTTGCACCATATCCTGACGTTCTCCTTCAGGACACGAATCTGTCGCTCACATAGGGGGTTGCTCGTGTGAGAGTAGGGAATCCCCGTAGACACCTGGACATTGAGGGATCTCAGGACCCTCTTGTACCAGCCAGTATCTGAGCGTACTCGTACGTCCTCATCGGAGTTGATCTCCTTGGGCGCCCCATAGACACAAAACCACTCTTCCAGGAGTATCTTGATAGTCTCCTCTCCGGTAATGTGCTTGGTACATGGAAACACCCTGGTAAACCTGGTCAACCCACAGGTTACCACGAGGGCAAAGTCATAGCCCCCGAACTTCGGCATCTCCGTGTAGTCCACGTATAGAACACTGTTGGCACAGTGTGGGATGGGCAGGGTCGAGTAGAGACCTCTGTCCCTGATATCCCCTGGTTTACAGGACCTGCACGGGCACTTGTCCACGATAGGCTGGAGTGTCTTCCGCAGTTGGTCGTCAGTCCACGTAGTGTGGAACCACTGCTTGAACAGCCTCAGGGTACGGTCAGCACCCACATGACCACTGGACTCATGGGTCCACTTCAGCAGCGCTGGGACTCGGTCACTAGGCACCACGATGCGGTCCTCGTGCCAGAGGTAGCTCTTGTCCCGCTTCCACTGGTCTTGGTTGACCAGGAGGGGTTCAAGGCGTTTCTCCAGGCGCCGGTAGATATCCCCAAACTCCTGTAGGTACTCCGATTGTTGGAGTCCATCCAGGGGGCGTATCATGGTCATGTTCAGGTCCAGGTGTACGTCCATACGGCTGAACGCCTCCTTAGCCAGCGCTTCAGACCGGGCACCAATCAGGGCGTCGAAGTTGTTGCGGCTGATGTAGTCGGCACACTCGTTCTTCACTCCCTCGATATGGTGTACTGTCAGCCGTAGTTGACTGAGGTAGGTCCACCAGCGACGTAGCTTGGCCTTCTCAGGTGGGGGACCCTTCTGGAAACTGCGGACTGGTTCTTGGTCGCATAGCCAGACCACAGGGTTACTCCCCAACAGTGGTGCTTGTGAGGATAGCACCAGCATACCCGCGAGCAGTTCCTGCTCATAGGTGGAGTAGTTCCCCCTGGCCTGGTTCCACTTCCAGTTCCAGTGGCCCAGAGGTACTAGGACCCACTTGTCGTCAGGGTAGCTGTGCTTGAGGGTTCCATCTCGGTTGAGACCATCCGTCCCCCATTGGGAAATGGCCGAGTCGAACTCCTCCTTCTCTAGTGCTTGCCATTGGAACAACGTTCCACCACCGCCCACATTGCTGGCGTCGGTCACCAGGATAATCTCCCCTTGTGCCCTAGGCACGCCCAAGCACTTAGCGTTGGCTACCTTGTCTTTGAGCTCGTCAAACGCTTGTTGCTCTTGTGGGCCCCAGCGCCAAGTAGTACTCTTCTTGATCAAGTCAGTCAGTACAGCGCTGGTGTAGGTGAAGTTTTTGATGTGGCGGCGATAGAAGTTGCACGCCCCAATGAAACTGCGTACATCATGAAGTCCTTTCTTGGGGTCTTCGTGTCGTACCTTAGCATCCATCAGGGGTTTGGCCTTAGAGGCCGCTGGGGTCCACCACCCATAGCCAACGTCAAACCCCAAGTACTGCATGGTCTCCTGCATGAACTCACACTTCTCCAGCTTGAGTCGTGTGTGGTTCTCCTGGCAGACCGCAAAGAACTCACCCAAGAGGATTAGGTGATCCTCCTGGGTATTGGTACCGAGGCATACATCGTCGATATGAGCCTCCATCTGAGCACCACGGGATATGAGCTCCTGCACCTTAGGTCTCCTTCGTAGGATGGACAAGATCTTGTTCATCAGCTCTTGGAACAGAGCGGGTGCGTTAGCCACGCCGAATGGCATGACCTTCCACTTGAATACCCTCCCCTGAGGGGTGATGAAGGCCAGTAGTTCCTGCGCGTTGGGCGTCAGGTCCACTTGCCAGAATCCACTTCGCTTGTCCATCTTGGTCTTGTAGCGACAGGAGGCTATCTTCTCCAGGGTAGACTCCATATTGGGAATGGACCCTGAGTGGTTCAGCGTCTTCTTGTTCAGCTCTCCATAGTCCACTACCACCCGTTTGGCTGTAGACCCAGGTTTAGCCACCAGGAAACAGGGGCTGCAGTGTAGGGGGTAGTCCCCGTCCTTGTACTCCAGGACTAGGCCAGCGTCGATACACTCCTGTATCTGTCGCTCAATCTCATCGGCCTGCTCTTTAGGAGCTGGATAGGGTCTCCTCCGTATCTTGTGACCCACGAACTCGGGTTTCAGCTTGAGGTCCATCTGTACCAGCTTGTCACATGACGCTGGAGGGGGTAGTTCTCCGAACACCTCCAGATAGGTCCTTATCAGCTTCTGTACCCGCGGGTCCAATATCTTGATCTTGTCCTCCAAGTCCTCGTCGGAGTGTAAGTTGCTTGCCCCCTGAATAGACGTCGGGAGGTGGTCCTCCACCGACTCTTCGCCCGTGGTAGTGTCCTTCAGCCCTTGGTAGGCATACAGAAGGTCTTGCTCAACAATCTCCGATGGACGATGGCAACATAGGCACGCTCGAGGGGGTTCACATACACATTCCTCCGAGAGGTCGTCCTCCTCTGGGGTCCTCACATGGGCACCCCATACGCTCTTCATGAGCTTGAGATCTACCTCCCTTTGCCAGGTGGTGATCTTCTGTTCGAGGTCCTCCTTCAGTTGGGATAGGTCTCCCATACGTCCTTGCTTCAGTGGCCATGAGCTGCGGGTAGGCTTAGCGTAGCATAGCTTTTTCGCCACCAACTTCCTCTTGGAATCCACATACTCCCTGAGCCTGGATCGAGGGTCCAGCTCCTCATCCACGGGGTCTTCCACCCTCATGGAGAGTAGGGGTTTTAGTGGGGCGGCGTACTCGGCGTTCTCCACTTCCTCCACCGCGGTCTGCACGAAGAAGGCGTCGTGCTCAGTTTCGTCATCTGAGTGGATAGAGCTAGGTAGCTCAGATAGTCCACACTCAGAGACTCCATCAGGAACAGGTACATGGCAGGGAGAGTTGGGGGCGTTGGTGTTAGTCACGACGTACTCATCTCCTCCGGGTGTAGTTTCAACAGCATCTTGAGGTCGTAGGCGATCCTTCAAGTCACCCAAGGCGAGTCCATCGCTTTCTCGTTGTATAGCCTGGACCAGAGTAGGGTCCAGGTCTTCCCAGGGGATGGTGGTAAGACTTCCGTCCACCACGCTGAGCATACTCCCCCATCCGGGCTTCCCAATGGGCGTCTTGCGTCCCAGAGGCACGTAGATGGCCTCATCAGGTAATCGCACCGAGCTGATAGTCAGCTTGTCAAGGAGGGTTCGCCAGTACTCGTTGCCCCCATGGGCTCCCCAATCGGGGGAACACAGGACCATACGGGAACGTTCCAAGGCCACCTTGGTCAGCACCTTCCCCAGTTCACTGAATCTGGGGTTCCCGTAGGCCATCCCGAAAGAGGGCCAGTAAAATTTGTAGCTGCAGTTCTTCCCCTTGCTGCAGTATAGGTCCAGTACATGCTGCTTGTCGCTGGCGAACAGCTCCACACTTAGGTCTTCTCGAGAGTAACCCAACTCCTTCAGACCTTGGTCTAGGACTTCCCCCAATAGTTGATAGTCCTCAGTTTTGGAGGCCGCCATCATGTTCGAGGGCTCCTCCTTCGATAGTCTCAGGTAACTCGAGGTATGTTCCGACTGCTCCAGTGGCACAGACTCTCTGCCACTGCCGTGGTCCACGTACAGGAGGTAGGGCGCTTGCAGCGTCAGGGATTGTATCTGGGAGTGCTGCACGAAGAAGTCAGTACCCAGTACGAAGTCGAAGGCCTCAGTGTCCATCACATAGAACCGATGGGCGATAGTTCGAGAGCCCATAGGTACCTCCACTTCACAGTCCCCGCAGCTGTGCACCACATGTCCATCCCCCATGCGTATAGCGGCGGTGGTCATGGTGTTCTTCAGGCTCCCACAAGGTAAAATTTTCTGGGCCACTATAGATATTGTGGCGCCAGTATCCAGTACCCCCAGGTATTCACGTCCCCCTAGTCGGATACGTACCCAAAACACCAGGTCTTGGGTGCCACCAGAGCGTCCCCGTCAGAATTCCGCGGGACAGGTCACCTCGAACCCCTTGTTCCGCAATTTGCGGGCCATCCTCATGAAACGGCTTCTCTTCTTGGCGTTGCCGTCATCACCACCTTCATGCTCACGCTTGGCTCCTTGTTCTTGCTGGGCCTGCGTCTGTGAGCGAGTGGTAGGTCCAGACTGCCCTCCAGAGGGCTCGGAGTTCCCCCCTGGATTAGGGTTGGGGTTACCTCCGTTCTTGTCCTTGTTCTTGTTGTCGTTCTGGCGGTTAGCGCCTCCTCCTCGTCCACCTTGACCCTTGTCTTGACCACCTTGACCACGTCCTTTCGACTTGCCCTTGCCGGAGTCGTTGCCTTTGGCCTTGCCTCCACCTTTGCCTGAGCCTTTGCCAGGATCTTCCCCCTTAAGCTTCGCCGATAGGCGTTGCTTATGGTAGCACTCATCCTCGTAGTGCTTCCGCTTACCGCAGAATGCACACGTGATGGTGCAGCGGTAATGATCCGGCAGCTTCACTTTGGCGCCGGTGATCTTCTCCTGCTGCTTCCCCTGGACGACGAAGCAGTCTCGCTGCTCGCAGTCAGAGGCGTGCTGCAGGTGGCCCTGCTCATCTCTGGCATCACACCAGAATAGCTCCTTCACGTTCTCCATTAGGCGGGCGTGGGCGTGTTTGGGGGTAGTCCCCTGCCCAGGTCGGGACCCTTGGTACCCTTTGCCTCCAGAACCTCCACCACCAGGACGGTAGTTGTTCAGGTGCTGGTCGCTCTCCTTCTCCAGCGCCATCTCCAGGAGCAGCACGCATAGATCCTCGTAGCGGAGGGATCTAGCCTTGCGCTCAGTCGTCAGACGGCACTCGTCCCATAGCTCTCGGGGGAGCTTGGCGCACAACCAGAACAGCAGGTCGTCGCTGCTGTAGGAACCGGGCGTCAGTCGTCCAGGCCAGTGATCCAGGTCCGCCAACAGCTCGGAGACCCTGCCAGGTTTGGGGTTGTTGGGCAGCACGGGCAGGTTCTGGATCTCGGCCCTGATGGAGAGGTCGGTCTCGTAGGTTGGGTACTGCCTCTCCAGGGCAACCAACACATCAGCAAAGGTGGCGGAGTTAGTGACGATCTGCCTGACCTGCTTCTCCAGGTATTTGGTCTTGCAGCACTGCAGGAGCAGGTCGCACTTCACTCGCCCACTCGCGTGGGTTTGGCCGGTCAGTCGTAGGAACCGGCCAAAGTTCTCAGCGAACTCGCTGAGGTCCTTGCCTGTGAACTCAGGCAGGTTCACCACTATCTTGGAGGTGGCAATAGCCTTCGCCTCCTGAGCTCGGCGTCCTTCAGGGCGTCGGGTCTTCTTCTTCTTCTTCTTCTTCTTCTTACCCTTGGGGTCCTCGGGGTCCTCAGGGTCTTCGTCATCCGATGGCGAAGAAGAATCCATCGACGGCGGCTCGTCGTCGGAGGGGTCTCCGCCTAGATCACTGGAGCCATAAGGCTCCACGTCCACCATAGCCCTTAGGGCTGTCAGCCCCAGCTGGTCCAGCTCGGCCCTCGTCGAGTTCGTCACGTGGCTGTAGGGCGGCTGGGCCGTTCTCGGGACGAATGGACTTCTCGGTACTGCTGCAGGAGTCGGCATCGGTCGGCTCCTCAGGCTCCCCAGGGTATTTGTCAACCCTGCCGCCAGGTGGTTAACCTGTACTCGGTGGGGTGACATTCCCACCGTCGTAGGTGACGCATGGGACGGGATCATCAAGGGCTCCAGTTTCTCCCTGATCTCTTGCGTGAGGTCGCTCACGATTTGCGAAGTGGCTCCTCGGAGCACCTCGTTGATCTCCGACCGCGTCAGGGACCTGTTGGAGGATCTTCCCGATCCTCTACTCCTGCCTCCCAGAGACTCTGGTCCTCTCCTCAACCCACTCAAGGGTGCATACCCAGGTGCATACCCAGGAGCATACCCAGGAACTTCCATGTAGGTTCCAGTGGCGTGGAGTGGATGGGGATGGTCAGCCGCATACCATCGCGGCGCAGAGCTGGAAGCCACCGGCTCACTGGCAGTAGTTGCCTCAAGGAGCGCAGTGGTAGGTGGGCCCATGCCATAGGCGGGGTAGTGAGGCATGCCAGTAAAGCCTGTGCCCTCTGCCATAGGCGGGTTGGTTGTGGAAGTGGATGTTGCGGCGGCTGGGAGTGTGGTGGTTATGGGAGAGGGTGATGCAGGGAGGCCAGAAGCGCTTGGTGCGCCTTTGAAGGTAGGGATACTCGTCAGGTCTTGCCCTTGTTCCTCTCCTTCGTCTGCTTCTCCTCCAGCATCCTTCTCGCTCTCGTTCTCTCTCTTCCTCTTCACAGGCTGAGGCTGAGAGACCACTTCCTCCACCGACAGGGCCCCGAAGGCCGTCTGGAGGCCATCCAGGGAGTCCTCCGCCGTATCCACTGGCCCATGTAAGGGCTCCACCGAAGGTACAGCGTCAGGCGCCGGCCTTGCCGGTGCCTCAGGCGCTGGCGCTGTGTTCACATCGGCGTCCACTCTTCCTGGGTCCATCTTAATCCGCCCTTCTGCTTATATTTGCCTGCTCGGAGCACTGGTTGTACGGCGCGGGGTCGCTGCCGGTGCACAGAGACAGGCTGCCTCTTGCTACCAGAAAAGTTTATAGTGTTTTCAGCACTGTGTTTTTGCTTCTCCTGCTGCTTGTTGTTGCTGTAGGGTGTCCTGCTGCTTGTTTTGGATGATGAAAAGCTTTTGTTTGTTGAAATACAGTAAAGCCAAGTCAATCCAGGATAGCCCAAGCCAATAGTATGCAAGGAGAAGGTAATTCAGGATCAAAGCATGAAGGGCTGCAGGGTAGACAGTGAAAGATGATTGGATATTCACAGAAACTGCAACTCAGGATACAAATGAATGCATATTCACAAAGATAGCTGAAATGTTTTAGGAAAAGAGTTAGAAAACTGCCTCAGGATCACTCTCTCTCCATAGTGCCATCTTAGGAGATGTGCACTCTTTGTTTTGGGTCCCATATGTGCTGAGGTGGCATGGTATGTGGCGATGAGGTCACTGCCATGTCACATGGGATCTTCCTACTTAGCTAGGCTGACCAGGAATTGAACCCAGGACCTCTCAAAAAGAGGTGCCCAGCCCCCTAGGGTGCATACCACTAGGATAGCTAAGAATTCATGGAAAAACATAGATAAATTCATAGGCTCTACTTTAGGTATGTCAGTGCTCAGTCAACTCAGGAAAAGATGTTTTACTTCTGATTGAAAGGGGATTAAGGGGTCCACTCCATATCCTGATTGGGTGTTTGGTTCCATAGGTCAAAATGTGTTATCACCAGTTTTGGTTGGACCAATACTAAGATTAAAATGCATGGATGCTCAGTGCATCTCTAATACAACTAGAGTATGCCTCAAGGCAATGGAAAAGCACTTTTTCTTACTTTTCGAACCCCTTTGTTATAAAATGCATTTATGACAATTGGTGGGTATGTGATCATGTGATCATCCTCCTTCTTGGTGCTTATCTTTCTCATGGACTGCAATCCCAGAGTCAACTGGAGCAAACCTGATGTGTATGTGTATGTGCAGCAGTGCTTTGCAACGTGAACCCCAAAAGGCAGCGGCAACGGGCATACGGAAGAAACCAGAGTGGAATAGCCAGAGATGCAAAACTTAAAACAAACGCAAAAAATTAATTAATTTTCAGCTAACAGGTGTTTTTTTCCAATTTTCTGCTGCGCAAATGCCACAAAAATCCCAAAAAAATAATTATTTATTTGTAAAGGTTCATACGCAAAAATGAGAGTTGCGCAAATTTCAAAGGTTTGCCCGGTATCACCTAAAGCCCAGGAACATCGGGCATGGGAGGTGAGCATTCGTAGGGTTTGGGGTCCGGTCGGCCATCCATAGAGGGTGCCTCAACGCACCGCGCGCCCGCACCGCGCACACCGCGCGCTTTAGTACACATGTCACTTACCGGTTTTCTACACACCTTTTTCAGACAGAGACGTGGTAGCCGAAGGGGTTTTGCCCCAGGAAAATGGTTTGTTCCCAGTGCAATTTTTGAAGATGTACCCAGGGGCCCATTAAGGAACGCCGTGCCCAGAGCATGCACGTACCCCCCCCATCCCCCACCGACGCTTCGGAGCCGACACTAAAGTCCCAAATTTGACGGGGACAACACCCCCTGTTGCTCTGACATGGGCGTTGTTCGTGCACGTGATAAATGTACTAGTGGTCATGTTACTCCCCAATCTCCACCTCCAGTAACACCCCACTGTCGACGAAGGCTGCAAAGAGCCAGACAGCGGCCTGAACACCTGGCCCTAATGGCCAGAGTGCTCATTAATTCCACAAAACAGGGGTAGAAAATGGGTGCTCAGATTCAGGCGGCAACTGGCACTCCAAACCGGTGCGCCTTCCTGTTATAGTCAAATTCCTCCGCGCATTCACTATCACTGGGGTGGAGTTTCACCGCAGGGAGGCATACTCATCCCCCTCCTTGCAGTACGATTGGCCTGAGGCCCCCCAACCCGGATGGGTTGTCAAAGTACCGCTATCACCTAAAGCCCAGGAACACCGGGCATGGGAGGTGAGCATTGGTGTTTTGCAAGGTTTTGGAGCAAGTTATTGAGTGTTTCGGAGCCGCCATCACCAAAAAAAACCGCATTTTTTGCCCAAAAATGGCCAAAAAATGCCATTTTGTAGCCTAAAACAGCGTTTTTGGGGCCTGAGTGGTCAGTTGTAGGGCCCCATACCCTATTTTCAGGGTGCTGGGCTTGAAAAAAAGTGTTTTGCAAGGTTTTGGAGCAGATAATCAAGGGTTTCAGGGCCGCCATCACCAAAAAAACACATTTTTGGCCAAAAATGGCCAAAAAAAGCCATTTTTTGGCCTAAAACAGTGTTTTTGGGGCCTGAGTGGTCACAGGTAGGGCCCCATACCCTATTTTGAGGATGCTGGACTCAAATAAGCGCGCTTTGCAGTGTTTTGGAGCAAATGATCAAGGGTTCCGGAGCCACCATCACCAAAAAACCGCTTTTTTTGCCCAAAAAATGCCAATTTTTTGGCCTAAAACAGCATTTTTGGGGCATGAGTGGTCAGTTGTAGGGCCCCATACCCTATTTTGAGTGTGGTGGACTCAGAAAAACGTTTAATGCAAGGTTTTTAGAGCAAGTTATTGAGTGTTTCGGAGCCGCCATCACCAAAAAAAACCGCATTTTTTGCCCAAAAATGGCCAAAAAATGCCATTTTGTAGCCTAAAACAGCGTTTTTGGGGACGGAGTGGTCAGTTGTAGGGCCCCATACCCTATTTTCAGGGTGCTGGGCTCAAAAAAAAAATTTGCAAGGTTTTGGAGCAGACAATCAAGGGTTTCAGGGCCGCCATCACCAAAAAAACACATTTTTTGGCCAAAAATGGCCAAAAAAAGCCTTTTTTGGCCTAAAACAGTGTTTTTGGGGCCTGAGTGGTCACAGGTAGGGCCCCATACCCTATTTTGAGGATGCTGGACTCAAATAAGCGCGTTTTGCAGTGTTTTGGAGCAAATGATCAAGGGTTCCGGAGCCACCATCACCAAAAAACCGCTTTTTTTGCCCAAAAAATGCCAATTTTTTGGCCTAAAACAGCATTTTTGGGGCATGAGTGGTCAGTTGTAGGGCCCCATACCCTATTTTGAGTGTGGTGGACTCAGAAAAACGTTTAATGCAAGGTTTTTAGAGCAAGTTATTGAGTGTTTCGGAGCCGCCATCACCAAAAAAAAACCCCTTTTTTTGCCCAAAAATGGCCAAAAAATGCCATTTTGTAGCCTAAAACAGCGTTTTTGGGGACGGAGTGGTCAGTTGTAGGGCCCCATACCCTATTTTCAGGGTGCTGGTTTCAAAAAAAAAATTTGCAAGGTTTTGGAGCAGACAATCAAGGGTTTCAGGGCCGCCATCACCAAAAAAACACATTTTTTGGCCAAAAATGGCCAAAAAAAGCCATTTTTTGGCTTAAAACAGTGTTTTTGGGGCCTGAGTGGTCACAGGTAGGGCCCCGTACCCTATTTTGAGGGTGCTGGACTGAAATAAGCGCGCTTTGCAGTGTTTTGGAGCAAATGATCAAGGGTTCCGGAGCCACCATCACCAAAAAACCGCCTTTTTCCGCCGAAAAAAGCCAATTTTTTGGCCTAAAACAGCATTTTTGCGGCATGAGTGGTCAGTTGTAGGGCCCCATACCCTATTTTGAGTGTGGTGGACTCAGAAAAACGTGTTTTGCAGGGTTTTGGAGCAACTTATTAAGTGTTTGGAGCCGCCATCACCAAAAAACCGTATTTTTTGCCAAAAACAAACATGTATGGTTTGAGCTATACAAAACCTGCTATTCGCAACTAGGTGGTGAATGTCATATTTCTCGGATACGGCCGATTTTAGATGGAATCAAGCCTGCATTGTCGATCTAGGGGCTGGAAAATTTCCAATTTGGAGGGTGGGGGGGGGGCTAACTCCGGAAAATATGCTCTTTATGGTATAATTTGACAAAAAAAGTAGTATTTCTGACTGTAGCTGGTTTTGGGATTTTTGGACCCCATAAAATCCTAGGTGAGGGTGTGGGGACCGGTCGGCCATCCATAGAGGGAGCCTCAACGCACCGCGCGCCCGCACCGCGCACACCGCGCGCTGTAGTACACATGTCACTTACCGTTTTTCTACACACCTTTTTCAGACAGCGACGTGGTAGCCGAAGGGGTTTTGCTCCACGAAAATGGTTTGTTCCCAGTGCAATTTTTGAAGATGTGTCACGTTCAAGTTCAGATTGGTCAAAACTCTCGGTTGCCATGGTCTCCTGTGTGCAGGGTCGGTCGCACGATGCCCGGCAGCAGCAGGCGAGCGCAGCACACAACGCGGGCTCCGCGTGCAGCTTGTCGCTGCGCGCACTGTGCGATCGCAGAAAAGGAAGAAGAAGGTTGTGGCTCAGCTGGGCAGCCTCACCACGTGCAGGTTCCCAATCAGAGGCCTGAGAAAAACATAAAGAGGGTCTAAAACATGCGTTACATAGGATATGGGATCATTGTCAAGGGTTAGCATATCAAGGGTTTTTTTCGAGAAATTTCCTTTTTGGGGCTGCAGAGGGTCGTGAATTGTGTAGGTGTTCAGTGACACCTATAAGACTTCCAAAATTGGACTTTTTCCAAACCCCTTCTGTCCTCCCTGGGATGTGTCTGGGTGATTATTTAGTGACAATACGGGTACTTGGGCACACTTGGGGACCCTCGTAGTGGCCGCCAGGCCCGTATAACCCGAGCCATGGCGCCCCCAAAAGCCCCGAAGTTGCTAGTGTGTAGGCTCTTTAATGACACCCGAAGAAATTCCAAAATTGGACTTTTTCCAAAACCCTTCTGTCGCCCCTTGGATTCCGTATGGGTGATCATTTAGTGACAATAAAGGTACTTGAGCACCCATAGGGACCCACATAGTAGCCGCTAGGCCCATGTACCCCGAGCTATGGGCCCCCTGAAACCCCAAAGTTGCTATTGTGTAGGCTGTTTGGTGGCAATGAGCCATCCCCCCGCCCAAAATTACTATTTGGGGGAGGATGGCTCGGGTTATATGGGCCTAGCGGTCTCTACATGGGTCCCCATGTGTGCTCACTTGGGGGGTCTAAGTGCACGCTGGTAGCATACCCGTGCTCCGAGGGGAAAGAAAACATTCAAAACTGTTTTGGGCAAATAGCAATGTTTTAGATGCCACTGGTCTTTTTGAAAACCAATAATTTTTGCTTTCACCGAAAATATCTGTACATCCTGGTTAGCTTCACAAATTGGATGTCCCTCTACCCTTTTAATAAAAGAAACTCCCATGTGCACAACAAGCGGCCGGAATCTAGTTAAGCCTTGGAAGCTGTTAATGTGACAGAGCATCTGTTCGGGAAACAAGGCTGACAAACACAGGATATAACCCTTTGATACCCAAGTACGTTGGCCAGTTTTTGCGAGTATCCCTGATGATACTTTCACCGAATTCGGTGAAAACGTTTCACCGAATTCGGTAAAAGTAGTTGTCACTAGTGCAAACAAGAGCTCATTGCGGTTTTCCCTTCCTATTTTTGGTTTTGGTATTCCTCCTCAGTATTAGCTTATTTGCACGCTTAATTTCCTTTGCACCACTGGTCTTCAGAGTACGATCATTTTTGCTCTGTGCATCCCCGCGTTACCCCTGGGGTGCTAGGGGGCTCCGTCTGTGGTGGCTTACAAGGACTGAATCAGTTCCGTTGAATTCTCTGGGGTTGACTCGGAAAACTAAGCCGTTCCATGTGCTTGTATGATACATCATGGTAAAAGTTCAGAATCAAGCTGGTGTAAAAAAAGACACAACCTGCCGGGGATGTTTTCGCCTACTTCTGCAGGGCAGTTTCAGCTACTTCTGTCCCTGTCTCATTGGAGAGCCTCAGCAGTATGAACAAAGAAAATACACAAAAAATAGAAAAAAGGTGAGAGAAAAAATTGAGGTGACCCTTGGTTTGAAACACCTACCAGGTTTTCGGTGCTGGTGACACTTACTCCTGCAGCGCAGTTTCGGTTTCTCCTGCTCCTGCCACCTTTCGGTTCACATTGGTGGGGCACAGTTACTGTATCAAACAGTGTGTCACTGGGGCTGGCTCTGTGTTATCGGAATGATCAGTTTCCTGCTTTGCTGGTCAGCTGGTTACCGTTCAGCATTCCAGTACCACATGCCCTTCAGAGGTGAAAGGATTCCATTGCCGTTGATCAAGCAGATGATAGTAGATGTCCTGCAGGGACCTGAAGTCTGTGCTGCTTCTGATACGAGTGCAAGTGTAAGTTGTTGAGTGTGGGACCTTTGAGCTTTGGAAGCACTTGATGAAAGCTGATGTGTTCAGGGATTTATCCATCACAATGTCAAAAAGTGAAGCGTGAGTAAGATCTGGGCCTTTGCCCATCCAAGCAGTCTCTTGGAACAGATTGTACAAACCACTGATAGAACTTAGCTCGTAGGTGGTGCACAGAGACGCTGTAAGAGAGTATATGTTTGGTTCTGGACTACTGACAGACCCTGGCTGATTGCCTGACGTGGCAAGTGCAGGCTGCAGAGAGAATGCTTTCAGTGCACTTAGGTGCATCCATGGTTCTGTTGCTGGGCGTGCTGTCACATGCCAGTCATGCTGGCTCGATATAATAGAGATAGGTGCTCCAGTGCACTGTGTTGAGACAAACCCGGTGTTGGTGGATCAGGGTGACTCTCTCGTTCCAACGAGGTGACACTTGTACAGTCTGAGCTGGAACCTGCTTCCAGTGTAGGTAGGCCTGAGTCGTTGGACATATCAGCCCACCTCTCAGATGTGAGAATCGGACAGCGATGTGGTAGGGTTGTAACATCCTTAATATTGATTATTTCTTGCTCAGCTTTATTCACCGAAGTTTCGTGACAGGAGTTCTTCTGTGAAAAAAATTCTTCTTGCTGGAGTGGGGAGTCGTAGATAGTCCCTTCCGAAATCGCCCAATAAGCCTTTGGCTGCTTGAGGGAAGAGGACGAACTTTTTGATGAGGTACTCGACAATGTGGAACGACATTCCCAAAACCTTCCAGTAATTCCAGAACTGGAAGACGTTCGACTAGAACAATTTGATAGGGTGGATGGTGACTTAGGCACCTGGGTGTGTGCTACTGTTGGCCATGGCTTCGGTGTTGCGTGCGGGTATTCGGTGATCTGCATCGGCCTGGCATCCAATTTCTTGGCTTTCACGGAGCAATTGCGTTTTCGCCGGCATTCCTCGCAGCGTTTTGGTACATGTAATGAACGTTGAAGAAACCAGTGAACCTGGTCTGTGGACGTTTGGAAAGTTGTTTTGCAGTCTTTGCAGCGGTATGAGAGGACGGACGGGGACTCCGTATTTGGTTTTCGGAAAGCAAACTTGGGTCTTTTTTGTTCGGTGTGCCAGTGGAACGTTTGATCAACCTCAAGGTACTGGTCGAAGTTGTCAGAGTGCTGGCACCCAGATTCGTCCTGCAGCACTGACCAACGGTTGCTCGCCCGGTGGTCCGGGATGGTGTACGGGTTGTGTTGAACAATCGAGGAGTGTCCCTGTTGCAGAGTTCTTGGCCGCTTCGAATTGTTATCATCGGGCTGAGGTGAGAGTTGGACAGAGCTTACTTGACAGTCGTACATGACGGCTTGTCGTCGTAGCGAGATTGCTTCAGGTTTCTGGTGATGCACGGTGAGTAGTTGGCAATCCAAGCAAACAGCACGCACTTTTAATTGTGAAAGTGGTTCAGAGTCTCGGATCAACGAGTACTGCAGTGAGATTACTTGGCAATCGTGAAGGAGGGCACGGGTCTTGACTATGGCAGGCAAGCAATCGCGACTCATGGTCGCGTTTGGCAATGAGGTCTCAGTCGGTGTTCTGTTGAAGGGGCAGATTTCTTGCCATTCGTGGTCAGCGGCTGTCATACCAGGTTCTTGGTAGGCAGGTCGTGGACGTTGTAGTGCTGTTGGCCGCTTCGAACTGGCATCATCGGGTCTACGTGGTAGTTGGACAGAAAGTACTTGACAGTCATATATGATGGCTTGTCGTTGTAGCGAGAGTGTGTCGGGCGACTGGTGATGCACGGTGAGTACTTGGCAATCAAAGCAAACAGCATGCACTTTTAGCCCCCGTGAAAGTTGTTCGGTGGCTCTGTTGAACAGGCGCTGCGATGAAATTACTTCGCAATCATGAAGGACGGCTCGGGTCTTGAATTCGGCAGGCAAGCAATCACGGCTTATGGGCGAGTTGGGCGGTGTGAACTCAGTCGGGTCTCTGTTTGAGGCATAGATTTCCCGACATCTCTGGTCGGTGGCAGGCATGCCAGATTGTTGTTGCGGAGTTTGCGCTGGCCATGTTGAAGGCGGAGTTAAAGCTTGGTCGCCAGGCGGGTGCACGAACCAGCAGCATTTACGCTGGAGATATGGGCACAAGGGGTCGTTGCGGCAGGCAACTTTTGATTTGATTTTTGAGCGCAACAGATCACGTATTGCTGAAATCTCTTCATCCGATAATGGACGCATCGTTAGAATCAGGGTGTGAAAGGGAAACCGGTGTTGAAATGAATAATGTCAGAATTGACAGCATTGTTCGAACATGAGTGTTAGAATGGTCATCTCTGCTGGCGATCCCCGCGACGCACGCGCGCACACCCTCCCTAGAGTACGATCATTGAAGCATTGCAGTGATGGGATGAAAAACAGAAGAAAGACAGCCCGAATGCAACATTTTAATTTTAATCTTTTGTTGATGATGTAGTTGGGCAGACGTTTGCCAGCCTTGTTTCTGTTTCAGAAAAGAGAAGGTGGTTTCACCGAACTCGGTCAAAAGGTTTCGCCAAATTCAGTGAAACAAATGCAAAAGACATTCCATATGTGGTTCCCCACTTGTCATTGTTTTTTGCTTTTGGCATTCAGTGGATCCGACACTCTATTCGGTTTTAACCTCTGAGTGATTGGCTTCGTATAAAGGCTTTGGGGTAAGCATGGGTTGGGGTTTGTTGCTCAGTGATGCTTCAATTTTAGATGTACTGTACATAGAGTGAAGTTTCAGTTTGTATACACTGCACTGCACACAAGGCTTCCGCACTTGATGTCTGTGTGGTTGGTGAGGTTACAGTTTTGGATGCACTGTGTGTTTTGTGAGGTTTCGGTTGTTTGGATGCACTAGGTGTATGCTCCTTGTTTTTGCTTACTCTGTCTCTAATTTCAGTTCACCACCTGCCCCAAGTAGTAAGATCTCAGCTCTGCAGCCCCCCCACCCCATGGACAGCAATGTTCAGTTCTGCAGCCCCCCCCCCCCTTCTTACTGTGCCTCCGCTCATCTCAGCAAAAGGGACCTGGTCTTGGTCCGGGCGTCCCTTATTGGTATCGTTGTTTGATGTGATTATCAATTTTATTTTTATGGTTTTGCAAAATTTTGGTGTGTTTTGTGTGTCCCGTGTGCCATGCGGCGCCGGGGAGGTGTGTATTACCCTGTGTGTGTGGTTGGCGTCTTCGCCACACTATGTGCCACTGTTGTCCCTTAAGTGCGCGTCCTTTGTGTTGCTCATGCCGGGAGCGCGCCGGGTATTGCCTGTTAGCTTGTGTGCGCGCGCCACTTTAAGGGTTGAATGCCTCATGGTGTGTGGTGCCTGCACGTTGATCGTGTGCAAGCTTGTGTGGTGCCGGGCCGGGCAATGGTACTAGGATGGTGCCGGTGGGACTGCAGGCCCGTGGTTGTAGTGTGCTGTGTGTGTTGGGTGTGTGTGGTCTGTCTACTGGGGCCCGGTAACTTGCGTGTCCATGTACACTGAGCAAGGCTGACACGCATCCTTGCCCTTCTGGTTGTTGGAACTCATGTTGTTCATTTTTTTCTCAGCTCATTGCAGGGTGTGCACCCTCGCCATTCATTTGTTTTCAGCTTCCAAAGCCTCTTGTGCCCGTTTTTTGAGGTGTGGCTTTGAGCTTGGTGGGGGGGTGTCATGGCCCAAGGCATCGCTTGTAGCTGACGCGCGCACTGCGCTATTGAGTGTGGTTTATAATTGCACATTGATGTTGCTTTACTGCATGTTTGACAAACATTACATGTTTTTCTTGTCATCCATTTTAGACAATGATGTGAAGAATTGTATTTGCAGTTTGAACAGTGTCAATGATCATCATTTGGATTGCAATGCATGGAGAAAGGTGCAGTGCTACGTGTGGATTTTGGATTGTCCGAAAAACTATTTTGCATGGAAATTCCGAAGGTGTAGACATTACACCCTCGCATTGCAGCATCCAGCAATCATATTTGCACCATCGAGCCCTCGCAGTGCAGCTTTCAGCAGTCACATTGCACCATCCAGCCCTCGCATTGCAGCATGCAGCAGCTATCCTACCCATAGAGGCAGGCAACTTGCCCGGAAAAGAAAGTCCATCGCGATGCACTCTGGTGGCGTGCGAAGCAAAGCGCCCCGCAACACCCCTCGCGATCAGAACAGTGGCAGCGACAGTGATTGGCACTGTCCTCACACTCCCCGTATGTATGAGCAACCACACAGTGTGTCAGACTATGATGTGCAGCTCCTGCTCTCTTGTGTATCAGATTTTCACTGCGCTTGTTTGCAGTTATCTGTCATAGACCTAGAGTGGTACACATTGCGATCCACTGTTTTTGAGTGGTTGAAAACACAGAAGAAGTGTACCACCTTAGATATTGTTTGTGCCCGTGCTGGGAAGGCAGAGGGACAGGTATGGCATAATAGTTGGAAGTGAAACTAATTTCCATTTGCAAAATGGGTGACAGGATGGCAGTGAAACAATGTTCTGTTTGCAAAGAAGCAGAAAGGATGGCAGTGGAAAAGTTTTACTTTTACGAACACTTATGATTTTACAAACGGTCTTAGCTTTACAGAGAAGCATCAAACTTGCACGTGAACCAGTTTCACTTTGGCACAACCGAATAAAAAATGGTCTTAAAACACTTTTGCATTTGCAAAATGTCATATACAATGGGGGTGAATTAGCTCAATCTTTGCAAAGCAGCAGCCTAGGTGGCAGCATAAGAATGTTAGTTTTGCAAAGCATCATAATACTTGGAAATGAAACCGGATAGTGGGTAGTGGAACACTTTTGCAAAACAGCTAAAGGATGTCATTGAAACAATTGGGCAAGGTGGCTACATCACCCCTGCCGCCTCGGGGATCCACACCGCTTCAAAGCGGGGGGCCAAAATCAGAAGTGGCCCACAAGTGGGCAGGGTGGCTACATCACCCCTGCCTCCTCGCGGATCCCCACGGCTTCAAAGCGGGGGGCAAAATCAGAAGTGGCCCATAAATGGGCAAGGTGGCTACATCACCCCTGCCGCCTCGGGGATCCCCACCGCTTCAAAGCGGGGGGCAAAATCAGAAGTGGCCCACAAGTGGGCAAGGTGGCTACATCACCCCTACCGCCTCGGGGATCCCCACCGCTTCAAAGCGGGGGGCAAAATCAGAAAGGGCCCATAAATGGGCAAGGTGGCTACATCACCCCTGCCGCCTTGGGGGTCCCCACCGCTTCAAAGTGGGGGGCAAAATCAGAAGTGGCCCACAAGTGGGCAAGGTGGCTACATCATCCCTGCCGCCTCGGGGATCCCCACCGCTTCAAAGCAGGGGGCAAAATCAGAGGTGGCCCATAAATGGGCAACGTGGCTACATCACCCCTGCCGCCTCGGGGATCCCCACCGCTTCAAAGCGGGGGGCAAAATCAGAAGTGGCCCACAAGTGGGTAAGGTGGCTACATCACCCCTGCCGCCTCGAGGATCCCAACCGCTTCAAAGCAAGGGGCGAAATCAGAAGTGGCCCATAAATGGCCAAGGTGGCTACATCACCCCTGCCGCCTCAGGGATCCCCACCGCTTCAAAGCGGGGGGCAAAATAAGCAGTGGCCCATAAATGGCGAAGGTGGCTACATCACCCCTACCGCCTCGGGGATCCTCACCGCTTCAAAGCGGGGGGCAAAATCAGAAGTGGCCCATAAATGGGCAATGTGGCTACATCACCCCTGCCGCTTCGGGGATCCCCACCGCTTCAAAGCAGGGGCAAAATCAGAAATGTCCAATAAAAGGGCGGAAATGCAACGTCACCCTTGCATTATGGGGGGTCCCCAGCTAAGGGGACAAAATCAAAAGTGGCTGAATTTGGGGCAAGGTCAAAACTTTGGATGTGCAGTCCAAAAGAATACCACCAAAAAAAATTCGCACAAACGATGTGTGTGCGTCGAAAAACACCCTTGAAACCCCCCCTCGGATCATTTTTAATAGAGGGGGGAGTTTTAAAAACCCCGACGCTATCGGATTTCTCCGAAAACCCCCCCCCTGGTTCCCTACTTGTCATTGTTTTTCGGTTTTGGCATTCAGTTGATCCGACACTCTATTCAGTTTCAACCTCTAAGTGATTGGTCAACTATGGGACGGTGCACCAGTGCACGTCTACGGTCCACCAAGACTGTTGTGTCAATGGAGAAAGGAACAGTCTGATAATCAGTGAGCTCAAAAAAAATACCCCTGTCCCACAGTGGCGAGGCAGGCGCAGGGGCGTGTAGGGTGCACGAGCTGCTGCCCCTGGCACCATCTGTGACACCTGGAAAAATTGCAACGTTGCAGAAGTCCATTGCCCACAGTCATCCTGAACATCTGACCAGCAATTCACTGTGATTGGCGAAAGTAAAAACACATGACCGCAGATTGGCCGGACACAGATATGTAAATGACCAGCAAACGACCACAAGGCAAGCACAGCCCAATGCCAGTTGATATATAATGAAACGCCTGCAGAATGGACCCACCCGGGAATGCTCACTGAGATACAAATGAAACACAGAAAACAGAGTGCTGGATGCTGACGTGTGGATTATAGAAGTGGACCCTGATGGCGCTTCATTCATTGAGATCATCCCACTTCAGCATCCTACAAAAGGAGAGTAGCGCGTTGTATTCTTGGCGCCTCCTCCCCCCACATCCAGAACTGGAGGGCCCCCAGCACCGGACCGGCAGACGAAACCCAGCACGCCGCTTTGACGGAGCCTACAGCGCACATCAGCCCCAGGAGAGGGCTTCCCACCAATTGGCCCAGCTCCGCCGTGATGACTGCCAGAGAGCTGGCTTGTACTCGGGCCTCCACGTCTTGCTCCCAAAGGTCTGTGACGTACGGCACAATTCCAGTAAAGACGAATGTCTGACCCACGCTTTCTGGCACCTGCAGGACGGTGGCCTGAATCCAAGACCGCAACACAGGGATGCAGCCGCTGGCGCAGGTCATGAGCAGCAGGTTCCCGATCACCGGCCACCGCCGCCCGAACTTGTCACACAGGAAGGAGGCCGGATTCCGGGGGTAATCTTTTTTTTTAGATGCGAAATCTTTTTTTTTAGATGCGCTAAAATTTGAGAAAAGTGCTAAAATTTAAGTCAAAACAGCTAAAAAATGAGCCAAAACAGCTAAAAAATGAGCCAAAACATCTAAAAAAAAATTTCGCATCTAAAAAAAAAGATTCCCTACTAAAAAATAAGATTCCAACAAAACCCAAAATCTAAAAAAAAAGTCATTCGCATGTTTAAAAACGTCAAAAAAGCAGAATCTTTTTTTTTAGATGGCCGGGTAAAAAGTGAGATTTTGGTAAAACTAAGAGAACACAAAGCCAGGGGTGGGGAGGGGAGGCAGAAATGCAGTTCCTAGGGGGAATCTTTGCACTACGCGCGCACTGCATGCGCACTGCGCGCTACTTTTAGACTATGTTCCCCCCGAAGAGCCCCCAAGCACACCCCTTGGAAACGCCCTTAGAATTAAGTGACCCAAACTGCCCCAGCTCAAGAAAGTTGCAAACTACCTTCCCTTAACATAACACACACATGTTCCTTACGATGCCCCACTGCCACATGCGTGGTTTCGGTTGTGAGGAAGGGGCTCTCTCCTTTCCCTTGCGGTTAGAATCGGATTGGGGTTGAGATTGTGTAGCCACGGGGGGTTGCGAGGACTGAGAGGGTTGAGGGGGATTGGAGCTGGACGAAGCCACATCGGCCCGAGGGGGCGCAACAACACAAAAAGCATCTAGTGTGCGTTGCCGCTTTTCTAGGAACTGCTGCGCATGTTTTGCTTGTTTCTTGGCCTCTCTCTCTCTTTTCTCACGGCGCAAACGGTCAATCGCAGGCTGCAGTGTTGGCGCTTTACTGCCGCCTTCAGAGAATGGTTGACCATCAAGCCCATCCTGGATGATTACACTTTCTTCATCCCTTGGTAAGTGGTTACCCTTGCCGAACCGCAAGATCTGCTCAATCACCTTTGGCACACCCAAACAAAGGGGGACAGAATCAGAAGTCAAAACCTCCGCTAGAGGTCACCATGATGCCCCTAGGGGCCCCTAGTATCTCAAAGTATGGGTCTCTAGTACGGCCGGACGCCCAAATAGTTGCACTGTGCGCGCACTGCACGCGCACTGCGCTTAAGGCTCCCCCCTAGGGGCACCCCACCGGACGAATCATCCACATTCCTGAGGCGAACCCTGCAAAACAAGGCACAAAGCAAAGAACGGTAAAGAATGCCAACAAGACCGGAGCAGATGGCTGAGCACTTGCAGAACGTGCTTTTGCAGTAAACAGTACATTACGTGAAGATGATGTAACCCACTTGATGGCGTCGGGACATGCCACTGTGCAACTGATGCACAAGACGCCTTCCTTGTGGAGAAGGGCTAAAATGCCGTGGATTTTTGGAAATGCCAAACAAATACAGAAGCAGCATCCCTCCCTGTGTGCACCTCAAGATATTTGAAACGAGCAAAACTTGAGCATGAAATTATGGGCAAAATTGTGCACCCACTGAGTAGTGGTTGAAAACAAGCTCTACGAGGCAATGCCACTCGGCTTTGTGCGCCGAATAATGCCTCTAAACAAAGTTTGAGCAAGCAATCTGAACGTTGGGACTGACTGGGCAGACAACAAAGGCTGCAAAAAATGAGCATATAATGCAGGAACGGATGTGTTGAATGCAGGGTTCTCAGGAGTTGATCACTATGGCTGGCAGACACTGCAGCACAGGCACGTGGGTGGCACAATGCACTGCAGAAGAAATGCGCAAAAAAAAATTGTGAAAAAACCTCCCTGTAAACAAAATCTGAGCAAGGAATCTGGAACTGGGGACTGACTGGGCAGACTGCCAAAGCTCCAGAAAGTGAGCATACAATGCAGGAACGGATGTGTTGGGATGCAAATGTCCCAGGAGTTGATGACTATGGCTGTTAGACACTGCAGCAATGTACAGGAAGGTGGGTGGCACTTTGCAGTGCAGAAGAAATGAGCAGAAAAAACCTGGCTGGATCACTCTGCGTCTGAAAAGAGGTCCCCACTCAGCAACCACGACACACTGCTTGTGTGGACAGGCAAACAGTGGGGATCGCTGTCATTCTTCTTCCATGTACTGACCACACACAATCTGCGTTGCAAAGCTCCCAGAAGTTGATCACTATGGCTGTCAAATGCTGCAGCAAAGCAGGGGCAGCTGGGTGGCACAATGCACTCCAGAAGAAATGAGCAGAAACAACCTGGCTGGATGTAGTCCCTTCCTCAAACCCGAGACCTTGGTTCCCCGGAAACATGCAATTGTGCACATGGGCTCTGGCCAACATGGCCAAGTACTCGGCTTTACAAAATGCAGGCATGACCTACCAGACAATCTCAGTCTGCTCCATAGGAGACTTGGAACATTTTGAGAAATGAAAATCTACATTGAAAACCAAACACATGACACCAAGGATGGTGCCCATCACATGCCATTGCACACTCAGGAAACTAGGCAAAAAAGGGCAATTTGTGTGCGATTTGGTGAAAAAATCTCGGGGGGGGGGGGATGTTTCTTCCTTCGAGAGGGGGTAGCTAGGGGGGCCATGTTTCTTCTTTCGAGACGGGGGGGGGGCATTGGCATGGGGGGTCCATTGGCATGGGGGGAGGGGGGGGGGGGCGTTGTTGTCCTGCACACCTGAATAGCTGTCCTACATCCACCAGAACCATCAAAAACCCATTACCCTGGAAAAAGAAGGTGATGTGGAAAATTCGACCGTGGAACCAGGGGGCGGTTCTTGCGCAAGGTGGTTCCTAGGCTAAGTGTTTGCACTGCGTGCGCACTGCGTGCATATTGTGCACGCAGAGGCTAGGATACTCACCCAAGAATACCTGTCACCTGTTTACTAGGGGGAAGACTGAAAGGTGTCAATACCATAGGGTTGGCTAGGTGTCCATCGATACTTCTGGTTGTAGTTATAACCAACAGCATCGTCGAAGAAGAACTGTCCGGTCCTGGTGTCGACTCACCACCATCGAGTATCGGCGATCGAGAGCCTTCGAGCGACGATGACCACGTGGACTTCTTTGCAGTTGTGGACGTGGCCATACCGATCGATGATCTTGAGCATCTCGGTTCGAGAATCACCTTGAAGTCGACCAAGGTTTTGGTGCACGTACTATCTGTCCGGAAGAGTACTCTGCAGGGCGAATCGAACCGCCTCTACGGATACCAGGCTCGCTGCAGTGTCGACAATGACGACGTCGAGATCCGGGTCGTCTCGACGGTGTACACTTTGTCGATGGGCCTCTTCTAGGGGGAAATGGTTGACAATTCAAATATGCCACATCCCAAATGCTTGGGAAGCCAAAAAAACCCTGGTACGGAACCAAAAACTTGTGAAAAGGGGCCAAAACTAGGGTTCGAGTATTTGCCGACATCCAAAACTTTGCACTGCGTGCGCACTGCGTGCATGGCATTCCCCTAGGCATGGGAGGGGGGGGGGGGTACCTAGTAAAAAAAAAATTTTGAAAAAACGTTTACTAGGTTTTACTACAGACCCGCTTGGCAGGCGCAAGCAGATTTTTGGGAACCTATTTCCCTTCGGGAATGTCCCTTGTAAAATACAACTTGTTCCCAAAACTGCGTCCAACGACCTGTGCCAAAACAGGTTCCCCCGCAGAGCGGATGAACATCACATTTGTCCCAGGGAGAAACATGGCTGTGCTGTCAAGTTCCATTCAGCGAAAGTGAGCAAAATGTCCTGCCATGAGTACAAAGGATACAAGTGGCAGTACCCCACAACACAGTCACCCACACAACAACACAATGAGCCGTAACGAAAAATTTTGGGTTGACCAAGTGACGGTCCCCCAGCCCCCCCCGGGGAACGACAAGGGGTGGGGAACGACAAGGGGGGGGGGGGGGGCGGAAGGAAAGGGGGGCAGGGGGGTAGGAGTGAGACATTTGTTCCAGCTACCAAGCTACCAGCATGTAGTCCCTTCCTCGATCTTGAGACGTCGGTTCCGCTGAGACTTGAAATTGTGCCCCTGGGCTCTGGCCAACATGGTTGAGTGCCCTACTTCACAAAATCCAAGCATTACCTATGATCCGTTCAAATGACCTCTCTGCATAGGTCCCCCAGCGAAGGGAAACCCCTGTTCTCTGAGCAGATGACATTGTGCACATGGGCTCTGGCCACGGTGGCTGAGTACCCTACTTTACAACATTCAGACATTACCTGTGATCCTCTCCGATGAACTCTCTGCATAGGCCCCCCAGCTCCAAAGGGACACCCCTGTTGTGAAACACAAGTTCTGCGTAATGCACCCAAAACCTTCCACATTCATGACATCCCTGCATAGGGTACCTCCTCACCGCATGGAGCAGGCAACAAGGAAAGAGGGCCACTGGGTGCATATTGGGTCAGTCCCGAAACCCAGGTTCCCCTACTGTATGAAGTTGTGAACATGGGCAGGGGTTGGCTTGATGCAGTAGCACTCCTTGTAACCCCCCCGTGCAACTTTTTGGGACATACATGATGATCATGTAAAAATCTTTTTTTTTAGCGCGCAATCTTTTTTTTTAGAACGGAATCTTTTTTTTTAGCGCGGAATCTTTTTTTTTAGCGCGAAATCTTTTTTTTTATGCTAAAAAATAAGATAAGTGCTAAAAATTAAGATTTCGCATCTAAAAAAAAAGCTTGGACCCGGAATCCGGCTCACGACACACACCGCACCACTTGTGAAGTGCATGACCCCCTGCTGCGGGACGCCCGCGCCCAAGCGGTCCACGAGCTGCTGCCCCTGGCACCATCTGTGACACCTGGAAAAATTGCAACGTTGCAGAAGTCCATTGCCCACAGTCATCCTGAACATCTGACCAGCAATTCACTGTGATTGGCGAAAGTAAAAACACATGACCGCAGATTGGCCGGACACAGATATGTAAAAGACCAGCAAACGACCACAAGGCAAGCACAGCCCAATGCCAGCTGATATATAATGAAACGCCTGCAGAATGGACCCACCCGGGAATGCTCACTGAGATACAAATGAAACACAGAAAACAGACTGCTGGATGCTGACGTGTGGATTATAGAAGTGGACCCTGATGGCGCTTCATTCATTGAGATCATCCCACTTCAGCATCCTGCAAAAGGAGAGTAGCGGAAGGAAGGAAATCATATTAAGGAGCAATAGTCCATGGGGCTTCTACCCATTCCAGCCCCCAGACTCACCCAAGGGGCAAGTCGCGCGGGTTTCTGGAGAGCTGCCGCCCTGTATGACAAGAGGCTCCCCCCTCCGTCCTTTAGGTTGCCTCACGCGAGGCCCGTCCATGCTTCATGAGCCCCTCCGCGCTGTTGGAAGACAGAGCACCTTCCTGCATGCTGTACAGCATGGTGGAGTGTCGTGCATGGGGGTCACGAACCCATCCCTGGCCCTGTCCGGCCATGCCAGGCAATTCCGTGCAGAGACGCTGTGCTCCGCGAAGAGAGGGAAAGGTAAAGGGGTTAGGGGGCCACTCCCCCACGGAGGGTGGGGTACAGTACTGGACCTCGTACTGACCCATGTCCTCATCGCACTCACGATGAGTGCTGCCCGCTCGCGAGGCAGACATCACGCTCTCGAAAAGTGGCAGCATCCTGCAAAAGGAGAGTAGCGCGTTGTATTCTTGGCGCCTCCTCCCCCCACATCCAGAACTGGAGGGCCCCCAGCACCGGACCGGCAGACGAAACCCAGCACGCCGCATTGACGGAGCCTACAGCGCACATCAGCCCCAGGAGAGGGCTTCCCACCAATTGGCCCAGCTCCGCCGTGATGACCGCCAGAGAGCTGGCCTGTACTCGGGCCTCCACGTCTTGCTCCCAAAGGTCTTTGACGTACGGCACAATTCCAGTAAAGACGAATGTCTGGCCCACGCTTTCTGGCACCTGCAGGACGGTGGCCTGAATCCAAGACCGCAACAGAGAGATGCAGCCGCTGGCGCAGGCCATGAGCAGCAGGCCCCCAATCACCAGCCACCGCCGCCCGAACCTGTCACACAGGAAGGAGGCCTGAATCCGGCTCACGACACACACTGCACCACTTGTGAAGTGCATGACCCCCTGCTGCGGGACGCCCGCGCCCAAGCGGTCCACGAGCTGCTGCCCCTGGCACCATCTGTGACACCTGGAAAAATTGCAACGTTGCAGAAGTCCATTGCCCACAGTCATCCTGAACATCTGACCAGCAATTCACTGTGATTGGCGAAAGTAAAAACACATGACCGCAGATTGGCCGGACACAGATATGTAAAAGACCAGCAAACGACCACAAGGCAAGCACAGCCCAATGCCAGCTGATATATAATGAAACGCCTGCAGAATGGACCCACCCGGGAATGCTCACTGAGATACAAATGAAACACAGAAAACAGACTGCTGGATGCTGACGTGTGGATTATAGAAGTGGACCCTGATGGCGCTTCATTCATTGAGATCATCCCACTTCAGCATCCTGCAAAAGGAGAGTAGCGCGTTGTATTCTTGGCGCCTCCTCCCCCCACATCCAGAACTGGAGGGCCCCCAGCACCAGACCGGCAGACGAAACCCAGCACGCCGCTTTGACGGAGCCTACAGCGCACATCAGCCCCAGGAGAGGGCTTCAGGGAATGTTTATAAGGGGCTGGGGGGTTTTGGGGTTTTGAGGCACCCACCCACCCAAAACCAAGCAACCCACCCAGACCCCCCCCCCCCCTCTTATAAACATTTGAGGGGGGGGATTGAGGCGCTCTCCGCTGAACGGCAGGTACACACAAAGCGACCAATGGCAGGACAAAATGCATGTCACCGCTGCTCCCAAGCTTGCAAAAAAAGCGCCAACCTTGCAAAAAAGGCGGAGCTAAAAAATAGTGCCCTAACCGGGAACTGAACCGCAGACTTCCAGCACAGCATACGGCTGCATTACCGTTGCACTAACTGCGAGATCTGGTTGCAGATCCCGTGCCTCCCGTCCAGGTTATTGAACACATTTGAAATCGAAAAAAAAAAGCACCATCAGCCTGCAACACGGCCCCCAATTTGTTGAAAATTGACAACAGCACCAGCTGGGTACATGTGAATACAATCAACATCCATGGCTAAAATTGCGAAAATCTGAAGTGTTCTGCATGATACGGGGTACAGTGGAGTGCCATGGATGCAAGAAAGCTGACGTACACGGCAATGCACCAATAATACCCCCTTGTCCAGCCAACAAACGCATGCGAGAGACTCAATATCCTACGTTCCAGGTACATTTGCAAAACGGAACGTGACAGTTCCTCTGCCCACCCACGCAAAATCGGCAGACAAAGGCATTCTGATTCTGGGCCGGTGAGGGTCCCAGCCCGGGAATGATCGCCCATGGAAGTTGACAAAACAAAGGACTGCTTCGGGTGGGGCGGGCGGGTGGGTCTAAGGGCTTGCAGACCATTTGAAGAGGCTAGGAGTCCAAATGACACCATCAACAACAAAGGCAAACATACACAATCTCAAACCAAAGGCATTCGAAACAAAAAACAATGACTACTGACGTGGACATCAAATAGCAGTGCCATGGCAGATGGCCCTGTTCAGGCACATTGATAATATGGCGAAGGTGCGATGCACATCAGATGCATACGCGATAGGGGGGGGACGGTTAGTCAGCAACAGGCTCTGTGTGCCACTTTTTCTGGCGGGCAGGTTGAGAAGCGCAGAGAAGCATCCAACTTCAACTGCACTTTCTTCCCAGTGAACCTTCTCTCTGACCGGGTTCGTGGCTGAGGGGGCTGGGGTGGGTCATGGGGGTGTTGGCATACGGATGATGGTTCATCAGGCATGTCACACTAACAGTAAAGGGGGGGTCCTAGACTACACACCCACCCACCCAGAGTACAATTCTAAGAGGGGGGAGGGTCCCAGACTTTTCACCCACCCACCCAGGCTGGGGCACCCACCCAGACTCCCCCCCCCCCACTTAACTTAATTCCTTATAAACGTTCCCTGGAGGGCTTCCCACCAATTGGCCCAGCTCCGCCGTGATGACCGCCAGAGAGCTGGCCTGTACTTGGGCCTCCACGTCTTGCTCCCAAAGGTCTGTGACGTACGGCACAATTCCAGTAAAGACGAATGTCTGGCCCACGCTTTCTGGCACCTGCAGGACGGTGGCCTGAATCCAAGACCGCAACAGAGAGATGCAGCCGCTGGCGCAGGCCATGAGCAGCAGGCCCCCAATCACCAGCCACCGCCGCCCGAACCTGTCACACAGGAAGGAGGCCTGAATCCGGCTCACGACACACACCGCACCACTTGTGAAGTGCATGACCCCCTGCTGCGGGACGCCCGCGCCCAAGCGGTCCACGAGCTGCTGCCCCTGGCACCATCTGTGACACCTGGAAAAATTGCAACGTTGCAGAAGTCCATTGCCCACAGTCATCCTGAACATCTGACCAGCAATTCACTGTGATTGGCGAAAGTAAAAACACATGACCGCAGATTGGCCGGACACAGATATGTAAAAGACCAGCAAACGACCACAAGGCAAGCACAGCCCAATGCCAGCTGATATATAATGAAACGCCTGCAGAATGGACCCACCCGGGAATGCTCACTGAGATACAAATGAAACACAGAAAACAGACTGCTGGATGCTGACGTGTGGATTATAGAAGTGGACCCTGATGGCGCTTCATTCATTGAGATCATCCCACTTCAGCATCCTGCAAAAGGAGAGTAGCGCGTTGTATTCTTGGCGCCTCCTCCCCCCACATCCAGAACTGGAGGGCCCCCAGCACCAGACCGGCAGACGAAACCCAGCACGCCGCTTTGACGGAGCCTACAGCGCACATCAGCCCCAGGAGAGGGCTTCAGGGAATGTTTATAAGGGGCTGGGGGGTTTTGGGGTTTTGAGGCACCCACCCACCCAAAACCAAGCAACCCACCCAGACCCCCCCCCCCCTCTTATAAACATTTGAGGGGGGGGATTGAGGCGCTCTCCGCTGAACGGCAGGTACACACAAAGCGACCAATGGCAGGACAAAATGCATGTCACCGCTGCTCCCAAGCTTGCAAAAAAAGCGCCAACCTTGCAAAAAAGGCGGAGCTAAAAAATAGTGCCCTAACCGGGAACTGAACCGCAGACTTCCAGCACAGCATACGGCTGCATTACCGTTGCACTAACTGCGAGATCTGGTTGCAGATCCCGTGCCTCCCGTCCAGGTTATTGAACACATTTGAAATCGAAAAAAAAAAGCACCATCAGCCTGCAACACGGCCCCCAATTTGTTGAAAATTGACAACAGCACCAGCTGGGTACATGTGAATACAATCAACATCCATGGCTAAAATTGCGAAAATCTGAAGTGTTCTGCATGATACGGGGTACAGTGGAGTGCCATGGATGCAAGAAAGCTGACGTACACGGCAATGCACCAATAATACCCCCTTGTCCAGCCAACAAACGCATGCGAGAGACTCAATATCCTACGTTCCAGGTACATTTGCAAAACGGAACGTGACAGTTCCTCTGCCCACCCACGCAAAATCGGCAGACAAAGGCATTCTGATTCTGGGCCGGTGAGGGTCCCAGCCCGGGAATGATCGCCCATGGAAGTTGACAAAACAAAGGACTGCTTCGGGTGGGGCGGGCGGGTGGGTCTAAGGGCTTGCAGACCATTTGAAGAGGCTAGGAGTCCAAATGACACCATCAACAACAAAGGCAAACATACACAATCTCAAACCAAAGGCATTCGAAACAAAAAACAATGACTACTGACGTGGACATCAAATAGCAGTGCCATGGCAGATGGCCCTGTTCAGGCACATTGATAATATGGCGAAGGTGCGATGCACATCAGATGCATACGCGATAGGGGGGGGACGGTTAGTCAGCAACAGGCTCTGTGTGCCACTTTTTCTGGCGGGCAGGTTGAGAAGCGCAGAGAAGCATCCAACTTCAACTGCACTTTCTTCCCAGTGAACCTTCTCTCTGACCGGGTTCGTGGCTGAGGGGGCTGGGGTGGGTCATGGGGGTGTTGGCATACGGATGATGGTTCATCAGGCATGTCACACTAACAGTAAAGGGGGGGTCCTAGGCTACACACCCACCCACCCAGAGTACAATTCTAAGAGGGGGGAGGGTCCCAGACTTTTCACCCACCCACCCAGGCTGGGGCACCCACCCAGACTCCCCCCCCCCCACTTAACTTAATTCCTTATAAACGTTCCCTGGAGGGCTTCCCACCAGTTGGCCCAGCTCCGCCGTGATGACTGCCAGAGAGCTGGCTTGTACTCGGGCTTCCACGTCTTGCTCCCAAAGGTCTGTGACGTACGGCACAATTCCAGTAAAGACGAATGTCTGGCCCACGCTTTCTGGCACCTGCAGGACGGTGGCCTGAATCCAAGACCGCAACAGAGGGATGCAGCCGCTGGCGCAGGCCATGAGCAGCAGGCCCCCAATCACCAGCCACCGCCGCCCGAACTTGTCACACAGGAAGGAGGCCGGAATCCGGCTCACGACACACACCGCACCACTTGTGAAGTGCATGACCCCCTGCTGCGGGACGCCCGCGCCCAAGCGGTCCACGAGCTGCTGCCCCTGGCACCATCTGTGACACCTGGAAAAATTGCAACGTTGCAGAAGTCCATTGCCCACAGTCATCCTGAACATCTGACCAGCAATTCACTGTGATTGGCGAAAGTAAAAACACATGACCGCAGATTGGCCGGACCCAGATATGTAAAAGACCAGCAAACGACCACAAGGCAAGCACAGCCCAATGCCAGCTGATATATAATGAAACGCCTGCAGAATGGACCCACCCGGGAATGCTCACTGAGATACAAATGAAACACAGAAAACAGACTGCTGGATGCTGACGTGTGGATTATAGAAGTGGACCCTGATGGCGCTTCATTCATTGAGATCATCCCACTTCAGCATCCTGCAAAAGGAGAGTAGCGCGTTGTATTCTTGGCGCCTCCTCCCCCCACATCCAGAACTGGAGGGCCCCCAGCACCAGACCGGCAGACGAAACCCAGCACGCCGCTTTGACGGAGCCTACAGCGCACATCAGCCCCAGGAGAGGGCTTCCCACCAATTGGCCCAGCTCCGCCGTGATGACCGCCAGAGAGCTGGCCTGTACTCGGGCCTCCACGTCTTGCTCCCAAAGGTCTTTGACGTACGGCACAATTCCAGTAAAGACGAATGTCTGGCCCACGCTTTCTGGCACCTGCAGGACGGTGGCCTGAATCCAAGACCGCAACAGAGAGATGCAGCCGCTGGCGCAGGCCATGAGCAGCAGGCCCCCAATCACCAGCCACCGCCGCCCGACTTAGACTGCTGAGAGCGCCCACCGCCAAATGTTCACGATGGATATCAGAAGGGTTGTTGCCCAAACGTGACAGCTGTGCAGTTGAAGTATAAAAGCTGTACTGTTTTCAGAAGTACTAAAACCAGAAAAGTAAAACAGTTGCAAACAAGTATCAAAATTACAGAAAACACAACTGCTGTCCTACCCAGGAAGCAGTACAAGTACCAGCGAAACCATACATCATTTTAGCTACTTCTAACGGGTCGTACCAGTTTTGTTTGTTTGAAGGTATAGAAAGCGGAACCACCGACGAAAAAATGTTTTTTCGAAAAGTGCAATGACACAAGGGAGTGCAGAATGCGGATACAAGGTATGCGTGGCAGGGACAGGCGTGATGCACAGGGCAAAGAGACACAAAGCAACACAGCAGCAGACGATACTGTGAAAATGTAGCAAGCATTACCTTTCGTGGTCTTGAGTATGGATACTAACCGTCGGACAGCGACTATATTACATGGTCAAATCAGCAGAATGGAAAATCTCAGCGCATTTGCGCTGAAAAAATCTGAAACGGCTAATATGATACCATAAAACTGCTGTTTGGTAAAATCTCAGCGCAAATGCGCCGAGATTTTTTGGAATCAGCAAAACAAGGTCTGAGAACCTGTCTCTGGACGCCCCGTACATGGCGTGCAAAAGTATCCCACGGGTGACATGCACCAGTAAAAGTAATGTGGCTCGTCCGACAAACACGTACGACATATAATGCAACACAACTCTATGGCAGCCTGTGATCTGCTCCACCATGTGTCACACGTTGGCATGCATGCACCATGCTTGCAGGAAAAGTAGTCCAGCACGAAGTGTCGGAAATTAGAAGGGATGTACAAAGATCGTGGTTACTGTGTACAGCAACCCACGCAACGTCGATGGTGCAAAAGCGCAACAGAGTAAAAATATATAGCACAAAACTTTCTGAGTACCCGTGCCTACTTCTTTTTGCCTTTCTTCAACGCGGTGCCCCTGAAGGCGGCTGCATTGAAGGCCTCCATCGGCGAACGCTTCTTCGCGTTGATCCCGGCTTCCTGCGCAGCAGCGTCGGTCTTTGCTTTCGCTTCTTTTTCCGCGTCCGCCTGCTCCTTCTTTTTCTTTTCTCTTTCTTCCTTGTCGTGCTTCTTCTTCGCCTCTTTCTCGGCCTTTTCCGTCTCCTTCTTTTTGCGCTCCTTCTCCTTCTCTTCCGCCTTCGTCTTTTTCATCTCCTCTTTTTCCTCCTTCTTCGACATCTCGCGTCGATGCTTCGATGGCTCGGCACTGGTAGCTTGGAGCCTTGGAGCCTTCACCTGCAGGTGCCTCATCGTCCGTGTCGTCATTCAGTTCGGCTTCCTCTGCGGCATCAGCATCTTCAACGTAATCGGTCGGGAAGGCATCGTTGATGTTTATCAGGATGTTGCGCCACATCATCGCAGGCCTCGTGTCTTCCGTTCGCAATAGCGCCTGGAGATTTGAGCAGCTCTCCGACAGGTCGACCTTGGTTCGCGCATCGCCGATCACACCCCAGCACCAACTCAAGCCAACCGGCATCTGACAAAAGATGGCGGCAAGACTTCGGCAGTCCTCCGCGACCCAGTTGACCCATCGCATTGCCTTCTCCTGCGGCTCATCGTCTCCGGAGTTGCTCATGAGCGTCAACACGTAACCCGCAGCCTCCAGCGGCAGCCCGTCGTTACCGGCGCCTGGATGGCAGATGAATCTCGGTACCTACGCATGAGTGGTGCAGTGTACTCTTCTACTTGGTACGTGCTTCTTTACAACCACACAGTATTGCAGGGGGTTGCGATGGTACAGGGATTGACATGTATTGCAGCCATTCCATACCTGCTGGGATATCGAGCCCGTGTGGATCACCGTCAGGCACATCTCGTCCACGAGGTAGGGGGTCCCCTTCGTTGCCTTGCCGTAGCAGGTGAGATCCAGGCTCATTAGTGGGGCATCCCCCCCGTGAGAGCTGGTGATGATGTTCTTGAGCGCATACATGTCGCTTCTATGCCCGTACAACACAAGGGGGATGCCCCTCATCAAGGTGCCTACAAGAAACTGCGGGAGTCCAGATGACCAATAGCGCGGCACCTCGAATATCGAGAGGTTCATTGGTAGAGCGCTGATATCCGCAGGCACGGCGACGCCCGCTGATCCATCGTATAAGAGGAGTTTCCCTTCACAATAGTCGTTTGGGACGTTAACCTGCGCAACCCCGCCTTCAGCCTTCGATACTTGGGGTATCATGACCGGCTTCGCCAACATCTCGCGGAGGGATACCAGCATCTCCTTGTCGGAGGTCCACAGCTGTGCTGCTTGCACTGCAGCATACGACGGAAACGGCTCCGACGGGGTCCATTCCCAGCTCTTATGCGGTGTGATGGTTGCAGCAGTCACTGGACGGCAATACTGTCGTGCCCGTGTCATCTCCAGGTCCGTCTCTGAGAAGCGAAAGAAGGAATGCAATGCACACATCGACAGATAGAGTCGAGCATGGCTGTGAATTTGAACTGCGTATGCATGCCGGGAACAGAAGTGGTGTACGCAGTGCGCAAGGGGTACACGCATACTTCTGCTTGGATGGATTCGATGTTGTGACGGATGGTAAAAGTGCCAGTACCAGAACTGCTGAATGCACACCGTCTTGATAAACTTCGTGATCCCGGCCACCGTACACTTCGGTGTGGCACAATAGGTGGCCACTTTCTGCAGATTCTCCGGTATCAGGATCGCACAGTACTTGAATGTGGACATCGTCACCGGGACCTTGCGCTGCAGCAAGCTGTACAGGGATTGCACGAAGGTGGCGCCGCAGACCTGCACCATTGATGCCAGAGGCCTGAGTTGCTTCGCGACTGCCTCCTGCATGTTGATGCGCACAATGGAAGGCGAGCGACCATGGCTTAGCAGCAAGGAGCTCGAAGAAGAAGAGAAGCGGTGCACAAATCGGGAACAGTCAAAGGAAGAGAGCATACCGGGGATCCTGATTTGGCAGCAAATCCGCTCTGGACAATGGTGTCTTCGAGGATCTCACCAAGGGAACGAGTGAGATCCGGATCTTCGTCAAATAGTGTTTGCATCAGGCGGCAGACCTCGTGGAGATTGTTCATGCTGCCACTGTGTTGAGCGCGATTATGGATACCCGCCAAACGCCGACGAACTTGTACTGTTGTATTGAAACGGACGATGTCCAGATCGAAATGGGTGACGTGGTTTGGGGCCGTTTTCATCTGCTCGGCGTACGACTTGGCAATCTCGTCGTTAGCCTCCTTTGCATGCTGTCCTCCAATACACCACGTACTCCCAGCTGCGAGATACGCGAGGGCACGTTTAGACACAGAAAGCGGGCCACAACTGTACACAAGAACCACACAAACACAACGGCCACACACCTTGATCGTCCCAGCAGAGAAGTACAAGACGCTCCTTTGGAGGAGCAGCCAGCAAATCGGTCTTCACCTCCTTGACCCGTTCTGGGTCAATGTGTCTTGTCTGCCCCATTGTGCATGTCCGATCAATCTGCACGGACGCCGACGGCACGTTCACTCTCCGTTCCACAATGAACTCACCCAACGCCAACTTCGCCATTCGTGTGCCACAATCCTTCGGACGCATCTTCACCGGCAGATTGGCTGCATCCCCAGACTTCTTCTTCTTGTCCTTTACTTTCTTCGGCGAACCTGTCAGCTGCTCCTGCACAGGTCCAGGCTTCCCAGCATTTGTTGGCTTGTTGTCATCATCGGCGGAATCGGATCCATCGTCAGACTTGTCGTCGCCCTCCGAAGGTTTCGTCTCGGCGTCATTGTGTGCATCAGAATTCCCGCTGCAGTCGGAATCTTCCGTCTTCGAGCCCTTGGCTGGCTCATTGTCCGAACTATCATTGTCGTTGTCCTTTGCCATAGAGTACAGGCACTGGCAGACCAAGGCAGAAGTGGGAACATAATAAAATATAACAAACGAGACTGTTGTACCACAGCACTACACAATCCCGTTTCCCATAATCGTACATCAACAGCTAAAGCTAAGCCTGTTGTGGTTCAATAGATGCACTAGCAGCAGGGAACAGCCTTCTATGGAGACAAACGGGTGGCACAAGGTGCGATGCAGATGATGCAAATCTGTGAAAACGGCCTGAACTATCAGCAAAGAAAAGGACAGGGAGGACAATGACATGTGCGGACGTACACAATTAAACAGAAGTAGTGGGACACGCTGAACTCATATGACCAGTGCTCAATGTAACTAATACGTCGCATCGGAGTGGCAATAAGCAACAGAACACAAGGATCGGATTATCATGTTGGGAACTACGGTATGTCGTCGCACACCGCATGCACGCACGTTCTAACCCACCCTGTACGACATATGTTTGGTACATTGAAGGGCCACAGGAGGATTCAAACAACAAGTAGACGGCAGCAGCGGCTATTTGGCAGGTCTGTGAAAAACCATCCTCGGCAGCGGGTAAAAAACGCGATATTTCACGGAAAAAAAAATCTCAGCGCATTTGCGCTGAAAATATACAATCTAGCTGTTATCGTGTATCAAATCACTGATTTCTGTTCCCGGCTGTAACGTGTGCACGCGTTGCACAGCTGAGGTACCGGTAACCGGGGCCCATAGGATTGCATGTACTGTGTGCATCGCATTTCAGGTCGGACAGCCTGTACCACAAACGGGAAAACATGTTCAACCCGGTGTGCGGTGGTCCTGACGACCCTAGCGGTCCAGTATTCCATTCAAGCGTCACGAGCGAACAACCGCGAAGCAAAACACGCAAGACACCGGGCCGACAGCACATTGAAGAGGCGCAGTAAACGTCGCACAGTACTTCGTAATTTAATCATCGTCCTCGTCGTCGACATCAATCGGATCCGGATCCGGATCAGGATCTAATGGTTCATTGGGGCGGTGTGCAACTGGTATGCGCAATGCATCTGGCACAGGGCCGGGTACATCTTCAGGAGCATCATGTGCCCGTGCACGTGCAACAGGGTCGAGGCGTATACGCAGTCCAAGTAGCGCCGCTCTAGTCTCTCTAAGGTTAGCAGGTCCCCTATGGGGTACTTTCTGCTGCAAAAATTCGAGAACCTCGGCATTTGGGGCCCGTCCAGAACACAACGTGCGGGTGAATCGGTGCAAGAGAGCACACAGGGCAGGTTGGGTGGGCACTTCGGTGAGGAAGCTCGCCGGGTAGACATAACTGTGGTCATCCTCTTCAGTGATGGCTGACGTTTTCCCGCCAGACCAAGAAATTTTTTTCCAGGAGCGTGACCCACGTGCATTGAACATTGTAGTGAGTCCGTTGTACACTGCAGTAACAAATGTCCGTGGGACGAACTGGGTTGTTTTTTCCGCTATATCACTGCGAGGCGGAAGGGTGCGAAACAGGGTGTTCGCATCCTCCAATGCATACATAGCAGGATGCTTTTTACATCGCTTCACCAAGCCCGACAGGTTAGCCTCGTTATTTTCTTCTACATGAGCAGCAGCGGGCAGATCCGTCTGGTGCTGCTGCCAAAGGAGAAGTGCAATGCTGATTGTGCGGACATAGTCTACACGATTTGCAGCACCACGCGAAAGGGCGAGCAACATCAGGAGGCAACGGCGGAGAATGGTGTGTGCCAGGTGTCCGCTGCCTGCCTGTCTCCCTGTCCAGGTGCATTCCCTAACAAGCTGCCCAACAATGAACAAACCAGGCACATATTCGTCTAGCAGCAGACGCAGTCCCTCAAGCGTTCGAATACGAGTTTTTGTGACATCGGCATGCGGTTGGGCCCTACCTCGTAACAACACAAGCTTTCGTGCTATCAGAGGGGAAAGAATATGACGGTTCAACAGAAGTGCTGCAACGGTGGTCTCAAGTGTGGCCAGACGGGGATGATTGCGCATCTGTAGGCCAGCTCCGCCACGCGGGTGAAGGATGTATGTTAGTAGAGGAAGGAACTGTCTATACGTGATGTTCATTACGCTTTTGTACGCGTGCCACACACCAAAGTTCAAAGGCACAGCCCCAAGCCACTGATGCAGATTGTATGTGACTGTGTGACGCGAGTACAAAAGTTTTGCCACACTGTAATGGATGGCGCAATCTATGAGCAGGGGCATCGTATGCCCTGTATGCTGTTGTGTGTCCCTCACTGATGTGAGTAGCTGCACCAATTCGGCGGACGTGCCGCATTTCAGCTCAGAGATAAGCATCGGCTACCAGTGCAAACGCTTGCGACGGTTCCGTGCAATGTCCAGCGGCACACGTATCCATGTTCGTGCAACAGCTTGTGCGTTCACCGCTGCAATAGCATCTGAAAAACCGGCACATTGCTGCCGGATCCCCTGCGCGGTCGCATCAATGTTCTGCACCAAGTCGTCCAACGTACGGTGACCGGTAAAGGGGCGTACGTCGATGATGTGCAGCAGCGCGATGACTGTGACGTTCTTTGAGACATCCGCATGTGTGGGGTGTACGGTAAATTGCGCGTGGTACCAATTGTCCATCCACATAACTGTTGCACGGTTCTTGATGCTGTCCCACAAACGTGCAACGGCTTGGTCTGACTGACTACGCATGGACGGCAGGGTGTGGCGCACAAGCCCGGTAGCTGATAGTTGCCGTCTGTCGCGTCTATTGAGAGAGAGAGAGGTCCGCTCACGTAAGCGCTTTCGAGGCGCAGCGAGATGCCGCAGCTGCACGTAAAGATGCCAAATCTGCTTGCAAAACATTTTGTACCAGCGCGGTCTTGGTCGTGCAGCACGGGCGGCACACAGCTGCGTCATCTTGCGGCGCGTCTTCCGGTTCAACCGCAAGGCAAGGGCCCACTCGACGAAGAGAAAGGTAGGCCCGTTGCTGAGAGCCGATGCAACGATAGCATCGCCGTTGGGCCACTCATACTCTGTGACCAAATCCGAAGCGCCGGCGGCATTCAGAGAAGGCATAACATTGTCTGTTCATTGATAGCAACAAACAAGAAGAGTGCAGGCATGGGGTACGGCAAGGGATGTCCTTTGCAGATAAAACGAGTGCCTGAAAACCAGTTTTGACCTCGCCGAAAAATCTCAGCGCATTTGCGCTGAGATCTCATAAAAGGGAAATTATACATGATCATATTACCTGTCATCCGCTGCTGATTGTTTCTTATCTGCCACTAGATTTCCTACAATCAAAATGACAACGTTCATGAAATCTGAGCGCATTTACGCTAAGATTTCCTGAACGTTCTACTTATGGTACGCATATTGCTGCACAGTGTCTTCCGATTTCACCTCCCACATACATGCCTGTGCAACCATTTTTTGCAATTTAAAAAAATCTCAGCGCATTTGCGCTGAAAAATCACTGTTTAGCTGTTATCCCCTATGATATTTCCTTTTTTGGTTTCTTTAACGCCAGTGCACTACCTTTTCCGTTCCTTTTGTTCCTTTCCCTTCATGTCTACGACGATGGCCTCTATCCTGTCTGTGCATACCACCTCACACATGTTCTCTTCCGGACTTACTCATGTTTTCTGCATGTTTCCCCTGCTGGTACCCCTTCTTTGTAATCACAGTGTTCCGCGGCTCTCCGTCACATCCCTTCTTCCCTTCTCCTCTTGCACGTGCACAAGCACCATAACAGCAATTGGCCTTTTACATAGTACAATTTGCTTTCCGTGACAGTCCTTCAGGTTACCCGCAAAAACACCTGTTTTTTTCCCATTGCTCCTTGGCATGCTACAACTCTTTCACTAGTTTGTTTACTTTTATGCCCATTTTCTCCGACAACCACCTCCGTGGTTTTTGTGTCAAGGTTGCTTTACAGAGGGTCCAATTTGGCGGGTAGTCTCAGCAGTCTAAGCCCGAACCTGTCACACAGGAAGGAGGCCTGAATCCGGCTCACGACACACACCGCACCACTTGTGAAGTGCATGACCCCCTGCTGCGGGACGCCCGCGCCCAAGCGGTCCACGAGCTGCTGCCCCTGGCACCATCTGTGACACCTGGAAAAATTGCAACGTTGCAGAAGTCCATTGCCCACAGTCATCCTGAACATCTGACCAGCAATTCACTGTGATTGGCGAAAGTAAAAACACATGACCGCAGATTGGCCGGACACAGATATGTAAAAGACCAGCAAACGACCACAAGGCAAGCACAGCCCAATGCCAGCTGATATATAATGAAACGCCTGCAGAATGGACCCATCCGGGAATGCTCACTGAGATACAAATGAAACACAGAAAACAGACTGCTGGATGCTGACGTGTGGATTATAGAAGTGGACCCTGATGGCGCTTCATTCATTGAGATCATCCCACTTCAGCATCCTGCAAATGGGGCGCCTCCTCCCCCCACATCCAGAACTGGAGGGCCCCCAGCACCAGACCGGCAGACGAAACCCAGCACGCCGCTTTGACGGAGCCTACAGCGCACATCAGCCCCAGGAGAGGGCTTCCCACCAATTGGCCCAGCTCCGCCGTGATGACTGCCAGAGAGCTGGCTTGTACTCGGGCTTCCACGTCTTGCTCCCAAAGGTCTGTGACGTACGGCACAATTCCAGTAAAGACGAATGTCTCGCCCACGCTTTCTGGCACCTGCAGGACGGTGGCCTGAATCCAAGACCGCAACAGAGGGATGCAGCCGCTGGCGCAGGCCATGAGCAGCAGGCCCCCGATCACCGGCCACCGCCGCCCGAACTTGTCACACAGGAAGGAGGCCGGAATCCGGCTCACGACACACACTGCACCACTTGTGAAGTGCATGACCCCCTGCTGCGGGACGCCCGCGCCCAAGCGGTCCATTAAAAAGTGCGGCAGCACATTGTACGTCAACCCTGCAACTGTCGCGGAGGCACAGAGTGACACGACCAGCCCGGAAAGCATCTGAGTGTGCTGCAGCAGCCGGTACTGCATCTTGGTCGCGTCCGAGACTTGGTCGGTTAGCGTTTGGGCCTGGGCCTTGTCAAGGACCTCCTTGGGGGCCGTTTCCGGGACAGCAAGGGACATGAGGCCCCCTAGAAGGCCAAGCGTGCCCGTGACGTAGAACACCATCCGCACCCCAGCCCGCGCACTGATGCAACCTGCCAGGAGGGGCCCCAGGCACTTGCCCACGTTCATCGCCACACTCGATGAGGAGAATGTACGCGCGCGGTTTGCAGGAACACTGACGTCTGAGAGCACCAGTGTAGAACTCATCTGATTGGCCGCATTACCCAATCCCACGCAGGTCCGGACCACCAGAATGCTGCTGAAGGAGAACACAAACCCCTTCAGGAGTGTGGATGCGCCCTCCAGGATGCGGCCAAAGACCAGAACAGGCCTCCTACCCCAGTACATGCAAAGGTACGTGCAAGGCATGTTGCTCACAACCTTGACCAGGGGCACTTGGGCCCAGGTGGCGCCAAACAGCAATGGTCCGATGCCAAGGTCCCGGCACAGGGTCGGCATTGCAGCAATAGTGGCCCCGTTGCCAAGGGACATGAAAAGGGTTGACATCGACAACAGAGAAACTGTCCTCAGATCCACGTCTCCAAAGATGCCCGTGAGTAGCTGTTCAAGGACACTATTCTGTGTCTCTCCATCCACTCCATCCACTGCATCACTATTGATGTCGACTGTTGGTGCTGCTGTCGGATCCATTTTGTCACAATGGCCACCGGCGGATACGCTGGTCAGTGGAGGCAACTCCTCAGATGCTTCCTCTTTCTTGGCAGCACTGCTGCCAGTGACGTCCATGGACGCTACCATCAGGGGAGAGGGTCGCTGTAGAGGCAGGCAAATGCAGGATGATTGGCACGACTTGGGGCTGCATTTGGCTCTGTTCATTAGACTAGCATCAACACAGTTGTTCCTAAACATGGGCCTGATTTGCAGCCCTGCCTCGCAACTCACTCAGGGGCTAACACTAGCAAAATGATGGAAAATGGCCCAATGATGCTGAAAGAACGGCTCCATTGTGACACTGTCCATCGAGAGCTTCAAGGATGGCGCTATTGCGGACGGGCAAGAATGCCAAATGCATAATGGCAACAAATGAAAATGTCATATCACTTGATTATGTACGGTCATTCTAGGCGCTCAATCTCTATACATGAACGCACACGTGCATACATGTCCGTCAGCAACGTTGGATCCATATCCCCAAACACACGCTTCTCACAAAACAGAGGGCGCACAAACACAAAGGAATATGCACTTTGTTTAGCAGTGTGTGGCAGTGAAAATCTAGTGCCAGTTCACGGGCTGCTGCATAATAAAGAAAAGGGCACTCCACAGACTTGGAATGCCACTTTGCCCAGCCCCCAGGAGGGACCGCGCTGTGCGCATGTTCTAGCTCAGTCTTGCAGTATCACCTGGACCAGACCCCTCTGGCGCCACAACCCGCTTCGCCACTTCACGTGTGGTCGAAGTGTTGAAGCTGCCTGATCCCAATGGGGTGGAGCAGTTTGTCCTCTCTGCGTCCAGGCCTAGTGCAGGGCCGCCTTCGTCTGCTGCAGCGCTGCCTCTGTCATCCCTGCCTCTGCAGCTGGCTCTGCTAGCTGCGTCATCAACAGCAAAGTCACCGCTGCCGGCCTCATGTTCCACAACGGCGTCGACTTCGGCTGCCTTAACGCAACCAGCGCAGCCACGGCCATCATCAAGTGTTTAGGCGGCCCGCTGGTGTTCATCATCTGCTTCGAGCTCGTCTGCGGCGCCTCTGGTGGGCTCCGTTGATCCGTCAAGTACAACAGGTGCCTCATTGCCCACGTGTTCGCCATCCCAGGTCCAGGTAAGGAAGCCTTCCAGAGCTCAACAGAAGGTGCTGCAGCGCCTTCGGGCGAAAGCTTCTGAATAAGCTCAGGTTTTGAGAAGGTGCACAGTGAAGTTTCAGTGTGGATGCACTTAGCACACAGTGATGTTTCAGTTTGCATGCACTGCACTGCACACAAGGATTCAGCATGGGATGTGTGTGTGGAGCGTGATGTTACAGTTTCAGATGCACTGTTTGTTTTGTGAAGTTTCAGGGTTTGGATGCACTGCGTTCCTGCTCCTTGCCTTTGTTTATGAATGAAGCTAACAATCTCAATCTCACTCTCATCCTCAGCAGGGCATGCTGCAGGGCGTGTGGACCAGCAAAACACAGCCTAGTTTTGTAAGTGTGGACAGCGACCAGCTCGGTATTTTTTTTTCACTGTCTCTTTTTCCGGTGCCGCTGCTGGCCCACTGCTCATTTATTGGTTGCAGCCCTCCATGGGTAGCTGTTTATGCGTTTTCTTGATTTCCTACCTTGGCGGTGCCCTCAGAGTTACCTGCCGGGTTCTTGGGGAACATGCTTGGTCACGTTCCATGTTGGTTTGCATTTGTCGCTGTTGCTTGGCACGCTGCACAGGGGCGGTGGGTGGTTCACTCTTTGGTGTTTGGCACGCTGCACGGCACTGCACTAGTTCACTCAGCACCTGGGGTACGTTGCACGCTTCGGTTGTTCACTCTTGGGTGTTGGCAGGTTGCACAGTGGGTGTCTGTTCACTCTGCACCATTGGCACGCGCACCCCGCATGTCCTTTGTTCACTCACGACAGTGTGCACGGCGCCACCGTGGGTGGTGTTTTCAGGAAGGCTTTATGTCTTGAAAACTCAAACCATTTTCATTTGCCATTATGCAAGGACTGTGCATGCATGTCTTGCCACGGAGCGGGGCTGACACACAGCTCTGCTCTTGTGTGTGTTGGACGCTTTGACCCTTTTTGTCAGCCCTCCGCCTTGTGTCGGGTCTTGTGGGGGGAAGGGGTGATGGGCAAGCGTCCCGCAACAGAGCCGCAGAGCGCAAGTGCATATGATTACTCACTGAGTTAGTGATGATGTGATACTGTGTACTAAGTGCGCTACTGCTCCGGCAATCCTGATTTTGCCCTGCCCCACAGGATCATGGCCAGTGCCCCTGTGTTGGCCATGAACACGCGCACAGCTGGGGCGCGCAGCGCCCTGGCCTCATCCAAAGCCACCATTATGCCCCAGAGCTCAGCACTTTGCTGGCTGGTCACCCAGACAGGGCAACGCCGGATGCGGGCCCCTCTAGGGCCCCAAAGACCCACTGTGAACGGCCCCCATGGTGTTGTTACTGCATCCACATATATGTCCGGAGCTGTCGGAAAGGCATCCGCAGTACATGACGGCTCCCTGCCACGACCGCTGCCAGACCCTCCAGTAGCCGGGGCTGCAGCTGCAGCTGGCCACGCCTGGACATGTGAGCATGGCGGGCTGGTGGTGAATGAATGTTGCTAAGCACGCAGGAACAGCTGGTCCTCACGATGTGAGCATGGTGTCAGCCGCCCAGGCTGAGGTGTGCTGCGTGTTCGTCAGGGTGTCTGGGAGCACGATGGTAGCCCCGGTGGCCAGCCTACGTGACACAGTTGGCAGTGTAAAGGCGCAGGTGGTCACCAAAACAGGTGTGTTGCCCAAGTTCCAGAGGATCGTTTACGCAGGGAAGGAGTTGCGGCGGGACAACTTCGAACTCTGGGAGTACGGCGTGCAGAACGAGGCGACCCTGCAGCTGCTGGGCCAGCTACGCGGGGGCATGCAGCCTAGAAACAATGGTGATAATGGGGCGAAACGACGGAAGTTGGCTTTCAAGTCTGACGAGGACATGCCCCAAGCCCCATCCCAACAATTTGAGGCCTGGGTGAGGTGCAAAGATGGGCCGGCCAGACAAGTGGTGGCATTCATGGATGGCGATGACTATGGTGCAGCGGCGGCGGGCATGCACACGGAGCTCATCGCGCGGGGACTCTCACAGGCAGGTTTGGACAGGGCCACGGACTGGGCGGCGCCAGAGAAACCGCAGCATGAGTGCCTCCTCCTGATGGCACTATACGAGCGCACTACGCGTGCGTTCCTAGATCTGCAGAGAGCTGACTTGGACACTCTGCCGCCGAAAGCCGCCCCACAAGCACGACCGCGGTCGGCGCAGGCGCATCCGCAAGGTGCCCCGGACCCAGTCAGCCGCAAGATTGAAGAATTGGAAGCCCGCATATCGCAGCTGCCGCAGCTGAGGGCACCGCAGATCCCACAATGCACGCCGGAGTAGATGCGGCTGGTAGCGGACAGGGCCCCCCAACAGGGCCCACTTAGGAGTGTACTCGGTGCGCTGGCCCAGCATGAGGCGGCGGATGTGTCCGCGCCAAAGACGGCGGCGGCGGCGGCGGGAGTGGCCCCGCGGGATGCGACGTGGAGCGCAGGATATGTGGCAGCCACTACGTAGCGACACGCCCCACACGCGCCGGAACCGTTCTACACACAGCCCCAAACACCATCCCCGGTCCGGCAGCAAAGGACCGTGGGGGAACCGCTTGGCCCCTGTTTCAGGTGCGGTCTGTTCGGACATTGAGCGAGGGACTGCACATCGGGCTCCCCGCAGCAGCAGCAATGGACACAGCCGTGGCCACTGCAGTTCCCCATGGTGGCCAGCACACCAAGATTGATGACGCAGCAAGAACCGCAAGCGGCGGCCTCCGCACCCCCCCGCATGGGGGGGTTCGCAACGGTGGGGTTCCAGACCACATACACGGCCTACTCTACGGGCCGTACGTACAATGCGTCTTGGCCCCCGCCGTATCCGTGCAGCCGGTGTGCCCAGATGCACTGGAGTTGGCAACCGTGTCCAGCGCAACCGCGCGGACATTTGCAGCAGCCCCAGCCACAGCCCCAGCCCCAACCCCAGTCGCAGCCCCCGCCCCAGCCCCAGCCCCAGCCGCAGCAGGGACTGTGATGGGGGAGTTGTGGGGGGGGGGACGAGAACGGCGACGCCGACGGGACAGCAGTCACTTTGCGCCACATCGGGACCGCGGTTACAGACCTATGGCATGGGCCGTACTGGTTGCTACCCGAGGCCCTCGCGATTTGCCGTTGGGCGGAGGGGACGGTGTCCAACTGGGGCCGGGAACTCACTGGCCTGGGACGGACCGCTTGACTGCACCACGAAAAGACAGCGGCCCGGGCGTTGGCTATCCGCGTCACCACAATGGCAGCCCAAGGGCGACGGTCTGCAACCCTCAGGGGTGTGGTTTCCGCGGTACGAATGGCAGAGCGTCTCGAGCTGGTGCCAGCCACAGTCAGGCCGCTACACTGGCTACGGTGCAAGGGTGCAGACAGGGTATACTGCCCTAGACCTTCGAAGCGGGTATGGGCGGCAGAGGACACCTTCCGCGCCATTGTGGCTGGAGGGCCGGCAGGTGACGTCCTCACGGGTGTCGCAGCCCTGGCAGTGGCACACTGCTGGCGAGTGTCGGAGGCAGCCTCCCTCAGACCAGTGGACTTGGAAACCCCGTATCGGATCACCTTCTACGACTACAAGGTCAGGGATGAATATGTCACAGCGCGGGTTGGACCATGGGGAGTGGCATGGCGGAGAAGACTCCACGCGCTGGTCGCTCACAGGCCCAAGTACCTGCCCACCTTCGCCAACACGGACGTCCTCCAAGACGCACTCCGAAGGAAACTACTGGGGACAGTATGGGACGCGATGGGGTGGCATGGCTTCCGACGTTGTGGTGCGGCGGCAATGGCTGCGGCCGGAGTGCACGTGCGGGCCATTGCACTCTAGGGTAGATGGCGATCAGAGCGGCAGGCTGCAGAATACGCGGGCCCACCACTGGACTGGGTCTGGGGTGCGCCGCCGGTGCTACCGTGGCCGGGAGCAGGTGGTGGAGTGCAGTTCAAAGCCACGGGCGTCATGGACATGTGGCCCATGGGCACCATCTTCAGCGTGGCAAACAATACCACCCCGAAGCGCAGCCAGCACACGGGGTCGGCGCACAGACCGGAGCCGTACGTCATCTCCGACTCGTCAGGATCCTCGGACGTCCAGGGGGTACTGGGTTCCGCTACAGCGCCTGTGCGAATACCCAAGCCCAGGCCCAGGGGGCGTCCATGAGCTTAGCGAGGGTCAGCCAGAAGTGCTGCTCTGGTACGGGCGACCAACAAGGCAATACCCCAAATGCCCAGGGATGCGCGTCCGTGTGCGTCGCTGCCACGCGCGCGCCCGAGGCCTGCCGGCAAGTCCGCCGGCAGGGGAACCAGCTGCGGCACACAGGTCCTAGGCGGAGGTACCAGGCGTGGTGGCCCCGCCGGGGGTGGCAGCCCGGTGCGAGCGATGCGGCCACGACGTGGGTCAGCACCTCCGGGAGGCCAGAGAAAAGATAGCTAGTAGATACCGCGAACCGTCGGCACGTATCAGCGCCCTGCTGGAGCGGTGGTGGGAGAAATCCGTGCTGTGGGCGTGGACCGTCGTATGCGGGATCTCAACCTCGCGATCGATGCGTTGCATGTGCTGGCATCCAATGGGCCCTTAGAGGACGCCAATTCCCCAACTTTGCGGGCGGGTGAGCATGTGTCCCTGGACACGGCGGCGCGAGGAGTGGGTCCGGCAGGCCGGGTGGAAGTGCCGCAACACATGTGGGATGCGTGGGCCGATCCGCATTTTGAGAGAGCGGGGAGGACAGCACCGACCCAGCCGCACTCGAACTGCCCTAAGGCCGCGGCCATGGTGCGGGCCCTGGTAAAAGACGGTCTCATGGAGATGGCGGGGCCCAGGGACACACCAAACGCGCAAGTGTTCGTCAAATACAAGTCTGAGCTCAAGGCCGCGCTCATCATGAACATGGTGGTTTTCAACCATACCTGTGAAGCAGGTCACAACCCTACCCTGGCATATTACCCCTAAGGGAACATTATATGGCCCTATACATGGGATATATATGGGATAGTGTATATTATATTCCATTCCCTTGTTAGGAACATAGGATGTGGGATAGATAAGGCAATCTTGGAGCTTTAGTAGTTATGTCAATTAGTGGATGATAGGGTGGATTTCTCATATGTGCATATCAGGTATTTCATTGGCTATGTGTACCATATCTGTTTGCAGGATACTATTCAGTCAACACTATCGTTATGTCTTCTGTGCCAAGCAATGTTGCTGCCCATGCCACTGCGACCTCTGCTCCTGACCACCCGGTCTGGTTTCATGGTAGCAGAGGCGAAAATTTTTCGTCTCTGTTGGGAGTTCGGCATCGTGGAAAGCGAGCGGTCCGCGACATCGTGGACCAACTTCAAGTTAAAATCTCTTCCCCGGGAGGGATAGCTGAGGGTGTCCAGGTCCCCAATCTCAGGACCTCCTCGGCCCTGACCCCATCGACCGGGCAGGGGCCGCAAAAACAGGCCAAGCCCCAAGTGGCTACAAATCCCAAGTCTCCGAAATCCCCGAATGTTCCCATCGGGGCCCCCCATCCTCGAGATCCAGCTGGTGTACCTGGGATGGTTGGGGGGGAAATAGACCGCCACCCTCAGAGAGAGCTAAGAGGACCACAATTGCCTATTACAAGCTCGGGAACCGTTATTAGCGCCGAGAATCGGGCAATAATCGAGTCGTCTACTAGGGTGATCGAGCGCCGACTGGGGTACGATGGCTTCGCCAATGGGCCCCATCGTGGTCGACTCTGGCACTCCTCCGTCACTAGGGGGGTTGCCAGAGCCTCAGGTCAGAAAAAACCTGTTTGCGGCAGGGCCCATCAGCCCTATTGTTGACCAACTCGACGCTGAAAACTGTCGAGTCGACTCGCTCACACCTGATCCCCATGGCCATCTGGGTCCGGCTCGAGAGGCCGTGGCCCTGATCCAGCAAGCCCTGTCGGGGACTAGGCAGAACCCCACTATGGTGGAATCGTCGCCCACTCCAATGAGTGGATCGCGGCGGTTTCCCTCCCTGGTGGAGGAATCTCCTTCCTTGGGAGCGTATACCAATCCCCCAAGCGGATCCAGGCTAAATCCTACAATCATCGAGGAATCCCCCACGCAAATCGAGGAGGATGAGTGTGACCAGTGGTTCCCCCTGGCGTTGGAACAGGGGAACGACGATGAGGAGGAGGAGATTGGAGTGCTTGAACGTCGCGCCCTCCATCATTCCCCTATTTCCGTTGCCTCGTCGCCTGCACCGCCTGAACCTATGTCAGGGACCAGGGATCGCCCCATGCTTGTGGAAGAATCCCCGGCGCCCCACTACATCATGGTGGAGGACTCTCCGGCCCCTCAGTGCATTGTTGTGGAGGAATCCCCGGTGCCTATGAGCGGCGTCAAAGACCGCCCGTGTCTTGTCGTGGAATCTCCGGAGCCTACGGAGGACCGGGCCGGTACTACATCTCCAGTGCCTATGAGTGGCACGAAAGATCGTCCATCCCTAGTGGATGATTCTCCGGCGATGCCGAAGGTTAACAATCTGTGCTGGGGGGGAGGGAATCCGGTGGAGGGAGGTTCAGCAACCCTCCCAATAAACTTGGTCTCTCCCCCCACAACTACATCTCCTACGGGGGACCCCCAACCGCGGGTACTGCCCAATTGGGGGGGGGATTCAGAGGTTGCAACGGGCTCGGAGCCTGTTTTTGCTTCCCATCCGAGAATCCAATCACCTGTGGTGGTTCATGAGTCACCACAATATATTGTGGTGGACGAATCCCCACCGCCACCGCCGCAGCCTAATACTGTTGGTCCTGTTCCCCCTCCGCCGGCTTACATCGAGCACGTGAACGGAATCCCGTACCTGATTCGGCCATCTCGTGGTGGGGGTTCGGGGGGGGGACATTCCTCTAGTGGGGGGGCGCCTGCACCTGTTGCTGCGCGCCCCACACCCCCGTCTCGCCCTGCGGGGGGGCCCTCTGGTCCCTCTGTGGCAGGGGGGGCTGCTGGGGGAGGCGGTGGTGGGTCATCTCCTCCTCGTGGAGGGGGGGGTCCATCGTTTGGACATTCTGGGGGCCCCGCTCAAACACGGGGGGAGGACGAACTAAAGCGCACCTGTGGTTGTTCCCGGTGTGTGGTGCACTATGAAACGTGCATCCAATCTCTGATGGCTCAGGTGAAGGACCTGCGAACTCAGAATCTAGAGTTGCAGCGGTCCCGGCAGAAGCTTTCTCAGGCAGTAGCCTCTACCGCTGGCATCAGTCAGTCCTACGGGGACCGGATGACCCAATCGGTCTACGTTGGCTAAGTTTGACGCGGCGGTTCAGGGCTACCAACGGGATTCTAAGGCGGTGGAGGCTAGTGTGTCGGATCATCTTAAAATGTCCAACAGCAACACGGCTAAGTGCTTTAGCGCAGTGGAGACGCTCGCTACGCGTTACGCCGCCGTTGCATCTAGGATCGATGCGTGGGACCACTGGTACTCCACGCCTGCAGAGCCCGTTACGGTGGTCCCGCCCCCGCCATCGGCGCCTCCACCCGTTTCTGATCGTGAGCCGGCGGCGCCTACGGCGCCAATGGACGCGCCATCCGGTCCATCCGGTGGTGGGTGTGTCCTTCCTTTCTCCGTCCACCCATCCCACGATTGCATCTACCATCCGAACGCTTGTTCGGATTCGGGGTGGCCGAGGGGGGGGGAGGAACACCACGAACACCCCCACCACCAAGAACCTACTTCGTGGAGGGGAACCGCCGAAAAGCAGAAGGAACCTGCTATCCCCGAGTGGAGGGCGGCGCCTAAGGGCGAAGAACACCCCACGGAGCCTACGGCCCCGTGGGCCAATGCTTTGCGTCTTTGGCACGGGTTGTGACCGGCCCTAAGCAAGGCTAGAGACTGCAAAACACGTCCTTCCGTATCCTAGTAGGCATATACTGTCACAACATCCCCACTCACACCCCTCAGAGTGGGTAATGGCCAAAACCGCCAACATAGCAAAAACGGCTGAAAAGTGCATAAACTGCCGAAGCGCTCGTCCCACTCCGCCCCATACAAACCCCATGGAGTCGGGACCCGGAAACACTTTTTCGGCTCAAAATCGAAAAAAACCAAAAGATTCATGATTTTTGACCCAAAAAGGGGGGGCGTCTTTTTTTTGCCCCCCCCCCCCGCCCCCCCCCCCCCTCCCTCAAAAGCCCCAAAAAGTGGGTTTCAAGTGGGGGGGGTCTGGGGGGGTCCGGACCAAAAACTCATTGGGGGATGCATTTATTGGACAAAATAATGATTTTACAAGGGGTTAAACTAACAATTCAACCCCTTGGATAGGGTACGCGAATAGGCCCAAAATGGCCCAAAATGGGGGGTATGTGGCGTTTTCCCCACCATGCACCATCATGGCCCCCAACTTCGAAATCCAAGAAATCACCTCGGGCACGAGAAGGTCCACACAACAAAGCTTGGATTGCGAGTCCCTAACCCCAACTCAAGGGGCCACGCAACAAAGCGTGGATTGCGAGTCCCTAACCCCAACTCAAGGGGCCACGCAACAAAGCTTGGATTGCGAGTCCCTAACCCCAACTCGAGGGGCTACGCAACAAAGCGTGGATTGCGAGTCCCTAACCCCAACTCGAGGGGCCACGCAACAAAGCGTGGATTCAGAGATTGTCCCGGTTTCCTCAATAGCACCGGAAGGTTGGGGCCCAAAGGAGGGCGGAAATGCCACTTCACCCTGCATTCTTGGGGGTCTCCAACAAAGGGGACAAAATCAGAAGTCAAAAACTACGCTAGGGGTCACAATGATGCCCCTAGTCTCTCAAAGGATGTCTCCAGTACAACCAGACGCCCAAATAGCTGCACCGCGCTAAATGCGCCCCCTGAGTGCACCCCCTAAAAGGCCACCGGTGGGGCACGGGTCAAAAAAGATGCCTGGCGCGCCACCCCAGGGAAGACAGTCCCCCACCACCCCATGGGGGATGGTCACCAAGTGACGGTCCCCCAGCCGCCCCTAGGAACCGCACTACCACCATACACGCACATTTGCAGGCACAGAAATTGCAGCATAAACCGAAAGAATTCAGCATAAAATACGTTCAAAGGGCTGCCAATGTACGGAGACCTACTCCTTGACCTGTTCAGTGTAAATTTTCTTGGTCCTGCTCCACTTGACCTTGAACTCTTGCACATGCTCACCACTTTCCACTGGAATGCTTTGGGCAACACTCTTGGGTGGTGGTTTTGCCACAACAACACAGTGAGCTGCAACGAAAAATTTCGGGTTGAACAGGTGACGGTCCCCCACCCCCACCCCCCCCCTGGGGGAGGACAAGGGGTGGGGAAGGACGGGGGGGGGCATGCATATGCAGCAATGTTGGGCAGTTCTTCCATAATACACACTTTCCTGAGTATGTGTACACTTCGCCTGCATAGACCTCCTTTTGTCATGCAAATGGGGGGGGTACATTAACAGGATGTTCAGGAGGCAGATCTGGATCAAATACCCATAATCAGCATCCAAGGTTGAGAAGCTGCATTTCCAAGGCACCTTTCAAGGACCATCATGGTGCAAGGACACAGCAACAGAGCAGACACCCAAGCATGAATCACAAACATACGGCAATATGTGGTGCATCCGACACATTAAATTCACAGCGCTGACTGGCATCACATAAAGCATTGTGAGCATCACTGGGGAGACGCTGTGCTGATGGGGAAGCAAAGCAATTGCTGGGTCCATGATCTAATCTGTGGGCAAGTGCAGGCTGACCAGCCACTGCTGGTGAGGGTTGGCAAGGATTGGAATACACAACAGACATCACAGGCCCATCAATCGCAACACTGCGGGTCACCAAATGGGTAGGATGCTGCGGACGTGGCTGAGGATGAGGACCACCACAGGAATTGCAGCCCTCCCTAACACAAGAGCTCCCGAAGACCTGCAGCACCACGAGGTGGCGTACTGGGTTGCATGCACGCTGAACCTGCCATTCTACAACACGATACGGATATTTTCCTCCTGGTAGTGCGCAGACACTGTACTTGTGGCAACCCCCCCCCCCTGTACAGGGCAAAATTTTTCCACTGTACGGGCCACTGTGCAGGGCGGACCACTTCAGGTAAAAAACCCTCAGCAGGGCATTGCGTAGTGACCCCAACCCCCAAAATATGTCCATTTTTTTGGAGAAAACCCAAGGCTCTGCAGAATCTATACCACCTATAAGCATCATTGCAGCAGAAACATGTCATACCTTAGTTGGTACATACATACACTCGCAACTGAAATGTCGTGGTTTCAAATACTACTTCTGGCGCTTTTTCTGGCGCTTTTTCTGGCGCTTCTGGCGCTTTTTCTAGTGTTTTTTTCTCAGCATTACAAGTGCAGATGACATGCATTGGACATAATCACAAACAACAAAAAAAAGCTGGGTACCACAAACTTTGAATCCAGCCACTCGCTGTCTTTGGTTTCTTTGCTTTGCACAAAAGTTTCACTGGTTTCACTCGTACAGCACGCGTGGCAGTAGTAGTGGCTGAACTTGTTGCAGTAGCAGTAGCAGTAGTAGCAGCAGCAGTAGTACTGGCTGAACGACTGGACGTTGACCCAAAAAAAAGGTTTGGCCGGGCTTGGCGGACACACAGTTCACAAATAACCCAATCTTCAGCACAATCAGGATGCTTCTGTTGAAGGGTACAGCGATCCAACTCGCTCAAAGACAAAAAAAGGAACAATTTCAGCATTCTTGGAGTGGCATACATTACATGGCATAGTCTGGTCAAGAGAGCATAGGGGAGGGCAGGAAAAAGAGACAAATGGGTGCCTAATATTGCCTATTTCTGTGGTATGATTCTCAGAACCCACTGTACGGGCCACTGTACGGGGCAGTACAGGGAATACGGGATTCCCGTACGGGGGGGGGGGGTTGCGGGATGTGGGAAGCGGACCAAGGATGATTCCCCACATCTCCAGAGCTGTGCAGGGGTATGGAATGCTGGGGAGTGCAGTGGTAATTTTCGAGTTGCGGCATGCAGGCCTCAGCCGACTTTGGCCAAGGTCAACACACACACACACGCAAACAAACAAACACACCACATCAGCGGGATCACTGCGATGTAGTGCGCGGTTCAGTCCTGCACTGGCATAAATGGGGGTGAACCATGAAAGCAGTATCGGGCAGCCCGTCTTTTTGTGCTGAAATTGGCCAACGGGGTCCTGGTCGCACGTGGGCACTCAGGCACCAATCCCCCCGCGAATGTGGGCCCTGTGGGGGTGGGGGGGGGGGGAGGGGGGCTGGGGTCCCACAGGGAGTATCTGCGCCGCACGCTCCTTTAATGGTCAGTTTACATGGAACGGACTGAGGTTTAACCCCTCCAAAATGGCCTACAAGGAGAGCAAATCAATCTCCACATGACATCCCTCCTTGCAACAAAAATTGTAGAATCAAAATGCCAACACAAACAATGAATTTAATCACCACCAATTCATCCCCACATGGGTGGGTGTTGAAAGCTTTAGTGCACACAGCTAAATCTCCGCGCTGCGTGCGCGCCGCGAGAGGTGCTCCATATATACCTCAAAATGATACCCTCGTCGCGTCAATCATTTTGAACACAGATAGCAAGTGGCAGGTGGTGTATGCTCACAATGCCTGGAGTGAGGAATGCAAATTATGTCTGCAAATTTTTTGACCCCTGACCTCACCCATCCAGCCTCCCAGAACTGGCTGCTGGGACCAGACCCCCCAGGGGGCAGAAATTGTTTTCCAAAAACCCCACAGAAGGCAACCTCAAACTGGCAGTGGAGCGGAATAGAGACCATGTGGACACATGTTTGGCAAAATGCTCACATGGAAAAATCAATGAATAAAGAAAATACCCCCCCCTTTGTAATAGCTACGCCAAAGTACGGAATTAATACGGTCCCTACGCCTACTGTAGCTATTTCAAGGGCGTAGCTTGCGCAGGATACATACAACTACCGACATACACGTGAGAGAATGCATGGTATGAGTGCACCTTAACCTCCACCCACGTACCGAAAGGCATGCAAACACAAGAAAGTGTTTGAGACATGGAAATTCAGGTTCACACCCAGGTTCTCACAAGCTATGAAGTATGAGAAGCCTACAAATGTTCGGATTGGAAACCCTTCTTGCGATCATACACCATGCGGAACAACTGCACATGCTCACCACTTGAAGATGTCTTTGAAGATGCCTTTGCCCGAGGTTTAGGGGCCGGTTTGGGCTCGGGCAACTTCAAATTCTTGGGAATGAAATTGCCTTGCATGTGGTCTCGTGTGGTAAAGAACAACTTCCCATCTCACCGGTGGAACGTGTGAAAATCACTGGACGCCCAGGTTGAAAAACAGAAGATTGCATGGTGAGCTGGTGCAAGAAAGGGGGATATAGTACACAAATATCCCCCAAATCAGAGCTATGTGGGTTCAAGTGGGCAAACACTCACAACAAATGTGTCCATGACCCTATGTAGCTGGCAGATTTGTCACCAAACCCATGTGTTATGCGGCTGTACTACATTTGTACCGAATTAAAATTAGGTACCAAATTAATACGGTCCCTACGCCTACTGTAGCTATTACAAGGGTGTAGCTATTACAAGGGGGGGGGGGGGTACAAAGAAGCAGGGATATAGGGGGGGAGGGACCCTGCCAACAAACCCTCCCCCCAGGAGCAATAATTTACGATACGTGGACACCACAATGCTATATGTCAATGCCTGTCAACCTGTCAAGTGCTCGCGGACAGTAGAGTCGCACAGTTTGAGACATGCTTCAACAAGAATGCAGAGTGTCAGATGGTAGAAGGCAGCTGAAAAACTGATGTGCAGTCTCAGCAGGAAACAATCCTGAGGCCTTCAGTATTGTTATGAGTTTGGTGGACATGCCACAGGGGCTGACGAACAGATAACCACCAACCTAAGTCCCAGCAGAATACAAGGGCATAAGGCAAAAACAGTTACTGCAGTTTGACTTGTTCGCATGACCAGGCTTGCGGGGCCGCAGCTGGACAGTGCTATGAGTTATTTCCAGGGAGGATACAGGAGAGGGAACGAAGAAAGGGAGAGCAGGGACTACAATGCACAAAATCTAAACCATTGCATTGGAGCCATATCCCTCGAGGCACACCCTCATATTGGTCAACTCACTGACTCACCAGCAACCCTACCTTTGATGCTCACAAACACGTGGTCTGCACATTGTACGTTCGATGTGCACAATGCGCAAATGCTCCTCAACTCTCTGCCTAATATGCCCCCCGACCCCTGTCCACAATGTAGCTGTCGGACCCAGGTATTGCCGAATACTGTTGTCAGGAGTGCAGGGGGCAATGGCGACTTTGGTGCACTGCATGCACATTGGTTGGAACCGACATTGCATATGCATGAAAACAACAACCTGCCAACAGCACAAAAATGCACCACACTTCATCTAAAGAAGACCCAAATGAGACACTCCTTCCGCATGAAACACCACAACTCCAAAATACAACTATGAATGGACATGCATGCCTTGCACATATTCAAATGGCAAATGCCACGTTCAAATATATCACGGGGACAGCTTGCTGGAGGCTATCCGTGTGGCGGTAGATGGATAGTGGTGGCTCTCAATGGCAGCAAAAGGCCAGTTCCTTGTGATGAATATGTCAAAGGTGAACTTCTCAGGCCACTGTGGAATGGACTGCAGCACAAGCATTCCAGCAAAAGCATTCCATTGGGCCATGTTTGCTGACCAGGAATGAGAATGGGAGCAAAGACAAGCAAATTCTGTGTGCGCCTCCTGCCAAAAATCATGCCGTATCAGGGTCTGCAAGGGAGAGAGAAGCAACTTGGCTACATCAAGAGTTCTCCCCTTGCTCATAGACCCAATGGCCCTCTCCAAATGCAGTGCATTTTGCAAGGTTGGATGGCGCTTGGTGCCTCCCCAGGGTTGGCGAAGGGTCTTGGGTTGGAGATGGATTTCATGTTCACGAGTTGCTCTTGTTATTGGTGCAGGGTTTTGTGCCTTTCCAAGGCAGAGGCGAGGAGCAAATGCCTGAAATCAATGGGTGCTGGTGTGTGACATGGGGACAATGGTTAGATCTGGTCCCTTAATACACCTCCCCTGTGACATGTCGCATTGTTGTATTTGGACATCTGACTCCTCAAAAGGAAAAAACCTGCTGTATGGCGCCCTCCACTGTCAGAGGTATCACCAATCGGGGGAGGGGGGGGTTGCAGTCTGAGGGGTTCAAATCCAATTGCAAAAATTTGCGGGAAAATTGTGGAAAGATTGCAATGGCGTAAGCAACCCTCCTTGACCGTCAAGGTGCAACAGTTTTGGACAAGTGGCTCAGATTTTTCTTTCGGTCATACAAAAGGACCACGGGCAGCACAATACAGGAGGCACCCCTCAATATCACAATGGACTGAACTGAAGGTGACGGATATCCAATTTCAGCTGCCGCTTCAAAACCATCCAACACTGTGAGAAAAGGCGTTCCACATCACCACCAGAAGTGGGCTGTGTAATCCAGAACAGCACCCTCTCTTGGAAAGGTGAAGCATCACGTGATTGCCACCATTCCTGCAGAGCAGTAGGACCATTTATATCAATAGCATTGCAACGGATGTACAGGCTCCATTGCTCTGCAATATCTGGCACGTCAGACAGGCCCAACAGGGGGTATTGATCAAGCGTGGACAAAATTGAGTCTCATTGCTCCGCATAGTTGTGCACACTAGTATGGTTCATCATTGACAGCAAGGGCACCAACAGGCACATAAGATGGGCAACTCAGAAAAACTTGCGGAAAAAGTGCAGGAAATTGCAATGAATTGCGGGAAATTGCGGAAAATTGCGGAAAATTGCGAAACTGCGGACCTCAATCTCCCCCCCCCTGCATCACCAGCTGCAGAAATCAAATCAAAAGCATTCAAGCTTCACAAGCCCCAGGACTTTGGAGTGCTTTCTGGGTCTTTGAGCAGCCGAAACCATCCCAAACTGCAGCAAGATTTGCAATTCAGCATTCCAAAAATGCACTTCCACCGAAAGCGGGGGGGAATTTGAGCAAAGGCCGGAACAGCACTGCGGCAAGGGAGCATCCGGGGCGACTGTAATTCGGGAGCTACGCAGGGGTCGAACCCGGAATGCACTCTCGGTGGGTGCAACTCTGTACGTGTTTGAATTTCCAATCTTGTCATAATGTTGACACGCATCTAAGCCTGTGAAATATTTGGTACACACTGACACGCAGCCTCCACATTGCCATGCACACTCACAGGCAGGTGCTAGTTGATCTTGTGACCACTGCTCGGTGAACACAACCACACGCACAAGCATCGGCACGAGCGAGAAGACACAAACACACGCACATTTGGCAGTACAGCACGGCCTTGGGTCGGTATTAATCTTTGTTGTCGCAATTATTAAAAAAAAAGGACTTGCACCAATTTAAAATCTGATGCGAAAGCTGCAAGCATGCTACAGTACCTGTTGAGTGTTGAGACTGAGCAGCCAGGGGCTGAGCGGCTAACAAAACTAACAGAGTAGCTGGGAAGAGGCAGGGGGGGGGGGGGGCGGGGGTCGTCCAAAACCCCATGAAGCAGGTTGAGGCGTAGGGGCCTCGGAGCGTCATGCCCAAAGGAAATGAGCAGCGATTTCCTCACGGTCCCTTTCGTTTTTGGGGGATGAGGCGGCATTTCGACATGGAGTAAACTTCGGGCCGCTCCTTGTAACTATTCTTTCGACAGTAGTGGAACAGAGCAGCAGAGCCGTGGCATTGCGCGAGGCCGAATGTGACCAGATGGGGAGCGGTGACGCGTTTCCAGGGAACAAGACAGGCGAAGGCCATTGCCAGGCGCCAACACCCCACGCTTGCCCCATGTGCCGCACCAAACTGCTGGGGCTCCCGCAACACGGCATACAAACGGTGGCATGCTCGGGTGGACCTCCGTGGCGTGTGCACTCATCCTCCGTACCGGAAGAGAGCCTTCATCAACCACAGCCCACTGACCCAATCTGGAGCTGTGACCCAATCTGGAGCTGCTCGACTCTACTCAATCGCTGGTTGCTGCTACCTTCGGTGGTTGATTTCAATGCGCCCAGGAGCACCAGCGGGTGTGTGTGCGTGGGCGGGGTGCAATCAACCGCATCATGCACTGCAACAAAAAACGGAGGGCGCATTGAACGGGGCTATCCATGCTGCAGATCCGTACCATAGCTTGCTACAGCAAGAAAGGATGTCCAAGCAGCTCAGTAGCGGAGCTTCGTCCGGCAGGGTCCTGAGCCAGACAGTTCTGCAAAAAGGAGCTGGCGTGCAAAGATAAATTGTCAGGAATGATCGGGATAATTGTTTTGGTGTAGAGTCCGTACAGCATGGCTTCCGCCTGATATTCTTTGTCAAAAGGCTTCTTGCCAGTCAGAACCTGCATGAGTAGGTACGGGGGTCAGTGTAAAGCTGCAGGGGAGTTTGAAAGTGAGGATGAGGCTGACGACTAGGGGGCGTGCGGGAGGGGGGTTCCACCACAAAGCCACAACAAAGGGGTGTTCAGGGAGCAACAAGTGGGTGAATGATGTCTTGCACTACACCTTCGCCGCATCCTCGGCGTAATAGTTGATGATTCTGGCACTGACCCAGGCGTAATTCAACTGCTGGTTCTGGCAGTGGCACTCTACGACCGTGTGCGTGGGAACGCATGGTTGGCGTCGCGCAGCAATTGATTGTTCATTGGCACATTGAAGTAGAAGGTTGGATTCAGGGTAACATCACTATGGTCACTTTGGTCTGGGGGGGGGGGGGGCAGGGGGGACCCTCCTCTTACGGTTGTCAGCCGTTCTAATATTAGCCTGGTTGGATTTCACAGGATATTTCACCTGTTTCTCTTGTTGCTTTGCCTCATTGGTTTCCATCCTGATGGGTTTAGGTTTTGTCCCTTCAACAGAAAGCATGCACAGCACTCAAAAGGGTTCTCTTGTATCTTTCATTAGGGATCAGGGTCCATGCTCCTACCATTATGTGACACAGACAAACAACTGAAAAACACAGTCGGTATCCTAAACTACAGTTTATATCCGGAAACTAAGGATTTACATACATTTGCATATGCAGTCGGGCAGGGTGGTGGCACGGGGTTGGGGAGTGGGCAGAGGGGGGCGGCGAGGCATGGGGACTCCGCAGGCCAACAACACAGGAGTCATTTGAGGCCAACCACCTTCCTTACAATGGAAAATGGTTGGCTTTGCCCTCCAGCTAGGGCGCACTTTACTCTCCTTTGATTTTACTTGCACAGGCATGTACAGGCATTGCGGGGGGGGGGGGGGGATTCCGACGTAAAACTCAAAAATGTCTTTCTGCAAAAGGGGGGGGGGGGTTGTGAATTTTTTGAAGTCTTGCACTATTCAAGCTTCCCAGAGGGGGCGTCTCAACCTTGCCGGCCCCATTCCTCCAGCATACTGTTGGAGGTCAAGGAATCCAAAGTGGATTTGCTGCGTTTGATGTGTAGAAGACATGTGCAAAATGGCTCCCCTCAACTCAATGATACGTTGCCTATTATGACTGATAACCACCTTGGACACCCTTGTACAATCTGAGGCGAACCACTTGCACTGCGCCAGGGTGGTCATTGGTCACATTGGGAACATATCGTTGAGTTGAGGCGTGCCACTTTGCACGTGGCTTCCGCACATCATGGGATGACTTGACCTCCAACCCACAGTATGTTCCAGGAGGGCCGGCAAAGTTGAGATGCACCGAAACTCTGCTGATGGTTCAACCTGCCCCAACCTTGGTTGTGGCTTCCACTTCTTGTCTTTGCTCTCCTCCCATTTTCTACTCCCTGCTCCCAAACATCTTCTGTCTCCAGCCCCAGCCCCCCCCCTCCCAAGTAGATTAAGCCTGAGGGGCTGGTCAAGGGAAAGAGAACCAGAAGGGGGATGGGGAGGAGAGGACACAGTCAGGGTCGGGTACATGGGTGAGGTTGAGTGGGGGGGGGGGGGGGCATAGGAGAAAGGGGTGAGTGAGGCTGAGGTTGAAAGCAAGCAACACTGGGACAACAAGCGAACTTCAAGGCTGAGGTGCTGGAGGGGGTGACGGAGGCACCTCTGCCAAAGTGATACCCAGACTCCAGATATCAGAGAGAGCGGAAGTGTCTCCTGTCACTCTCTCAGGGGCCATGTAGACGGGGGTCCCCATCACTTCGGACTGCATCAGGTCAGAAAGGGCTACCGCCGTTCCGAAGTCTGCCAACTTGCACCGGCCCTGCTGGTCTAGCAAAACGTTGGCAGGCTTGACATCCAAATGCACAACATCGTGTGAGTGCAAATAAGAAAGTCCTCGGACAATGTCTCGCACATAGTGCACTGCGGTCCCCTCTGGGATGTTCCCGAATGTGTTGACGATGGTTTCCAAAGAGCCGCATGCAATGTATTCCATGCTGCAGGAGGGCAGGTGACAATGCTGCACCAGCAATGGCCGACATACGACAAGATAGACACCAGGCGGCCCGGTGTCTGTTGACCACGCAGGGGATGTTTGTGCTCAACAATGGGGGGGCGGGGGGGGGGGCTCAATGGACACTGCCAACACTGCGAACCCACACACCTAAATCAGGGGAGTGGCTCCTGCACAGTGTGGCCTCGTTGTGGTGGGGTTGTTTGTGTAATGGCAGAGAGGCGGAGACGGTAGCAGTGACAGCGCCGTATTAGAAGACAGGAGGGGAGGGGGGAGGGGATTCGTGGGGGCGGGGGGTCTGGCTGGTCCCTGCCTCCAAGCTGGATTCAGAACTCGCCAACGCCAGCACAATTCCGCACCTCCCAAATCTTGGGTGCATTGGAAGCAAAGGGGAACCTGGGATTTGGCAGACAACGAGTGGCGGCAAACATCGCAGCTCAGTGCCAGAAAATTTGCAGAGCATACCCACAAGCTTGCGCCTTGCTGCTGATGAGACACCAGCACACATTAGCCCCCTTATTCAGCATGATCATGCCAAGAAAAAAACCCAAACCGGTCCTACGGTAGCTTACACAGGCACAATTTTTGCATGGGGAAAATGCCGCACCTCCCCTCGAAAAATGAGGGGAAAATGCCGCACCTCCCCTCGAAAAATGAGGGGGAAATTCCGCACCAAGTTGAAATACAGAATTTTCCCCGCGGAAAATTCCCCCTGCGGAATCCCCCCCCCCCGGTAACTGAAACTGGCCCAACGAGACAAAAGACCAGAAAAGAGCACAGCAAACCATAGAAGAAGGGGGGAACACACACAAACACCCGAAATCTGGCTCAACAATTTCACTGCATTCAATTACACGTCAGAAGGGGAGGCAGGTCCAGGGGGGGGCACCCTCCTCCTCCCGTGGTGCACAGCCGTTCAAATACTTCCCTGTCCAGGGGGGCTGTTCCCGTGGGAACCAGTCTTTGCCGTTCCAATACATCCCTGGCGTGTGACAACTGACAGCGGCCAGAGCATTGATGAGTAGGTGAAGCGACACGGCCCGGGCATTGAATAGGTCCGTGACCTGTGACTGGGCATTGGCCTGGGGCATTAACAAGCAAAGTAAACGAACAGGGTGGCAACAGTTAGAACGCCAAACTCAAAAGAAATGCCGCAGATCAGTGTTGAGAAACCAGAATCCTGAGTGCCCAGTTGCATGCATGATTTGCAAGTTGAGGCTGGAAATATGGCACAATGCAGCAGATGGCAGGGCATACATGATGATTAGCGAGCTCTGTACCACTGCACAGCCCTGGTACGACACAATATTATTGTGCTGCAAGTTCCAGAGCATGGCAATCTCATTGAGGGTCACCTTGTTTTTAATGGTGCTTGTGCCACACTTCAGGATATGCTCCTTGATGGCCACCAGCTTGCCCTGAACGGAAACATGACCGAAATTTCCCAAGGGAGACTCGGATGTGTTGCATGCAGTCTACCTGAGGTGTGGCACCACGCTGCGGTTGTTTTCCCCGCCTGGTTTGTGCAGACCACAGCCGTAGATTGAGAGGGCAGTGGGATATGTCGGGGTCCGTGTTAGGCCAAGCCGCATTTCAGCGTTTGCGGGAGCGAGGGATGGTGGCCAGGCTTTGACAGGGCCTTCAACCCTCCTGTAGACACTGTGGTCGCTCTGCTTGTTGCTAACAGGCAAGCGTTGCATTTTCAATCCAGACGAATGTCGATATCTCTGAGTCATGCACTGTCTGTCAGTACGGACTGGTGCACTGCACAGCGGTTCCTGCCTGGTACATGATCACCACCATAATACAATATCGAGAGTCTGACGCCAAAACAAGGACGCCCCGAAAATAGAATGATGGTCAAGAAGTCAGGGTTTTTACCTACTACTTTACAATGACAGTTTCAGCCGAGTGTTGCAATTCCACCATCTCTGGTGCCCCTCTGCTGAGATGTCCCCTGAGGTCTCAAACATTCTCAATGGAACAAGCACCATTCCACATCCCATGGAATCTGTCACACCTGTTCGTCGATTCCCAGGTAGACAGCCCCAAACCCGCCTCTCCCAAGGCATTGAGTGCTGCAACGCCATGAACGACCAGAGATGTCCTTGAACGTCTGCCCTTCGATGCTGGAGGTGGTTTGCAGGAGGTCCGCCACGCTGGGGGCAACGGTCTGAGCCTCATCGCCGGACAGACCGTCATGATCTGCGTGGGAGCAGAAAGAGGAATCCGCTGGGGTTCGACCAGGCCATTTGCTACAGCCCCCCCCCCCCCCCCTTTTGATTGGAGAGAATTGATTTGAAGAACGACAAACAAACGCAAAATGCAGAAAAATTGCATATTGAGGCAACGCACTCCACAGTCTGACATGAGTGACCGCCCCCCCTCCCCCACGCAAACCCCAGCCACCCACCCAATCACCCACGTACATCAGAAACTTTTTCCTCACGTAAAAAATGAAAGGTCGGGGGGGGGGGGGGCAGGGGTTGCCACTAAGCAATTTCCTGGGTCGGACAAATATGACAAAGAATCCAGTTCTCAGCAGTTCTTAAGCAGTAGGTCCGCCGGACCACATCCCTTGTTTGGTGGTGGGGTTGAGGCCACAAACTACTCGGGGGAGTATCCGCACCGCGCGCGCACTGTGCGCGCACCGCGTCAGGTATTTGAACAACTTCTCCAGGAGATGGTCTACGGGGAGAGGAGTTGTAGATGGTACCTGCTGGGCTCTGAGGCGTTACCATTCCCCCTGATTGGCTCTGGATGAAAGGGTCTACGGAACAACCCCAGTACCCGCACCGCGCATGCACCGCGCGCGCACCGCGTCTGATACTCCCCCTGAGTAATGTGCCAGTTGGTGGTTCTGGGTGTACGCGCTGGTTTGAGTTTGCAAAATAAATTGTTTGCATTGCTTGTTCTCAGTCACTGGGACAAAAACTTTTGCTGGGACAAATATTTTTTTACTGAGTGAGAGTGGGACAGTTGTCCTTCCGCACAGTGCAGTGAAGTTTGGAGGGTGCTGGGAAATGTAACGCAGGGCCAGGGAGTTTCGCATCATGGTCACAGGGTGAGGTGGTACTGCACGCCTCATGCACGCCAAACCCCCCGTGTTGCTTGATTGCTGTTACCCCCCCCCCCGGCAACCAACCGACCGGCATACTCTTTCAGCCTTCATGGCACCCCCCCCCCCCTGGTGGGCCTTGGCAGCGCCAACCCCAACCCCGCCCCACCACCACCTACCACCAATCCAGGCCTAGATTGCACCCCATGGTTGAAGGTACCACGCGAGGGTGGCGGTGCACAGCCTATCGATTGAGTAACGCCAGGGGGGGGGGGGGGCGTTTCTGCGAAATGTGAAGTCATGGGGTTTTGCCTAAAATTGGCCACTTCGAAAAAAAGGGGGGGGTTTCACCCCTTTTGCGCGCAACTGAAATTTTCCAAAACGCGCCGCGGGGGGTTACCTTGGATGTGCCACAAGTGCGTATTTCCCCATTTTTTGGGCATGCAGAAGGAAATTTGGGGGTGTCTTGCTTCAAAAGTGACGGAGCTTTGCATGCTTACTTGATGCTGCTATTTCACATATCAGGTGTGGCAGGGACGCGGTGGCCTAAGGGGTTAGCATACAACAACGGAGGCCTCCACTCTACCTCCTCACCAATGCAATGGTGGTTGTAGCCGCCCACACCCCCTGCCGGGGGGGGGCATGGACGATTTCTCTTCGGCGCGGCCCAACACCGAAGAGGGTGCCTCACAGGGTGCCCAATCCTGCAAGACGTACGTTTCGTCACGTTTCGCGTTTCGCGTCACCGCTTCATGGGGTGCCCAGTCCCACAATACGGTCGTTTCGAATCGTTTCGCATTTCGGAGCACCGCTTCATGGGGTGCCCAATCCCACAATGCGGTCGTTTCGAGTCGTTTCGTGTTTCACGGTGTGCCCAATCCCGGAACTTAGGTTGTGCCAACAACAAGTACATCGTCTGTCACGCTATGGTTGTGTGTTGTTGTGTGTCTCGTGGCAATGCGCGGAACCGCATGCACTTCGCACCCCCCCCAAAAAAAAACTTCCTAGCGGTAAGACCCATCTACCACTTTCAGTTCAATCTCCATTTCCTCAAGGCACCGCTTGCACTGCATTGGTCCCAAGCCCCCCGCCATAGCGTAATGTCTTATGCACCTGCTTGTGCACCTCACGTAATTTTCTACTTCCGTTGCCTTTTGGAGTCGCTACTCGACTTCCGTTCTGGTGCTTGTCGCTTCTGTGCCACTGAAGCTGCCACAGGTGCCTTCCCACTTTTCGCTTGCTTGCCTTGCCGGCGGGGTTGCTTGGCGGTCTTCTTGTACACTTTCTTGTGTCCTATCGCGACGACCACTTTGGCACTGCTGTCCGAACTGCTGCTTTCGGAACTAGACTCCAATGATGTAGAGGACGTCCCACCACTACTAGAATTGGTCGTTGACGAACTATCCGTGTCGGACCTGTCTGACTCATCGGACGCGCCACGCTCTGGACGCCAATCTTCATCGGCCTCACTTGTAGGTCGTTGTGTGCCATATTTGTCCCCTCCTTCATCACACGTGGTTGTGGCTTGTCCCATGCCTTCCTCCGCTTGCTTGTCCACATGAATGGTAATCCGCCGCACCTTTTCTCCTTTCTCCGCCTTTGTCTTCCGAGCACGCCGGGCAATCTGCCCAATCACTTACTTCAATTGTTTCGGGGTCCAAGCTGGGATGCACGAGCCGCAGGGGGTACTTGATATTCGTCACCTTTAGCAATGTGCTCTGCCACGTGGTCCAACATTATGCGCAAGGGCACTGCCACATCACAAAAGAGGCAACATTGTACATCATCTGCAAGCCGCAAGTCGCAAGCCTTCACTCCATCGTATGGCTCTGCTACGATCATGAGGCAGTACTTGGGGGGCGTTTTCGCACAGCGCGCGCACAGCGCCAATTATTACGGTTATTATCCAGGTAACAACCCTGAAAACCACCCACCTGCGGAATCATGCACAATCAATTCAAAACTCAAAAATTCAAACATCCGATGCTTGCCATGGGCCCCAGGGACCTAAATTCTGCCCCCTATAGCCCCGTCCACTGCAGCAGCCATTCAATGGCGTCCTTTCAATCTTATGAACTTACCAACTTACGAACTTACGACAAGAATTCCCCACTAAGCTTCGCACCTTGGGTGTGCTTCAAGCCCATGGCCGACGGATGTGCAATCGTTGTGCCTTCCAAAGTAGCACAAGTGGGCAAGGTGGCTACATAACCCCTGCCGCCTGGGGGGTCCCCACCGCTTCAGAGCGGGGGGCAAAATCAGAAGTGGCCCACAAGTGGGCAAGGTGGCTACATCACCCCTGCCGCCTAGGGGATCCCCACCGCTTCAGAGCGGGGGGCAAAATCAGAAGTGGCCAACAGTGGGCAAGGTGGCTACATCACCCCTGCCGCCTAGGGGATCCCCACCGCTTCAGAGCGGGGGGCAAAATCAGAAGTGGCCCACAAGTGGGCGAGGTGGCTACATAACCCCTGCCGCCTAGGGGGTCCCCACCGCTTCAAAGCGGGGGGCAAAATCAGAAGTGGCCCACAAGTGGGCAAGGTGGCTACACAACCCCTGCCGCCTAGGGGATCCCCACCGCTTCAGAGGGGGGGGCAAAATCAGAAGTGGCCCACAAGTGGGCGAGGTGGCTACATAACCCCTGCCGCCTGGGGGGGTCCCCACCGCTTCAAAGCGGGGGGCAAAATCAGAAGTGGCCCACAAGTGGGCAAGGTGGCTACATAACCCCTGCCGCCTAGGGGGTCCCCACCGCTTCAAAGCGGGGGGCAAAATCAGAAGTGGCCCACAAGTGGGCAAGGTGGCTACATAACCCCTGCCGCCTAGGGGGTCCCCAGCGCTTCAAAGTGGGGGGCAAAATCAGAAGTGGCCCACAAGTGGGCAAGGTGGCTACATAACCCCTGCCGCCTAGGGGGTCCCCACCGCTTCAAAGCGGGGGGCAAAATCAGAAGTGGCCCACAAGTGGGCGAGGTGGCTACATAACCCCTGCCGCCTGGGGGGTCCCCACCGCTTCAGAGCGGGGGGCAGAATCAGAAGTGGCCCACAAGTGGGCAAGGTGGCTACATCACCCCTGCCGCCTAGGGGATCCCCACCGCTTCAAAGCAGGGGGCAAAATCAGAGGTGGCCCATAAACGGGCAAGGTGGCTACATCACCCCTGCCGTCTCGGGGATCCCCACCGCTTCAGAGCGGGGGGCAAAATCAGAAGTGGCCCACAAGTGGGCGAGGTGGCTACATAACCCCTGCCGCCTAGGGGGTCCCCACCGCTTCAAAGCGGGGGGCAAAATCAGAAGTGGCCCACAAGTGGGCAAGGTGGCTACATAACCCCTGCCGCCTAGGGGGTCCCCACCGCTTCAAAGCGGGGGGCAAAATCAGAAGTGGCCCACAAGTGGGCAAGGTGGCTACATAACCCCTGCCGCCTAGGGGGTCCCCACCGCTTCAAAGCGGGGGGCAGAATCAGAAGTGGCCCACAAGTGGGCAAGGTGGCTACATAACCCCTGCCGCCTAGGGGGTCCCCACCGCTTCAAAGCGGGGGGCAAAATCAGAAGTGGCCCACAAGTGGGCAAGGTGGCTACATAACCCCTGCCGCCTAGGGGGTCCCCACCGCTTCAAAGCGGGGGGCAAAATCAGAAGTGGCCCACAAGTGGGCAAGGTGGCTACATGACCCCTGCCGCCTAGGGGGTCCCCACCGCTTCAAAGCGGGGGGCAAAATCAGAAGTGGCCCACAAGTGGGCAAGGTGGCTACATAACCCCTGCCGCCTGGGGGGTCCCCACCGCTTCAGAGCGGGGGGCAAAATCAGAAGTGGCCCACAAGTGGGCAAGGTGGCTACATGACCCCTGCCGCCTAGGGGGTCCCCACCGCTTCAAAGCGGGGGGCAAAATCAGAAGTGGCCCACAAGTGGGCGAGGTGGCTACATAACCCCTGCCGCCTAGGGGGTCCCCACCGCTTCAAAGCGGGGGGCAAAATCAGAAGTGGCCCACAAGTGGGCAAGGGGGCTACATAACCCCTGCCGCCTGGGGGGTCCCCACCGCTTCAGAGCGGGGGGCAAAATCAGAAGTGGCCCACAAGTGGGCACGGTGGCTACATAACCCCTGCCGCCTGGGGGGGTCCCCAGCGCTTCAAAGCGGGGGGCAAAATCAGAAGTGGCCCACAAGTGGGCGAGGTGGCTACATAACTCCTGCCGCCTAGGGGATCCCCACCGCTTCAAAGCGGGGGGCAAAATCAGAAGTGGCCCACAAGTGGGCAAGGTGGCTACACAACCCCTGCCGCCTAGGGGGTCCCCACCGCTTCAGAGCGGGGGGCAAAATCAGAAGTGGCCCACAAGTGGGCAAGGTGGCTACACAACCCCTGCCGCCTAGGGGGTCCCCACCGCTTCAAAGCGGGGGGCAAAATCAGAAGTGGCCCACAAGTGGGCAAGGTGGCTACATAACCCCTGCCGCCTGGGGGGTCCCCACCGCTTCAGAGCGGGGGGCAAAATCAGAAGTGGCCCACAAGTGGGCAAGGTGGCTACATAACCCCTGCCGCCTGGGGGGTCCCCACCGCTTCAGAGCGGGGGGCAAAATCAGAAGTGGCCCACAAGTGGGCAAGGTGGCTACATCACCCCTGCCGCCTAGGGGGTCCCCACCGCTTCAAAGTGGGGGGCAAAATCAGAAGTGGCCCACAAGTGGGCAACGTGGCTACATAACCCCTGCCGCCTAGGGGGTCCCCACCGCTTCAGAGCGGGGGGCAAAATCAGAAGTGGCCCACAAGTGGGCAAGGTGGCTACATAACCCCTGCCGCCTGGGGGGTCCCCACCGCTTCAGAGCGGGGGGCAAAATCAGAAGTGGCCCACAAGTGGGCAAGGTGGCTACATAACCCCTGCCGCCTGGGGGGGTCCCCACCGCTTCAAAGCGGGGGGCAAAATCAGAAGTGGCCCACAAGTGGGCGAGGTGGCTACATAACTCCTGCCGCCCAGGGCGTCCCCACCGCTTCAAAGCGGGGGGCAAAATCAGAAGTGGCCCACAAGTGGGCAAGGTGGCTACACAACCCCTGCCGCCTGGGGGGGTCCCCACCGCTTCAGAGCGGGGGGCAAAATCAGAAGTGGCCCACAAGTGGGCAAGGTGGCTACATGACCCCTGCCGCCTAGGGGATCCCCACCGCTTCAAAGCGGGGGGCAAAATCAGAAGTGGCCCACAAGTGGGCAAGGTGGCTACATAACCCCTGCCGCCTAGGGGGTCCCCACCGCTTTAGAGCGGGGGGCAGAATCAGAAGTGGCCCACAAGTGGGCAAGGTGGCTACATGACCCCTGCCGCCTAGGGGGTCCCCACCGCTTCAAAGCGGGGGGCTGAATCAGAAGTGGCCCACAAGTGGGCGAGGTGGCTACATAACCCCTGCTGCCTAGGGCGGCCCCACCGCTTCAAAGCGGGGGGGGCAAAATCAGAAGTGGCCCACAAGTGGGCAAGGTGGCTACATAACCCCTGCCGCCTGGGGGGGTCCCCACCGCTTCAAAGCGGGGGGCAAAATCAGAAGTGGCCCACAAGTGGGCGAGGTGGCTACATAACTCCTGCCGCCCAGGGCGTCCCCACCGCTTCAAAGCGGGGGGCAAAATCAGAAGTGGCCCACAAGTGGGCAAGGTGGCTACACAACCCCTGCCGCCTGGGGGGTTCCCACCGCTTCAGAGCGGGGGGCAAAATCAGAAGTGGCCCACAAGTGGGCAAGGTGGCTACATGACCCCTGCCGCCTAGGGGATCCCCACCGCTTCAAAGCGGGGGGCAAAATCAGAAGTGGCCCACAAGTGGGCAAGGTGGCTACATAACCCCTGCCGCCTAGGGGGTCCCCACCGCTTTAGAGCGGGGGGCAGAATCAGAAGTGGCCCACAAGTGGGCAAGGTGGCTACATGACCCCTGCCGCCTAGGGGGTCCCCACCGCTTCAAAGCGGGGGGCTGAATCAGAAGTGGCCCACAAGTGGGCGAGGTGGCTACATAACCCCTGCTGCCTAGGGCGGCCCCACCGCTTCAAAGCGGGGGGGGCAAAATCAGAAGTGGCCCACAAGTGGGCAAGGTGGCTACATAACCCCTGCCGCCTGGGGGGGTCCCCACCGCTTCAAAGCGGGGGGCAAAATCAGAAGTGGCCCACAAGTGGGCGAGGTGGCTACATAACTCCTGCCGCCCAGGGCGTCCCCACCGCTTCAAAGCGGGGGGCAAAATCAGAAGTGGCCCACAAGTGGGCAAGGTGGCTACACAACCCCTGCCGCCTGGGGGGGTCCCCACCGCTTCAGAGCGGGGGGCAAAATCAGAAGTGGCCCACAAGTGGGCACGGTGGCTACATAACCCCTGCCGCCTGGGGGGGTCCCCAGCGCTTCAAAGCGGGGGGCAAAATCAGAAGTGGCCCACAAGTGGGCGAGGTGGCTACATAACTCCTGCCGCCTAGGGGATCCCCACCGCTTCAAAGCGGGGGGCAAAATCAGAAGTGGCCCACAAGTGGGCAAGGTGGCTACACAACCCCTGCCGCCTAGGGGGTCCCCACCGCTTCAGAGCGGGGGGCAAAATCAGAAGTGGCCCACAAGTGGGCAAGGTGGCTACACAACCCCTGCCGCCTAGGGGGTCCCCACCGCTTCAAAGCGGGGGGCAAAATCAGAAGTGGCCCACAAGTGGGCAAGGTGGCTACATAACCCCTGCCGCCTGGGGGGTCCCCACCGCTTCAGAGCGGGGGGCAAAATCAGAAGTGGCCCACAAGTGGGCAAGGTGGCTACATAACCCCTGCCGCCTGGGGGGTCCCCACCGCTTCAGAGCGGGGGGCAAAATCAGAAGTGGCCCACAAGTGGGCAAGGTGGCTACATCACCCCTGCCGCCTAGGGGGTCCCCACCGCTTCAAAGTGGGGGGCAAAATCAGAAGTGGCCCACAAGTGGGCAACGTGGCTACATAACCCCTGCCGCCTAGGGGGTCCCCACCGCTTCAGAGCGGGGGGCAAAATCAGAAGTGGCCCACAAGTGGGCAAGGTGGCTACATAACCCCTGCCGCCTGGGGGGTCCCCACCGCTTCAGAGCGGGGGGCAAAATCAGAAGTGGCCCACAAGTGGGCAAGGTGGCTACATAACCCCTGCCGCCTGGGGGGGTCCCCACCGCTTCAAAGCGGGGGGCAAAATCAGAAGTGGCCCACAAGTGGGCGAGGTGGCTACATAACTCCTGCCGCCCAGGGCGTCCCCACCGCTTCAAAGCGGGGGGCAAAATCAGAAGTGGCCCACAAGTGGGCAAGGTGGCTACACAACCCCTGCCGCCTGGGGGGGTCCCCACCGCTTCAGAGCGGGGGGCAAAATCAGAAGTGGCCCACAAGTGGGCAAGGTGGCTACATGACCCCTGCCGCCTAGGGGATCCCCACCGCTTCAAAGCGGGGGGCAAAATCAGAAGTGGCCCACAAGTGGGCAAGGTGGCTACATAACCCCTGCCGCCTAGGGGGTCCCCACCGCTTTAGAGCGGGGGGCAGAATCAGAAGTGGCCCACAAGTGGGCAAGGTGGCTACATGACCCCTGCCGCCTAGGGGGTCCCCACCGCTTCAAAGCGGGGGGCTGAATCAGAAGTGGCCCACAAGTGGGCGAGGTGGCTACATAACCCCTGCTGCCTAGGGCGGCCCCACCGCTTCAAAGCGGGGGGGGCAAAATCAGAAGTGGCCCACAAGTGGGCAAGGTGGCTACATAACCCCTGCCGCCTGGGGGGGTCCCCACCGCTTCAAAGCGGGGGGCAAAATCAGAAGTGGCCCACAAGTGGGCGAGGTGGCTACATAACTCCTGCCGCCCAGGGCGTCCCCACCGCTTCAAAGCGGGGGGCAAAATCAGAAGTGGCCCACAAGTGGGCAAGGTGGCTACACAACCCCTGCCGCCTGGGGGGTTCCCACCGCTTCAGAGCGGGGGGCAAAATCAGAAGTGGCCCACAAGTGGGCAAGGTGGCTACATGACCCCTGCCGCCTAGGGGATCCCCACCGCTTCAAAGCGGGGGGCAAAATCAGAAGTGGCCCACAAGTGGGCAAGGTGGCTACATAACCCCTGCCGCCTAGGGGGTCCCCACCGCTTTAGAGCGGGGGGCAGAATCAGAAGTGGCCCACAAGTGGGCAAGGTGGCTACATGACCCCTGCCGCCTAGGGGGTCCCCACCGCTTCAAAGCGGGGGGCTGAATCAGAAGTGGCCCACAAGTGGGCGAGGTGGCTACATAACCCCTGCTGCCTAGGGCGGCCCCACCGCTTCAAAGCGGGGGGGGCAAAATCAGAAGTGGCCCACAAGTGGGCAAGGTGGCTACATAACCCCTGCCGCCTGGGGGGGTCCCCACCGCTTCAAAGCGGGGGGCAAAATCAGAAGTGGCCCACAAGTGGGCGGGGTGGCTACATAACTCCTGCCGCCCAGGGCGTCCCCACCGCTTCAAAGCGGGGGGCAAAATCAGAAGTGGCCCACAAGTGGGCAAGGTGGCTACACAACCCCTGCCGCCTGGGGGGTTCCCACCGCTTCAGAGCGGGGGGCAAAATCAGAAGTGGCCCACAAGTGGGCAAGGTGGCTACATGACCCCTGCCGCCTAGGGGATCCCCACCGCTTCAAAGCGGGGGGCAAAATCAGAAGTGGCCCACAAGTGGGCAAGGTGGCTACATAACCCCTGCCGCCTAGGGGGTCCCCACCGCTTTAGAGCGGGGGGCAGAATCAGAAGTGGCCCACAAGTGGGCAAGGTGGCTACATGACCCCTGCCGCCTAGGGGGTCCCCACCGCTTCAAAGCGGGGGGCTGAATCAGAAGTGGCCCACAAGTGGGCGAGGTGGCTACATAACCCCTGCTGCCTAGGGCGGCCCCACCGCTTCAAAGCGGGGGGGCAAAATCAGAAGTGGCCCACAAGTGGGCAAGGTGGCTACATAACCCCTGCCGCCTAGGGGATCCCCACCGCTTCAAAGCGGGGGGCAAATTCAGAAGTGGCCCACAAGTGGGCAAGGTGGCTACATAACCCTGCCGCCTGGGGGGTCCCCACCGCTTCAAAGCGGGGGGCAGAATCAGAAGTGGCCCACAAGTGGGCAAGGTGGCTACATCACCCCTGCCGCCTAGGGGGTCCCCACCGCTTCAGAGCGGGGGGCAGAATCAGAAGTGGCCCACAAGTGGGCGAGGTGGCTACATAACCCCTGCCGCCTAGGGGGTCCCCACCGCTTCAGAGCGGGGGACAGAATCAGAAGTGGCCCACAAGTGGCTACCTAGTAACCTAGCAAAAAACATTTTCTTTTTTACTAGAAAGAAAAACGTTTTTTTACTAGGTTCCCAATACCTAGTAAAATCTAGTGAACCTAGTAAACTGTTACCTAGTAAAAAAAAACCCCAACTCAAGGGGCCACGCAACAAAGCGAATTGGCTACCTCACCCCTGCCTTCTTAGGGGCTCACAAGTGGTCAGAAATCCTATAAAGTGGTAGTGTGAGGTGCGCTAAGCAAACCCTTTCCCCAAAAAAGGGGGGGGGTTTCGGTTATGTGAAAACCCTACTTTTGCCTAAAATTTTTGGCCAACGAAAAAAGGGGGGGGTTATGTAAAACCCCCCATGCTGTCGTTCTCCGCAGAAACGCCCCCCCCCCTAGTAACGCCCCCCTAAACTTTGGCAACGTCAGTTCGGATACACCCTGGCCGGATTCAGGGTTGGGGGGCTTGGGCGCGTGCAAGGCGCAGCGGGGAAAAGGGGCCATAAAGCAACGGATACAGAGCTCACACATAGCCCCGTGTCACAGGCATATGGTCATCACCACAAACCTCAGTTCATTGTTTGACCTGCTGCTCTGCAGCACACCTCAAATGAGGGCCGAATGTTGCCTTGAGCTCACCGCAAAGGGGGCCGCAAACACATTCAACAACATAGAGCGGGTTTACAGCAGGGCAATAGCGTTCTCGAACCGTAGATGCTCAGTCCCGTTAGAGTCTATGCTCCCAACATCACAGGTATGTACAGTGAGCTCTTCTATACGTACAGCATTCATCTGAACGATCGGTCATTGGCTCCTCCCTCTCCTGAGGTTATGTATGCTGCACCGTGTTTTCTTGTTCCGCCACGTGGCGTGCATCTACACACATGGGGTGTGGGCACCTCGACAAATCATGTGGTCTTGCGGAGACTGCTGGCACCTGATTGGCCAAACCTCATGGTAATGTCTCAGTGTGCTGACATGTACTAACCCTAGTCCTCTCCCTCCCTGTATCCTGTCACTACTACCAGTATGCCTGGACGGGTTGTAACTGCTGTGAGGGGGCCGAGGGCCCAGCCTCTGGTTCAATGCTCGCGGCTCGGACATTTCCTTCATGAGTGCTGTGGTGCATAATGTAGGCACCGCAAAGGGGGGGGGGGGGCGGGTTCGGTTTGTGCCTCGTCAAACGAAGTGGAGGAGCCTAAACCACAGCTGAAGGCAGAGTGTAAACTGGGGTCACGGACGAGAGTTGAGCCTGTGCCGACCTGTGCCGGTCTTAACCACAGCAAGTGACGAGAAATGTATTACCAAATGGCCGAGTGGGGACCATAGGCGCGCTAGGTGTGAGGGTTTTTCTCGATGCTGCCATCACTGCTCCAAGAGCGGTGCACTGCAGTGCTGACATGTAGGCAGACCCAAACACAGACACCTGTATCGTCACCATCATCCACGGTCGCAGTGCCCGAATCATCAGAGTCATCCGGGTCTATGTCCAAATCGTGGGTTGGGAATGTGCCGATGGCCATTGTATTTCCTCCCACCCGCTTCTTCAGACCCTGAAGCAGTGGAACTGCAACCCCGCCCACCTGGCGAGCTCGGGCAGACAGTAGCACGCTCTCCGTGTCATCATCTGGATCCGCCTCGGACTCCTTCTGCAGCATCCCAGTCAAACATTCGACGGTCACGGTCTGCATTCCGGCACGGCTTTCAAGCTCCACTGCATTGCTCTGCGTTGACAGATGGAATGCTCAAGGATGAAACTCACATGAAGCTCCCGCTGCCTACTGTTGCTGTGTTCCACAGCTATGCTGGACGGGAATGCTATCATCTGAAGCCTGAGACTAAATTGACATCATCTGAGTGTCATCTGAGGGGGCCTATTGGGGTCCTATTAGGGGGCCTATTAAGGGGTCTATTATCGGACCGATTAGAGGGCCTATTATTGGACCTATTAGGGCACCTATTGGGGGGCCTATTGGGGGTGCAGTGCTATGGATGCCTTGAGGGAAAAGAGGTCCTGGGAGGCGTGGCAGAACCAACAGGACTGCCCAGGAGTCCTGTCAGGGCCGCAAACAAGATCCTACAGGACTCTCAACAAATTCCCCCACAAAACTGTAACAAACAAAGCAATACCGATACCATTGCCCATTGCCCTTCTGTTGTCGCGGGCCCCGGGCCTTTCTCCCTCAAATCTCCCAGGCCCACGTGGCAGGGCTCTCTGAGGAAGGATCCCAGAGACCCCACCTTCAATTTACCCAGAGCACGAAAGCAGTGCTTGTCCAATGAACAGGCGACCGCCGCCAACCCCATTCATGCGGCCACAACTGAGGATGGTGGAGTCGCGAAGAATACAGGGGGGGGGGGATTTCGCACCAAGTCAAACTCGCGGTGGTAAATTTCGCTGTGGGAAATTTCGCCGAACCCCTGAATTTTGTGTGGTACCCCCCGCCAGAGTCCACAATGTGTACTGCTGGTGTGCGAGAAATTTGCGGAGAACGATCCGTGAAGGAAGTAACCGGCACAGTGTGGGCGTTCCTATTCTGTACAGCCATGTCGTAACTTCGTTACCGCCTGAGGCGGGGTGGCTTACCTTATGTCCACCCGATGCCGCACCCCGACGGGCCTTGGGTTGTTTGCAACCACCTTCAGTCGGCCTTCTCAGCGCCATAGGCCCAGGCCTCGAACGCCACGGGATACTGTGCAACAACCTCAGCCCAAACCCAGGAGCACCCCCCTGCCCCTGAGTCCCCAGCCCTGTACTCATTACCGCGGGGCAAAATACCTTGTTGCTGGAGCCGCCCTCTGAAAATCGTCTGTCCGTTCCCACGCCCGGAGGGCGCAACTGCTTGGGTTTGCGCGGGTCATCATCGAAGCTGTACCAACCTCCCAACCACTGACGGAAGTACGGGTTCGGCAAAATCGAGTCCACCTCCTCCGCCGGGAGGTTGCGGAAGCGGGCAATCAGGTTCTGCAGCCGCGTGCACTGTAACTGGCGCAATTTGCTGAACTTGATCCGTTCCTCCACCGCCATCTCCCGGCAGAACGCCGCGTCCTTCGATGCCTCCTCGAACTTGTGCCGGCTGAAATTGATCATGGCGTCTTTATAGCGGTCGCCATAAGACAAAGGGTCGTTGTTGTTGGGGCCCAGCAACTGGTAGACGGTCACTATCTCCTCCTTCCGAAGGTGTGGCACGTAATCCACAATCTCGGCAGTGAAATACCCCTGCGCGGGACAGGCACGAACTTGGAGGACAGCCGGGAGGGACGCAAGAGAGTGACAGTGGTAGGAGGAGGTCAAGGGGCAACCGGCTTGCCATTGGAGGGGGGGGGTCGATAGAGCCCCCTAGCTAGACCCCCCCCTCCCCCAAAAAGGGCTCAATTGACAGGACCCCCAAAATCCTACCGAGACTGACCCCGGGGCCTCGGAGGTGACCCAGACCCAACAATCGGCAAAAAACGAAAATGGGATTTTTGGAATCATCGCGTTGAGGGGGTTCAAAATCATCAGTTGCCATATATTTGGTGGAAAAAAAAAGACCAATTTAAATGCCCAAAAAAATTTTCAGAGTTCATAATAACTGATTAATGGTGCCTGTCAATTGAGCCCTTTTCCGAACCCCCCCCACCCCAAGTTTTTGGGGGCTCTATTGACCCCCCTCCCCCTCCACTTGCAAGCCCGACAAGCCAAGAGGGGGGAGTCAGTCCTAGTGCATGGGTGCGGCAGCAGGTGGCATTCTTGGCAAAGGGGAGAGGCACAGGGTTGATGAGCAGTGCTGATTCTTGAGTGGGCCAGCTTTCTCTGCTGGTGACCCATGCAAAAGTCATCTTCACCGCTGTGTTGCTCTTGGGTTCAAGCCATGGGGGGTGCCCAGGTGCAGTCCTTGACCCCGACACACCCCTCAACATTTTGGCCCCTTGAATGGGGGGGGCGGGGGGGCTGGGACCAAAACACCAACCGCTCGTGCTGGGGCTGAGCTTCGAGAGCGGGATCTTTAATGAGCAACAAACGACATTTGTGCCCGTTTGTCCCCATGGCGGGGGAAAGATCGATGTGGGCACAAAATCAGCAGTGGCTGCACAAATCCTGCCCTGTTTGGAGCCCAGGGAAAATGCCGAGAAAAAACTGAGCATTTTGAGTATAATCACATGGGTGACCGGTTCTCCCAGCCCCTTTAAAACGGGCACCAAAAATTTCGGCGCCTGCGGCGCCAGCCAACCTCTCCATATTGGCTTGTATAGTGGTCGGGACCTAGCAAACATTTTGGCACCTGAGAGGGGGGGGGGGGTGTCAGGGCCTGCACCTGGGCACCCCGCGTGGTTCAAGCAGACATGAAGGTGGAGGGAAAACGAGAATGCTGCTTGCGTAAATGCCGCAGGGGTAAGGGAATCATCTGCAGTGAGGAACCAGGCAAATATCCACATTGATCTGTTGACATCATTGCTCGGTGCAAAGCGTGGCATTGGCGCTAAGCCACGTAACGGCCTCAGAGACCCGGGCCAGGTCAGGGGCATATTTTTGATGCTGCATGACACACACCGCTCGTGGCACTTGCGAATCAGACTCTTGGGCTCTGACTCGCCAATGCGCAACCGGCCTCTAGTGCCAATCATTATCATGATCATCCATCATTAAAAGGTTGGGGGAGAAAAAGCCTCCAGGAAGCATTCTAGCAACAGCCACAGCAAATGGTTCACCAGAAATGGTCGCCGGTCGCACATTTCACCTGGTGATGCAGGAAAAATTTCCTGTCCAAAAACAAACATAACAAAATTGTGACACAAGGAGTGCAACAAGCACCGCAACAAAAGCATTATCAATGTGATGGCATTACACCAATACATACAGTGCTCAGACAGGAGGAGAAGGGCTTTGCATTCTTGGCAGCAGAGTGACAAGAGGAACCAAACGGGGGCCTCTATTGCCTGCCATTTACAACTTTACAAGCAGGGAGGATTTGAAAAGCAAGAAAGCGCTTGGACGACTTGGAGGGGCAGTGGCAGGTGACTGTGCCGTCACACAATCAGTTTCTTATCAATCCCTGTTTTGTTGTGCAGCCACAGCACCCATTCTGTGGGGTGGAAGGACACCAGCAGCCCTGCCTTTTGTGGACACTGCGCAGAAAGGCACCGGTTGTTGATTACCCCGACAGACTGTGAATACCATGTCCTGCAATTATCAGCACACACCTGTACAGTCTCAAAGGTCTGTTGAGGCAAAAGTATGAGCGACTGGCAGTGGTGGTTGAGGCTTACTAGGCGCTCCGCAGTGCGCAGCGCATCCCCAAACAGCACAGGGGCCTTGTTGGAATTTGTTCCAATGAACCCCACATTCATGCTGCCTCTGACGATGGACATGTACACGTTGAGTTGGCCCTTCGACAGTCCACAAACAGAAAGCGGACGGATGAAAGGTTGCATGGTCGTCGAGAAGTGGTGCAGAATTGCAAGGGCTGCCTTGCACGCCCAATACTCGTGCGATGCCTGGTGACAGATGATGACCAATCCACACCATTGGAACCCATTCCCTCCTTCAGTGCAGCGCAAAGTGAAACAATGGAAACAGAAAATGAGTTTTGTGCAGGATGCCGGTGCCCCTGGGACACAGGGGGACCGACTCTTCGGGTTTGGGCACCAACTACCTCCCCTCACTAACCGTTGGCCAGAGGCCCCCGAAGGGGGGAGGGGGGGGGCGAGGTTGGCACAAGGCCATGGTGTTGGTTTGTTTGCCTTTGGCGGCGCCTATTGGCCTCTCGCCACTGCTCATTTTGACCCTCTGTGGGTCCGAACGTGTTTTGGTCGTGTCAACGGAGCCCCTGGATGACTTGTCCTGTTTGACTACTCCGGGGTCCCCAGAGACGGGCTGTTGCCCGTGCCATTGACCAGGTGCATTTGCCGACTCCAGCACTGACTTGTGCGCCGGTGTGCGGATCTGCAGGATATTTTTCCTGACAGGGGGGAGGGGTTCTGGGAGAGGCAATGGGGTGGGGGTCCGGTCAGGGTGATCTGGGGTCGGGGGTGGGGGGGTACACGCCCCCAAGGCCAAGCGTTGGCCGATCGCAGGCTCCCCTTACCTCCCCTTGCCCTCCCTCTAACCATACCATCACCCTCAACCTGACTTAAACCTAACCCGAACCTTTGCACTGAGCTGGTTCGGCCATGCCAGCCATGTTGATTAGGCTGAACAAGATCCCCCAAATTTTGGTCATGGCTGCTTTTTGCCATATCATTGCTCTCCATTTTGGACCCCAACACTAACTCTGACCCTAGCCAAGGGTTAGAGCTAGGGCTAGGGTCAGGGCTAGGGTTAGTTAGGGTTAGGGCTAGGGGTGGGGGCAGGGTAGGGCTAGGACTGGGCTGAGGGTTGGGGTGGGTGTTATGGTCAGGGTTGGCTGTAATGATAGTGTTGGGGTGCAAAGTGGACAAAAATTTCCTTTGGGTGCCCTTGTTGCCCACGGGGCGTCAGGCGCCTTTGGTGCCCATGGACTCCTGAGGGCGGCACCTTTGGCAACTAACTGTTGGGCAGAGGCCCCTTGGGAGGGGGGTTGCCTTTGGGGGGGGGGGGGTAGGCGGCGTGTTAGGACCCGCGGAGTCGGTCCCCCTGTGCCCTGGGAAGTTCTCATTTTTCAGGAACAGGCCCAGTCAGTGTCTCTCGGCACTTCTACATGTAGATACAAATGGCGACCGGCTACTGCTGCACAAATGGTCACACATCCAGGCAAAAGTGCAACGCGTAGGTATTCATTGAGGAAGTAGATCGTGTGCCAAATGGAATGTGGACATGGAAACACTCTGCATACCTGAGGGGTGTACGTATTCCAACTGGCCACCACCCGCCCCATCTCCAGTGTAGCTGGTGTGCCACGGGTTCTTGTCAACGACTCATGCACCAACTGCAAAAAGGCCTCAGAGATGCTGTGCTGCGAGTTCACGTCAACGTCCAATGCAGAAAATGGCAGGTCTTTATACCACAGCTCCACAATTAGTATTGTTCCCACCCTTCGACTGAGCTGATTGGAAAGACCTTCCAAGGATATGGTTGGTGGGGGCCCAACCTTTTCACCGTCCACATCGTCCACATCCACCACCATTGAAGGCGGCAGTGGCAGTTCCTCGCCAAACGATTGGCTGCTGCGGTCATTGAGCTCCCTTCCACTCAACCTTGGGCGACCGAACCGTCCTGGTCGGGCAGAGCATGTCGAGTTGCTGTAGTTCGACGACGTGCCCACAGCCGGGGGCATATACGACTTGAAGGTTTGGATGTGCTTCAATCCCACGTTGTATGAGGCTACGAGATTTCCAATTTCTCGGACTCCAACAGGCTGTTGGAGAGGACCAGTATCTTCAACATCCAAAGTAAGGAGACTGTGCAGCTCGTGCAAGGCCTGATACAATCAAAAAAGATGTAAGCTGCATGCTACAAGCAGTGGCACACGGCTTTTGCAGACCTAGGCATGGACATACGTAAGTGACTTCTTCAAGAGGTTTGGCCAGCTGGAACTTCGTGCATACCAACGCCAATATGCAGAACACGACACAGATTGCAACGGCAGCAATCAATATTCCAAGGTGGAGGCTGGAAATCATGTGGTCGGCCAGTGGAACTGAAACGACGATGCCCATGGGCAAGCTGCCGTACACAAATTGAAGAGACATTGATTTGCGAGGTACTTCAAGTGAGCCTGCAGTCGCTACGAACTGCTCGACGTAATCCATGTCACACTCGTTGAGCTGCGGCAGAAGCCGGCCTTCACCACAAGAAGAAGCCAGCACCCGGTCCATGCCTGGGCCAGCGTGGGCGAATATTACAACACGGGCAGAGGACTGCAAGGTCGCTATGGGCAGCTGTTGCGATACGTAGGAGAGTGGGACTGACAACCAAGCGGAGCACTCCTCTGTTTGACTGTAACAGTGGATGTTCGCTGAGTCAACCACACAGACATCACTTCGTTGTGGAGTTGGAGCGACTGATTCCAACTGGTTCGGAGACAGCGCCGCAAATATCTCCACCTTCTTTTGCTGCGGTGTGGAAAAATAGCAATAGGACGTCGCGTTGTTGCTGCTTTTGAGCTTCACCGAGAACTTGTCACTATTGAACTGCACCAAGGCTGTGTCTCCGTTCAGGCTGCGCATTTCCAGTTGATGTGGCCCCAGTCTTGACAGAGTGAAGAACAAGGCTGCCTCTCCACTTGCCAACGTTTGTTTTTGACAAATATCCCATGTGAAATCGGCGTAACGTACTGAATGCAGCGCACTCACTGCCTCATCCAGCACCTCATTTGACAGGTTGCCAACCCAGGAGGCAAGATCATTTGACAGAGATTGCGTGTCACCAACATCAACTGCCGGCACCAGGGTAGCCAAGCAGGTCAGTGCCACGAGCACCAACGAGGGAAGGACAAACAAAAGGCACACCCAGCCGTGCAAGCTGAGGCCTGACCAACGTAGGGACGCATTCCCACAAGTTATGACGTGTTGAGAAGCAGCGAGGTCTGCGTGCTGAACAATATCAGAACACGACGTACGACTCAGCACGCGGTCCATTAGTCCATTGCTACAGGAAAAGCGTGATGTGCACAAGGGTGCTGGCAGTGCACTCAGGTTAATGAGGAACCTTAGCTGTGGTACTCAATTCAGCATGTGACGAAACAATAGGCATTAATTAGTCAAAAGATGCTAAGATGCTTGAAGGTCTTCCATCAGTTTTGAACACCCTCAGATTGCGATCAAGGAAGAGCAATCGCGCTGTGCGATAGGTGGAGATTCACTGCAACGTCAAGCTAAGTGGGTGTTTGTACTTGACTACCAACCGACAAACCCGTTTGCCTGCACAGCTGCTTACTCTACAGGCCTGTCTACCAACAACACCTGGTGCATACAGTCTTGAAAGAGGTTCTTCTTGATAGTAATTTGTGAAAACTGTTTCGTCCCACGACGATGGAGCACGACGTGTGCAGAACAGCCACGATCGGTGAAACAAAGCCCCCCCCCCCCGCAAATTTCATCTTGGAGCGTTGCCTTCTCAGGCTTTCGTGCTGCAGTCCAAGACGACTCCAAAGAGTGAAGTGACGGTGACACAAGCCAGACCACTAGACTTTGGTCGCACTCTAACAGGTGTAGTTACAGCTAAAGCTTCTGGGGGCTCTCAAAGTTGAAGAATTTGGAAAGTAAGTTGTTGTTGGTGCAATAATTCGATGCCTGCACCTGAAGAATGACTACTCCAGAGGCCCCAATTGCCGTTGCAAAAAGATGCATCGTCGATGTCTGTATTAAAGGGGCGTCTGTCAGCAAGAGCGCGTACTTGAGTCTAAACTTGCCAGCCGGACCGGGGCAGGGCGATCGGACTACAGTACAGCAGCCTTTGAGCTACGAAATGAAAGCATGCCGCTTCAAGCACTGGCACATGGCACTCCTTTGAGTCCTATGGTTATTCAAGCGGCGCAGCAGCGATGTAGCGCGCTCGCGTTAAACACTGAGCGCGCGACATCCGTGTTAAACCAGCCGAACATATGATATCTACCACGACATGAAATACGAGGCGAAGGTCCTGAACATTCAATTTAATCTTTATAGGTTCCGTTGAACCGGTAATTCAACAACTTAAGTTCGAACAGCATTTGACTTAGTCCTTGCATGTTGCAAGCTCGTACCTCATTTTCGTGCTTCGTAAACAGCCACGACAACAGAGCGCTGTTGCTTTGTCAACAGTCCCACCACCCTCACACTTTTCACGTTCGCAGCGCTCATGTGAAGGGATCCGATTGATAAGGGGTCCGATGGTTGAGATTATCTTCATCCTGATTTTCATCTTGCTAGCGTGCATTGCGGCGGGTTTGCAATTTCGGAAGTGTGTAAGAATGTGGCAGGCACGAGGATTTTTGGACGACATCCTAGAAGACACGACAACCGAGGCTAACAAAGGCAATTGAATTTGAGGGGTTAGAAGACGTGACAACTCCGTGGCCACGCATACGGAGTTTCAACTCCTCTCCGACTTCAGCCCCCTGAGCCGAAGAGCCAAAGTTCCGTCACCTGTAAGCCCTTTACCCCTGCGTGATTCATGTCTGTGAGTGAAAGTAGTTGTTGGGTGAGTGCGTGCGCAGGTGCGTGTCCGTGCGTGCGTGAGCGACTCAGCATTCTCCTCCGGAATGTTGCTACTTTTGCCACCACTATCTATCAACGAGACATGCAATTGCCACAATCTACCTCGTTGCACAAAGAAGGAATGATCAATTATTCAAACTTGCAGGCCAAGACCCCACCCGAGAAAGCACAACGCAACGAAAGAATGATAGTGTGCAATCTCTATCGGCAACAAGCCGTAGATGTTACCTGTACTTGCTACACGAGACGATTTGGATTTGGGTACTTACTTGCGCCATTGTGTCCTCCATTCTTCTTTACGATGTGTGGTGGTGTCATCACATTCACCACTATTGACTGTCTCCTGCCACGGTGGTTTTGTACAAGTGTCCCTTTGTTTGGCCGTGTTACTTTGCCTTGCGTTGAGTGTGCTTACCACGGTGGTTGCAATGCAACCCTCCAACGCAATAGAGTATCTAGCACATTACGCGTCAACTTCTTGGAGCAATTGTACGTGTGCCAACCAATCTCACCCTAACCAATGTGGCAAGTTTCCGCCCGAGTAAGAGGTGCTTTTCCCGACGTTGAACATTTGCCAATTGCCCCCTTCCAGTTATCAGTGACAAGTCTAAATCGCAAAATCAGGAGACACCTCGTTTTGACAAAAACTTTGCCCTTCAGCTATTGAGAGAACATATCAACAATTTGAATCTTAAGCATGGTTCGACATGCGCGGACACAGATGCATGGACTTGCCCGTGGTTAGGCCGCTTTGAGTAATGCTCGCCGGGGGGCAACCCCCATGCATCAAAAAATAGATGCATGGACTTCGGTAGTGAATTTGTGTTTTGTGTAGAGCCGCTATGCTTGTTCATTGTCCAATACGTGACCCCGGTTTATGAGTTTTGTCAACTTCCTGGCACATTTTTGTAATGATGCCCTGTTAGTAATGGTTCGCTTAAAATAGCGAATCTTGTGTGCGGCGCTAATGGATGGTTGCTATGGATGGTTTTGGCGATCCACAAGTGGATGGACAATGCGGTTGGCTGACCAAACGAGGAGGGGATGGTCCGCTCCTGCGGCAATGCATCATTCTTGCACTGTTACGCTAGCCTGTGAAGAGGACAACACAGTGGAGCACGCACCTATCTGTGTACTTACTCTCCATACCACATAGTAGAAATGAGCCCTTTGTAGCCTAGGCTCTAGGCCTCTAGGTCACACCTTGTTGTAGTGCAAGGGATTGGGGGGCTGACAGCACGTACACAGTGGACGCATTGCACCTTTTCACGCATGACATGGGGCCTAGGAAGTGGGATGCCACCTCTCGGTACACTTTTTCTGCATGTTTGTGTTTGCCACATGTCGGAAGAACATGCCTGTTGTACATAAGTTTCTTGTAGAGTTTGATCTGAACTGAATGCGCAGCTAGTTTATTACTGTGGGATACACACCGTCCCGCTGGAGGAAAAGGTAGTAGTGAAAAGGTGGGAAGAACCGGTAACTAGACATGGGTATGCCTTCAACCTGTGACCCATGCGGGGACACTTCCCACTCTCGATCACTGTCGTTGTTGCGTTTCAGCCTATGGCTGGCCACTGAGGATTTGTTTCGTGCCTGCTTTGTGCAAGCGTTGAATTTTATTGCACTAACAAGCTTTGAAGTGGGGTACCTGCCTCCCCGCAGCATGAGCACAGGGGTCGACAGTGTAGTCGCCAGAATCCTGAGGGCCAAAAAACCCCTCGGGACGTTTCCCTGGGGGTGTCATGGGGCACCATAGATGACTGACAGTGTGTGCATGTACCATTTACGTGTGAAAAACACTAATGAAGCCTCAAGAACCAAGTGCCCTATGCGTCACTTGTTATCATTGTGCAGAAACAAATGTTGTGGTCTTTTCTGCCGTGCTAGCGCCGTGTTGTATTCGTCGTATTTGCCCGAAAGAAGGACCCCCACCAGTCGAAGCACAACAAACTTGAGGTAGATTTCATCGTCAATTTTATATTGATTTTGAATGTGTACCGAGGAGGGGGCTGCCGCCACGTGCACATGGCATGGGGCTTGAGCCTACCCCAAAGTAACATTGCTGTTGGATAGTTGTTGCACTATGCCACGCCGAATGGGTTCTTGGATCTTGGAATGTGAAAAAATCCTATAAGTTCCTCGTGCACCTTGGTTAAGAACAAGGCGCGGTCTTTTGAACCGTAGCTACCGTGGGTTGCCCCGGTGTTGCAAAACGTGCATCCAGTGGATGGTAGCCGAGCATTTGGGTGTGAAAGGGAAATGCCATATCTATTTTTTCAAAATTTTACCACTACTCCAAGTCAGCGGGTGCTAGACGGTTGTTTTAGAGTCTTCATCTCAGCCGATGGTCCACGTACGATGCAAATACCCAGCCCGCAGCACAGAGCAAATATCACCCACTATGCCAAGTATTTTCCCAAGCAACAAGCACCAACTCTTTACATTGTGAACGATAAATTGAAAGTGGCATGACACCACCCACGTCATACCGCATGAGCATGGACGCGAAAATGAAGTGCTGCCAAATAACCTCCAGATATCATCTAGAACGATTGAACGGCTGCAGGAATGTTTTTCTATAACGCAGGGGACCACCTGAGCCTACTACATGAGTAACAGCAGATAGAATTTTTTGCAATGCTCCCAGAATACCTGCAACACACTCACTGCCTTCCGGATGCGATCACACGTGAAGTGATGCGACTAAAGGGGGGTGGGAAGACTTCTTGATGAATGTGTTGGGAGTACAGACTCTCGGGAGTGTGCATTTTTTGGTGCAACAAAGAGTACCCTGAGTGAACTCGTGATGCCTAGCAGTGGCTGGACAAAATTCCTTGTCGGGACTAATTTATGGTCACAACTAGCAAACAAAGACCGATTCCTGCTGACGGAAAAGTTTTACACAACTGAACTTTTTAGATTGATCTTGTTACATAGGCCAGGCTGCCATGAATGGGTGGACTGACTGGATCCGACTGGATTCAGCATTGGGTACGGTCAGCACGCGCCTATTGCTTCGCTACTATGCCATCACTGAAATTTCGAGCTTTTGGGACCGAGAGAGAACGGTGGGTCGCTGTAAGTGAGAAATGGGAATGGTATATTGTGAAATCAGGGCATCACCAAGTTGGTATGCATGTGCTTGCAAAAACGTATATGAGAGCGTTGAAGCAACTCCTGGCAAAGAAACGTGGCCTTATGCGAGACCTGCAAGGGGACCCATCAGGAATGACTGTCCACAATCCTGCTTTTCAGAAAGGGGGTGGAATGCTCGAGAGCCAAACACAGATGGATGAGTTTTGGCGAAAATGGGATTTCTTGGTCCAAGAGAGAAACTGGGAATATAAGAACAAGCGTGTTGATAAAACCAAAATTGTAAGTCTCATTTTACGATCCAATGCGATGATGGATGCATGCCCTGACACCAGGCTGCGACGCATCGCCGGACTTCCCTTTGGAAGAGCCTGCTTCAGGCATATACGCAGAGTGCGGCATGACACCACCATGTGTAGGACAGTTTGGTTGTATTGTTGAACCACGTTGCCCAGCAGATAGGCATTTTTGCATATGAGTGACTAAATTGTGTAAAGAGGCGGTCAGAAGCATTTGGATGCCCTCAGCACTTCAAGCATGGCTGATGCATTCATTGGTCTGTGTCCCCTCTGCAGGTTCAAAGGCCAGCCTGGCGACTGCAGGGACGGCCTTCCCACGTGCCACAAGTTGGACAGCTGCAGTCCTGCAGCGGCTCTGTGATGTTGTCCCGTCTCTCTTTCCCGCAGACGCAGAACATACCGCAAACGGTAGATATTGAGGCTGTGAAAGCACTGGTTTTACAGAAGGTGGAGGGACTGGACTGCCTTTGCGCCACGGTGTGGAAAATGGTGGATTGTAATCCCCCACTGGAAAACAAGTGCAGCCATGTTATATTGTGGCACGAGAACCAGTGGCGAGCAGTAGTTGGTCAGGAAATAGTACCCGTTTTCAGAACAAATGCTCGCAACGAGCTGCTGCTGGTGCATGCATCTGCGGTGGACAAAACCCACGCATTATATAAGTCCTTGGCTTCATTGACAGCCCCAGAGGCTGATATGCCCACTGGGCAGTTCAAAAAGGTAGGGCTGTTGGACCATCAGGTGGTCCAGGATATGTGTGATGCTGTATCTACGTTGCTTTGGACCCACACTTCTGATGCACAGCGATCCACGCCACGGCTGTCTGAAGATACAGCCACTAGGGCGAGAGATACGCTTCGCACTCTGCGCATCGTGGGTGGTTGTTGGGACAAAATGACACAGTATGGCATGTTTTACATCCCCGGTACATTTGAACCATTTTGGGTGAAAATGTCCCGGCTGGGAATTATTTATTCTCCGCCAGTACATTTTGCACATTTTGGGTGGAAATGTACTGGCTGAGAATGTTTTATTCTCAGCCGTACATTTTGGCCATTTTGGGGTGAAAATGTACCGGGGGTGTTTTATTCTCCGCTGGTACAGTTTGCACATTTTGGGTGAAAATGTACCAGCTGGGAGCTTTTTCTTCTCAGCCGGTACATTTTGACCATTTTGGGTGAAAATGTACCGGCTGAAAAATTTTTGTTCTCAGCCGGTACATTTTAACCATTTTGGGTGAAAATGTACCGGCTCAGACCTTTTTATTCTCAACCGGTACATTTTGGCCATTTTGGGCGAAAATGTACCAGCTGAGACCTTTTTATTCTCATCCGGTACATTTTGGCCATTTTGGGTGAAAATGTAACGGCTGGGAGTTTTTTATTCTCAGCCGGTACATTTTGGCCATTTTGGGTGAAATTGTCCCGGCTGGGAATCATTCATTCTCCGCCGGTACATTTTGGCCATTTTGGGCAAAAATGTACCGGCTGGGAATTTTTTATTCTCAGCCGGTACATTTTGGCCATTTTTGGGTGAAAATGTACCGGCTGGGGGTTTTTTGGTTCTCAGCCGGTACAGAGGCCTCTATCCCGTGAAACTGGATAACACTTTTTGGGGTGGGATGGGGGGGGGGGGTCAAAAGTTTGTGCTCATAAGGGTTCAAGCAGTGGGGAGAACTGCTACTGTCAGAACCAGCAGCGGTCAAATGGTAATGCAGGTGAAAATGTACCGGCTGGGAATTTCTTATTGGCTGAGAATAAAAAACTCCCAGCCGGTACATTTTCACCGAAAAATGGCCGAAATTCACCGAAAATGGCCAAAATGTACCGGCTGGGAATAAAAAGCTCACAGCCAGTACATTTTCACCCAAAAATGGCCCAAATGTACCGGCTGAGAATACAAAATTGCCAGCGGGTATGTTTTCGCCCAAAATGGTCAAAATGTACCGGCTGAGAGGTACATTTTGACCATTTTGGGCAAAATTGTACCGGCTGGCAATTTTTTATTCTCAGCCAGTACACTTTGGCCATCTTGGGCGAAAATGGCTGGGGGTTTCTTATTCTCGGATTTGGGGCGGTTGTGCGGCCGAAACTGACAGCCATGGGTGCACGGGGGGATGGATGCTTTTCCCTCTGGTCAAAAAGTCCGCGTTCACGACCGTGCAGGGTGGAAGGGGCCTTGCAAGGCAGTCTTCTCCCCAAACAGTGCATGGCAGGGCTGCTGAGGATGGCACACAGTCCAACGGTGAGTTGGGGACGACAATACTCCGGCAACCAACCAGTTTGCCTACAGACCGACACCCGTTGTGTGGTGTGACGCCCTCCAACCCGAGTGCACCGTGAAGCTGGGCATCGGGCGTGGCAAAGGGATGCGGAGAGCGCTCCATTGCCAACGGCCTCGGCTTCCTGCTGCGATCCAAGTGCGTGCATGAGGGCTCACGTGTGACCCCCACTGAGGGCAAAGCGGGGGAGGGGTCTGCAGGGGGTCCTTGACGTGACACCGTATGGGGGGAAACCCACTTACGACCCAGTTTGCGCCTCCCTGAACGCCTATTTGCACACCATCAATCCATGTCCGGCATGGGTAGCTGTAGGAGCCAATCGCCCACAACATGCATGGCAATATGCTGCAGCACCTGCAAGGCGACAGCAGCAGTAATTCCCCGTGTCAGAGTTGGTCTGGCTTCGCGATTTGTACACTCACTGCCTCCTGCGCAGGAGATGGCCCAGATGCTTTGACGGAGCGCCTGCGGGAGGCCTTCGCGTCGCCCCCATGGTCGCCATCGATGTGGAGGCGGACGAGAAGGTCCACTCCAACGCCTTCGAGCTGTCCGTGCTCCGCCTGCGCACGTCGCGGCGACGGATGTTGTTCTCCAGTTTGCTCCTGGGTGCGCTAGTGTTCTTGATGCTGGTGCCGGACTTTGCGCTGACGAGCCCAACCACCACAATCCCGCGGAAGGACCTGCAGAAGGACGCGACGCTGCCGCAGTCGCAGCCGGATCAACCGGAAAAAAACGCCGAGCTGCAAAGCGGAGCCGCTGCCGTGGTAGCGGCAAAGGAGGAGTTTGAGAAACTGCAGGATGATGAGGTCGTTGTGGGGAAGTACTTCAACCAGTTGCACAATCTGGGCAGACAGCTGGACCAGCGGGTGGCCAAACTGGCTGAGAGCCTGGAGAAGGTGATGCCCCTTCCACATGTCAAGCGGGGTTGGAGGTGTCTAATCCCCCCCCCTCCCCCGCCTCTCTGATTTTGCGGCCCTGGCTCTGCACGAATGACCACGCACAACCCGAAACTGCAGTGACAGGGCCAGGAGATTCCGGATCACCACTCACCCACCAAAGTATGTGTTTCCATCACCCATCACCCGGGGACAAACAATGGTTACAATTTCCTTTCCAAAACTTGAACATTTGCATTTATCTGTAAGTACCAACCGGCATATTTTCTCGACTTGATGGCAGCCGCTCCCCCTTGCGGTCTTCTGGGTACCACTATTGCGGTAGGTGTGGGTGTGGTGTGGTGTGGTGTGGTGTGGTGTGGTGTGGTGTGGTGTGGTGTGGTGTGGTGTGGTGTGGTGTGGTGTGGTGTGGTGTGGTGTGGTGTGGTGTGGTGTGGTGTGGTGTGGTGTGGTGTGGTGTGGTGTGGTGTGGTGTGGTGTGGTGTGGTGTGGTGTGGTGTGGTGTGGTGTGGTGTGGTGTGGTGTGGTGTGGTGTGGTGTGGTGTGGTGTGGTGTGGTGTGGTGCTGGTGCTGGTGTGGTGTGGTGTGGTGTGGTGTGGTGTGGTGTGGTGTGGTGCTGGTGCTGGTGTGGTGTGGTGTGGTGTGGTGTGGTGTGGTGTGGTGTGGTGCTGGTGCTGGTGTGGTGTGGTGCTGGTGTGGTGTGGTGCTGGTGCTGGTGTGGTGCTGGTGCTGATGTGGTGTGGTGCGGTGTGGATTTGTGCTTTGCTGTATGTTGCTTTGTGTCTGTGGGGTGGGGTAAGGTTGGTGGGTGGCTGATAGGTTCGCTTTCTTGCACTGGGCCACACTCGGGTTTGAATGGCGCCAGTTTAGCTGGGGGTTGAAAGCATCCACTGTATTACAGTACTACAGCCCCCTGTTTCCTGTAGGAAGAGTGCACGGGCAATCGGGGAGCTGTCAAGAAGTGTTGAAGGGTTTGGAAAGATTTTGTTCTTCCCCTGCCTGCACACGACACCCCCCCCCCAGTTGCCCAGTAATGTTTTACCTGGACCACCTTGAGTCCACCTTGAGTTCCCTTTCTTGCTCACCACTTTGCACCGCAATGCTCTGACTGGAACCCTCAGGAGCTGGTCTGGCCCATTACCCACTTTTGGTGGTCACCAAGGTGATCCCCCCCCCCCCATGGGCGGGGGGAGGACAAGAGGGGGAGCAATCAATGCAACATGTGCTGAAGTACCCGTGAACAGCATGCAGAGCAATGTCCAACTTGCATGCCTGGCCTGCTTGCAGCAGTTCCAGTGAAAGACAAATTGTGAACTGGGCGAAAACAACAACCAACATGGTAAGTAACGTCTCAACATGTAACCACCTGTTTTGGTGCTATGCTACACTCAAGAGCATTATGGACAGACTGTAAGGCATCACCAGGTATGTTGACGACCAATCACTAAATGCAGGGGCTCAGGGACCGCAAGAGCAGGCACTCAGCCATATACCCGTGCCTAAGGCAAGCCGTTCCAGCTAATCGCAGCCACTAGTGACGGGGGAGAGGGTGGAACATGCAGGCATACTGCGGGAAGTGAAGGAAGCCAATATTGACCTATCTGCTGTGGAGGCAGCAGAGCACGCGGAATGCCCATCATCGTCGAAGGCGAAAACCACAATGTCTTGCACATGGTGTGCCGCTGAAGGTGAAATGATATCAAAGGAAAGATCTAGTGGGCATTTTGACACGCAGTGTGCAAAATATAATGGGTTGCTTTGGTGAAATGAAATTTAATGGGCTTGGGAGCCTGCCCAATTGGCTAGCCAGTTTGCTTGAATACTGCCATACAGCGTGACGTGCGTGGGCACTTTGAGCCACTGTACTGTCTGTCTACTCCACCAGGAGGTCTTTCCATAGAGAAACGTGAGACGGGGCCACCAGAGCCAACCCAACTGCATGCCTTCCACCATTGGGCGGCGCACATGACACATGACACATGACACTGAGGTATTGTGAGTCAGTGGGTAGGAGAATATGCCTGAGATTTGGGGCGTCCGCCATTTTACTTTGGTGGTGGGGGAGGGGGTTGGCACAAGGCCTCGGTATTAGGTTGTTTGCCTTTGGCGGCGCCAATTGGCCTCTCGCCACTGCTCATTTTGACCCTCTGTGGGCCCGAACGTGTTTTGGTCGTGTCAACGGAGCCCTTGGATGACTTGTCCTGTTTGACTACTCCGAGGTCGGCTGTCCCAAAGACGGGCTGTTGCCCGTCCCATTGACCAGGTGCATCCAGATGCACACTCCGAGTCCATGCTGGGTTTGCGGACTCTAGCACTGACTTGTGCGCACTGTGCATCTGCAGGATCATGTTCTTGACAGAGGCTTCTAGCATCCACAATGATTCTTTCCCTTTTGTCCTTTCCTTCTCCTCCTTTTACGCTCTGCACCATGTTCGGCGAGCACGGTCTGGTGTCCTGTTATCTCCAGGGGGGGGCCGTCTCCTCGCTATTGTACGCGACCCCCCCCCCCTAGTAGAAGTGGGCCAAAGGCCCTCTGGGGGGGGGCATTGGAGGGGGGGTTCAGGGAGGAGCACGGGGGGGCGGGAAGGTCGGTGGGGGGGGCTGGGGGGGGGGGCACAGGCTCCCCTTACCTCCCCTTGCCCTCCCTCTAACCATACCATCACCATAAACCTAACCCTAACCTTTGCAGTAAGCTCGTTTGGCCATGCCAGGCATGTTGATTGGGCATGTTTGCTCTCCATTTTGGACCCCAACACTCACTCTAACCCTAGCCTAGGGTGAGAGCTAGGGCTAGGGCTAGGGCTAGGGCTAGGGTCACCGAGCTGGTGGAACCAGTCTTGGTTTTATAACCCTTTTTAGGGTCTAGGGTGGACCTACTAGGTTTAGCAGCAAGCAAGCAGCAAGCAAGCAGCAAGCAAGCAGCACGCGCGAAATGGGAAAAAATCAGACCTCCGTCGTGGTGCTTCGGATTCGGGTGAAATTTTGGTGGATGATACCTATGGGTGTGAAGTACAATCACACAAAGTTTGAGCAAGAAACTCAACGGTGGCGGCCGGGAACGGGATTCGCAAGTGGCAGACCTCAGTTTCAAAAACTGCAGTTTAGGGCCAAAAACAGCCATTTTTGGGCCAAAAAAGCCTTGGAACACATTCAAAACGGCCAAACGAAGGGAAACGGTGGGTACACTCCACGTGCGGCTTGACTTCCCCGTGTCAACGAGCTCTTTGCGGCCCTCTAACTCCATGACATGTCCGGGAAACGGCCCAAAAAGGCCCCCAGAAGCTCCAAATGCCGACAGCCACAAACCAAGAATAGGCCATATCTTTGGCTACATGGCTCAAAATGCGATTCCGAGGGCACCTACTCCACCCGCAACCCCCCACCTTTTGTGGTTTCCACCCCTCAGAATTGCCCAAACGGACGCCTAGACCCCCCGTACCCAGGCCCAGTAGGCTGCGGCAAGCTGCAAGCTCAAGCCCAAACAGGTGGGTGCCCAAATGGGTCAACAGGGTCCAGTAGGGGCAAAAAGATGACTTTTCTCAAAAATGATCCTAGACCATGTGCGACGCTAAAACAAGTGTTTTTGGACCGTTTTGAGCTTGTGGTGGCCCATTTTGGTCCTCCGAAAATCCCAAAATGCCTTGAAAATGGGCTGTTTTGGGACCAAAAATGGGTCAAAAATGGGTCAGAAACACATTTTTCCAAACCTCATCCTAGACCATTTGGGGTGCACAAACGGGTGAAATGAGCCCATTTTGAGCCCGTTTTGGGGTATTTTGGCCCCTCAGAAGTCCATTTTGGGGTATTTTGGCCCCTCAGAAGTCCAAAAAGCCTTGAAAGTGGGCCCCGTGGTGATGGGGTTCACTTGCAAGCTGATTTCACTTTGTCAAGAGCCATCAATGTGTGAATCATTCTTGATGTCCCTCACCAGTCATAGCTGATGTTCCCTCCCCCACCAGCTCGGTCCCAATATTCAGTCTTGATTAGGGTTAGGGGTAGGTGTAGGGTTAGGTGTAGGGTTAGGAGCAGGCTGAGGGTTGCTGTGGGCATTGCACTTGGCTACAACCAGTGGGGAGCCCAATGTGAGAAAAACAATCAGTGGTCGAGTGGTAATGCAACCGCCAACAGCTAGGTCGGTGGTTCGATTCCCAGACGGCCGACCACCGGCCGTGCCGGTCCACCGCTAAGCTTTGCTGTCTCTGGCCCTTGTTCAAATCCTGCTGGGCACAAGCCTTTGACCCCCCCCCCCCCAAAATGTGATATCCAATTTCAGGGGATATATGCCTCAGAATCAAAAAATCCATTGGGGGATCGTTTTATTGGGCAAAATACTGATTTTACAACGGGTTGGTATCATGCCTTGGATTATGCTACGCGAACGACCCCCAAAAGGGGGGGTAGACGAAGCACGCACCTGCGCTTGATCTAACAGCCTCTCTTCTAGGTGATTTTTTTACAACCAATTCCATTGCTCTATGATAATGTTGTTACTTCCTACACATCTGTGAATGGATGTTGTCATTTTTGGGACGTTGCAGAATTCATGGCAGAAGCAAAGACAACACAACGTCCCACCCTGCACCGTAACCAAATGTGGAACAACAATTCACCAGTGTGCAACACACACCATAACGCCGCGGGGCCTTGTCTGAAATTGCCAAACAGATGTACCAAGGAAAAAATGTGATCCTACCATACCCAAAATTGCTACTGTTCCTATGACCCTCAGTGTCCCTAACACACATCAACATTCAACTCGCATGCCAAATTGCTGGCTGTACAACCACCACAACCATGAAAACCGAATTCAGCCATTGCCGTGTCAACCCCTCCTCCCATCCCATGCCACCCCCCCCCTTCATGAGAGACCCCCCCCTTAATAGATTTTTGGGATGGGACCCCCCCACACGCCAACACCCACGCCCACAATGGCGGAACGCGCACACCCACACAACAACAATAGAAGGCAGCCCATGACAGCACATGGCAGCCCAAAAAAGACGCCTGGGGCACCGCGGGCCCTGGGTGATGTGCCACCACACACTTTACGGGAGGGGGGGGGGGGGGGCTCCTCCTTTGCCCCAACTGCGGGGACACGTACAAAGGGGAACTAGCCCCAGTCCCGAACCCTTAGACTGATGGCGGGTGCTACGTGCATGGTCTACAACTACCACGCCAGCTAAGGCCAACATGCCATCAAACAGCATGCAACTACGCCCAGGATAGATGGGGATATGCGGGCCAGCAGAAGCAAGTGACCAAAAGCACCAACACCAATAAGGAGCCCCCTTGAGCCAGGATCTTCCTCCTCAAGGGGAAGGAGGGGACAGGGTGCGACGAACCCACTCCCACTCCCCCTCCCCCACCCCCTCCTTGACCCGCTCCCCACAGCAACACGCTCCCCCGCCACCCAATGCCCTCCAGGGCAGAGAGAATAGGGAGCGCCCAGAGGAAACTGGGCATGGGGAAAGGGACGAACAAGGGGAGATAGCCACAGGTGGGCCGTTTCCTCAGTTCGGGTACGCGACTCCCCCCCCCTCCCAGCCCTCCGGGCCCACTCAGTTACCAAGGGTCAATGGCTACCGGCCATACATATGGTGGCACCAAAGGCGCCTGAATTTTTTTTAAATTCCCCTTGCCCACGTAGCACCCCTCCCCGCCCAGGCGCTAGAGCACCCCAAAACTATCCTTGAACCCAACCTTGACTCTCATCACTGAAAAAACCCAAACTGTGTGTTTCTGTCTGCCTGTCTGCCTGCCTGCTTGCCCTACTGACTGCCTCACTGACTGATTGGCTGACTGTCAGCCTCTCTTCGAGGTGCAGTGCCAAAGGCAATAGAATTTTCGGGTGTCCACCGAAGCCACCCCATCTCAAAACACTTCATCAAAGGGGGGGGTCCTCTCTTCGGGGGGCGTTACCATGAGATGAGAGCCCCGCCCCCCCTGCCAAATTAAAGCGTTGGATGGCCATGTAACTGTGATACCCGTACAGCAGCTTGCAGTCCCGCTGTGTTACACTGGCCTCACAGTAGTATCCAAATATGGCCCGTCAGTCAATACTTCGTTAAACCCCTGTTGGGCCGCTCCGCCTGTAGCTTCCGCTGGTGTCTGCACGCCTTTTTGACTTGTGCCTTTGTGGAGGTCCATAGAGTATCGTGAAATCAATGCTACCCTGCTGTCCAAACAAGAGAAAGAAACAAGAGCCACCAATGGCTTCCTTTTGGCATGTATGGCTGAGGGAGTGCCTGCTCTTGCGGTCCCTGAGCCCCTGCATTTAGTGATTGGTCGTCAACATACCTGGTGATGCCTTACAGTCTGTCCATAATGCTCTTGAGTGTAGCATAGCACCAAAACAGGTGGTTACATGTTGAGACGTTACTTACCATGTTGGTTGTTGTTTTCGCCCAGTTCACAATTTGTCTTTCACTGGAACTGCTGCAAGCAGGCCAGGCATGCAAGTTGGACATTGCTCTGCATGCTGTTCACGGGTACTTCAGCACATGTTGCATTGATTGCTCCCCCTCTTGTCCTCCCCCCGCCCATGGGGGGGGGGGATCACCTTGGTGACCACCAAAAGTGGGTAATGGGCCAGACCAGCTCCTGAGGGTTCCAGTCAGAGCATTGCGGTGCAAAGTGGTGAGCAAGAAAGGGAACTCAAGGTGGACTCAAGGTGGTCCAGGTAAAACATTACTGGGCAACTGGGGGGGGGGGGGTGTCGTATGCAGGCAGGGGAAGGCAAAAGGGGGGGCGTGTATCAGTTGCACTGTGGTTGTTCAGGACCAGACGAGAGTTCTTTGCACAATAGTTAGGTTGGAGTTGCACCGAGGCCAGACAGGCGTTGCATAGGGGCTTGTGCAAGAATCCTGTTTGGTGCCTTCCTTCACCCTATTTCGAACTCGCGTCCAGGACCTTCAAGGCAGATGCCTTCCTTCACTCTATGCGGCCACGCTATGCCGTTGCTCTTTTTTTTTTTAACCGACAATCACTGTTACCGCCGTCACTCTCAATGTCACTCTATACCACCACTCTACACTGTCATGCGTTACCATCGCTCGCTCATTGCAAATGCCAGGTCAAAAAGCTGGAAGAGGAGCAGGTCGCACAGCGGGAAGACCACAAGCACAACCTGGTGGCTGCGCAGAAGTCGCATGATGCAGCTCTGGATGAGCTGAAGGCGGAGATGGAGTTGAAGCTCACCGAATTCAAAGAGGACCAAGAGGAGCGGCGGAAGCAGTTTGAGGAAGACCCGGAGGTCAAGGAAGCGCTGCTGCATCCCCATCCACTGGCTGCGCCGCCGCCGCAGTTTCCGCCACAGTTCGACATCCACCCAGAGCCAATGCCAGAGCTCATCAAGGACGTCCCTCTGGACGACCCGGTGGCGGAGAACGAACGCCGGCAGGAAAGGGTGTGTGCAGCTCCTCAAATCCCCCCGAGGAGGTTGTACGGCGTAGCGACACCCGGAGGGCCCCGCGAATGTCCTCGAGCAACAAAAGGAGGTCATGGCATGGCACTGAATACTGGTTGCGCTGCACGTTGTGCAACGGTGATGGAACACCAAAAGACCAATTTATGCTCACCTCACGGGGGGGGCGACTCCTGGGTTCTGGACGCCAACTACCCCCCCAACTAACTGTTGGCCGAAGGCCCCTAGGGGGGGGGGGGGGCAGGGGTAGTTGGCGTCCCAGGACCCGCAGAGTCGCCCCCCCCCCCCCCGTGGCTCACCTACGACCAAAGAGTTCCAAGATGAACGTTTGGCGCAACGACCTCCCCGTCCCGCCACCACCGGAGATCTATTTGAATTGACAGCCTCAGGCTCATCTTTTCCCAGACAAGGTCTGGGCCACCGCCATTATTGTGTGGAGGGCAAGACAGACTCGACGGAGAAGCATGCGACTGACCGATTGAATGGCTGAGTCGCTGCATTGATGCACGCTTTGCTTGTGTGTGGGCAGTGGGCGAAGCAAAACTGCAAGGAGTGTGCCTCCATTGTAAGATCCAGGTGGGGCGCTTGCAGCCGCGCTGAAATGGAAATAAGGTTGAAAGCCCAGGACAGGCGCACCTGCAACAGCACAGCCGACCAAACAATCCTTGGGGGATACATTTATTGGACAAAATGAGGCCTTTCCAAGGGGTTGGACTTGGATCCGCTTGCTTTGCGCATGCAGGACTCGAGAGCCTGGTGGCCTGGATGCCTCGCGCGCGGTGCAAAAGCAAGGGTCTTGTTTACAGAGGTTGCTAGTGATCTGGTGTATGTTCCCAGGAAATGTGCCACAACTGTGGCCTTTGCATTCTGCGGTCGGGGCTATGTGTTGGCACATGTGCAAGAGACAGCAACCATGCATGCTGACATCCGTGGCACAGGTGACTTCGGTTTCAGGAAGGACAGTGTGTGACGCCCTTTGCGCAGTGTTTCACCAAATAAGCTTTTCGCAAATTGGGGGATAGGAGGACCCCTGGACACAGTGCGCGGTGTGGTGCGGCAAGTAAAAAGCGGCACGCAGGCGTTAGTTCCAAGGGCTTTGGGCCGTGCACCTGATTTCCAACCAACACCATTTGAAACCACTAGAGCCAATATTGTTTGATATTTCCCACCTACGAGGACACTTAATGCAGCCAGCACTGCTCTCCGCTTTGGCGACCCAGATACCGCACGGGTAACGTAAGCCGTCGGTTGAGCGCCAACCTCTGTCAGTTGAGTGCCAACCGCCGTCGTTTAACCGAATCCTGTCACCGACAAACTCAGGCCGTCCTTGGTGAAGAACGAAAAACAAATACAGGGGGGGATTTTCGTGGCACTTTAATTTTGCATGGAAAAGTTCGCGTTTCAAATTGACCGCGAAATTTTCGACGCAAAATTCAGGGTTCTCCGCGAATTTCTCGTACACTAGCGGCACACACTGTGGACTCTGGCGGGTGATGATACACTCAACGAGGGCGAAATTTACCACCGCCAATTTGACTTGGCCCAAAAGTTTCCCCCCTCCTGTACCCCGTACCGAAAGGACAGCTCTGGGCGTGTCTGCCCTGCGCCAGGGTGACGGGCAGAATGGTAAATGTTGCAAACCAAAGGGCAACTCGGCCCAGAGAGCGCACTCCCCTCTTTCTGACCTTAATTTTGCGGATCTGAGAAAGGCGCAAAGCCAGGCTGGCCGCCCCACTCTGAACTGGAGGATTGCCGCCCGCAGGCATGCCCTCTTACTGTGCTGTGTGTCTTACCGTGGAGTCGTCTGGGACATGCAGTGAAATTTCACAGCAGCTGTGCAAGAATGTGTGTGCATTCGTGCCGGAATTCTTGGCGTTCTCCTGCAGTTGAAAGCACGAGTTGAAAGCGGCTGGAATTTGGTTCAGGGGATGTAGAAATTGTATACCAGTGGCATACCCCCTTCCCCTGTCGCTGAATGATGGCTGAAAACCATGGGTCTGGGGTGCATGCAGCGTCCCCGCCCCTCAGTGGGGGCACCCTGGAGGTTGCCGAACATGATTTTTGGTACATGACAGAAAATCACACGTGTCACCATTCTTTTTTTTTTTTTTTTCTTTCACAAACCATGTGGGACGTTCAGCACGCAGTCATCACTTGCTGGTTCACTGAAGCACCTGCTCAGTTCGAAACCTCTCTCATCCTTCTCAGCATATTCCCCATCCCTGTCCCCATTTTTCTCAAAAAGAAAACCAGTCCTGAAAACTCTTGGTGGACGGTTTGGGAAACAAGATCAGTCTTCCAGCCGTCTGCATGGTTTGCCTGCCTGCCAGACCAACATGCCTATCCTGACTTGAAAGTGTGCTTGCAGCTGTCGCGGCTTCCCCTGATGCCCTTGTGACAGCCCAGATCAGGGAACAACGGCCAGACGGGGAATCCCATGCCTAGAACACGACGTGCTGCAGCGTGACAAGCAGGTGGCTCGCCACAGATTTCAAGCGGAACGTGGTCATATTGCCATGCAGCTCGTGCACACTGCCTAACCCAAGCCTTTTGAACTATCTGCCAGGAAACAACCCCATTTTCCACTTGCATGAAAACAGCCGCACCAGGGTCTCTAGAGCGGAGAGGAGTAATGTGTTTATGCTGGCCAACCGACGTCGGTTGGCCGATGGCCGATGGCAATTACTCGCCGGCTGGGCTCTGCAGAGGCCCGAGCGTACCGGAGGTCTGCAGTTTTTTTTTTGTTTTGGCATCGAGAAGAGCCCTGGACACGCCTTCTGCCAATTCGCAGGTGCTCGCAATGTTCAAGCACGCCTGGCAAGGCTACAAGAAGTACGCCTGGGGGCATGACGAGCTGGGGCCGCTGACCAAGCGGGGGCTGGACTGGTCCAAGCTGAAGCGCGAGGGCTTCGGGTTCACGATCCTGGACGGCATGAGCACCATGTGGCTGATGGACCTGAAGGCGGAGTTCGAGGAGTCTGTGGAGTGGGTGGACAAGCACCTGAGCTTCGCGAAGGATGCGGACATGTCGCAGTTCGAGGCCACCATCCGGATGCTGGGGGGGCTGCTGTCTGCGTACGAACTCAGTGGCGAGCAGCATCACGTGCTGGTCACGAAAGCCCGAGACCTGGGGAACCGGCTCCTGCACGCTTACAATACGACGCTGGGGGTGCCGCACGCGCAGGTGTAGGGCCTACCCTGCCTCCTGTCTGGAAGGAGGTTCTTGTGCCATCCAATTGCGGTCGTTGGTGGTGGTTGATGGATGACAGGTCGTCTGCTGCGGTGCAGACTGGGGGAAGTTCAGAGGGGCAAGTGGGAGGGGGCAGGAATGCATCAGAACGGCCGTACACCGTAGGAGGAGGGGGGGGGGTACCCCCCCCCTCCCTGGACCCCCCCCCCTTCCAATACATCCCTGCGACGGGGGTGCTGAATACGTTGGGTGTTTTGTCATAGCTGTATGTCGACAAAAAGCTTGCTCCGCCATCAATGTGGGTCTCCCGAAAGGCCTGTTACACCCGCAGGGCATGGCGACTCTGGGCACCTGCGGAGTGACTCCACCAACACATTCCAAATGGCTGTCGTTCCACTCCCACCAACCCCCCCCCCCCCCCCCCCGGGTGGTACAGAAAAGGCATGGTGCGTGTAACACCCAGGTCCCCACCACAGCAGGACAGGCAACCTCCCCAGCAGCCCCTGTAGCCAACCGGCACCTGAACTCAGCCTTGATAACAGCCCCCCCGCCTTGCACCTCAGCCCTCCTCGCCCTCGCGGTGCAATGTCCAGGATCTTCATGGCTGACCAAGCAAAAGCACTGGGGACAGGTGTGCATGGGGAGAATGGCAATGGCGAGAAGTTCCTTCTGGGGCACAGTCAGGCGGGAATTCTTGCGCCGACTTTTTTGTTTCGCTCTGCCCCAAGCCTCCGCAGGTTACAGGCGTTCCCCGCGATGTACCCAAGTTGTGCCAGCATGGCACTTGGCAGGCCAACTGGCCGGAACTGATTGTTTCAACGCGCGCGCGCGACGCGCGACGCGCAAAACAGGTTCCGTCTTCGCTGGGTGCGGTGGATTCGGCTTGCTGAACAATGGAGGGAAAAGTATATTTGAAACTATGGGGCAAGCTGGGATGACTGCTGGGGGGATGCGCAGGACAGGTACCTCCCCCCCCCCCCCCCCGTGTCCATCCCCCCCCCCAGGGGGGGAACCGTCACTTGGCCCATGAACAATAAGAAATCAATAGGAAATCACAGGCGCCAAAGGCGCCGAAGAAAATTTTTAGTTGAGTTATACTAGAATTGGCTGGTCGGGAGTGGTGTATGGTTCCCCCCCCCCAGGGGGGGGAACCGTCACTTGGTGACGGTTCCCCCCGGGGTGGGGGGAAACCGTCGTCCCTTGGGGGGGGGATGGACATGGGTGGGGGAAGGTACACAGAACGGGTGCGGGAAAGCCAGCCCGCTGCGGCGCAATGCGCTCATGGGTGGGTCAGAACTTCAGAACTTCAAAGGTCCACAGGCTCAGCCTGAGTACAAAGCCATCAGGAACCACCTGGGCTATGGCATGGGGAGCACGTCGGGGAACACAGTGAAGTTCTGGAGGGCGCTCCCCAGGGCATTATGCGTGGAGCCGTCAGCAGTGGGACAGACATTCAACTCTCGCCCACAAAACTGCACCCCCTTGCGGTGCTCTTCATTGCTGACCTCCGCCAAGAAGCAGGTCATGCAAGGACATGGCGCTGGGCACCGGTTGTAGTACACAGTACCCAACCAGCCCTTATGGAATCCACACCCCCTTCTATTGGCCCACGGTCTGAAATACATCTTCGGTGCTGAAAGCAGAGTTCTCTCTTGGTTCAGATTTTTTCTGCATTTGGAAGCGGTATTCATCCGAATTTTAAGGGCTGCTGCGGGGCTGCGGAGCCCCCCCCCCCCCGCCCCCCAGTCCATGAACCCTCGCATGCACCAACAACATGTAGCACCCTTCCGTGCACAAACCAGGGGTGGATATAATAGTGACGACATTACCAAGGTGGGGGTGGGGGGGTGGGGGGGGGCTGTTGAGCCAGGAGGCAGTGATGACGGAATGGCGATTACGATTAGCTCAGGCACAGATGATTCGGAATTGCAAGCCATTGTGGCAAAATGTGTCAAGAAATGATTGCACTGTGTGGTCTTCATGGGATACACCAACCGCTGTGCAATCTATTGTCTTGTGTTGAGGGTTAGTAGATTGGCCCAGTAGTACAGTGGTTTCTGCACGGGCTCATGGATTGATTGCCCTGGCTTCAATTCCAGGGTAGCACCTGCTCTGGCGCCTTTTCTGGCCATCAGTCCTCTTGTAAAACTGCTGGCAAAACTGCTAGCTCAGTCAAACGGGTAAATCGTAATCGTAATCGTCATCGCCCCCCCCCCCCCCCCCACTATATCCACCCCTCCACAAACAGGGTGCTGGCGGGAAATCCTCCCTCCTATGCATCCTGGCGGTCCCCGCATCCTGCAAATTGTATGCCACCCAAGATGGCCCGACACTGCCGCATACCACCACGCCACCATCCACTCGACCCCGACCCACCCCGCGCCCCAGGTCAATTTTGTGCGGCACACGCACAGCAGCCCGCGGTGGTCCGGGGGCAGTGCGGTGCTCGCGGAGTTCGGCAGCGTGCAGTTAGAGATGCGGACCCTGACATACCACACGGGCGACCCACAGTACAACAGGAGGGCGCAGCATGTCATGAATGTGGTACGCCGGCATCTGCCGCCGGACGGCCTGGTCCCGACTTACCTGGACCCTGAGACAGGGGCCTGGAATTCCGACCACATCACGCTGGGGGCACTGGGGGACAGTTACTATGAGTACCTGCTGAAGCAGTGGCTGCTGTCAGGGAAGACGGACACGCGGTACAAGGAGATGTTTGAGCAGGCGGCGGATTCCATCATCAACAAGCTGGTGAAGCCCACAGGTTCAGGTGGGGCTGGGATGTATCTGGCCGAGATGAAGCGCGGTGCCCCGCTCTCCAAAATGGACCATTTGGCGTGCTTCGCTGGCGGCATGTTTGCGTTGGCATCGCATCACATTCCAGACAAGCGTGAGCAGTACCTGAAGGTGTGTTCGCGATGCTCCAGCATCTATGGAAGCCGTCATGTAGGCAGGGATGTGTTAGAACGGCTGACAACCATAGGAGGAGGGTGGTCCCCCCCCCTGGATCCCCCCCCCTCCTCCTAATACCGAGGCTCTGTGCCAAACCCCCCCCACCTCCCCTTCCCACTGTTTGAGGCAAAATTTTCTTCCGCGCCTTCCGCGCACGCACATCTGCCTGCACCCTGGCGTACGCAGGCGACTGTGTCACTCCAACAGTGCCTGCAGCTCATGGCACCACGCCCCGGTGATACCATGGGGGGTGCAAGCTTCAGCTCAGCAACACACACACGGACGCACGCGCGCGCACACACACACACACACACACACACACACACACACACACACACACACACACACACACACACACACACACACACACACACACACACACACACACACACACACACACGCACGCGCGCACACACACACACACACCTGGTTCCCGACGCCTGTCAACGGGGCACAAGAACACAAGAACTCATGGTTCGGTCGCTCAGCAGTAGGACGTTGTTGTTGAACCTCGCAGTTTGAGCATAATTTGATTGATTTGGGCGTCACACACACACAAACACACACACACAAACAGATACACACACAAAGCAAAAGCGACACCCACACACAGTGGGAATCGCAACCGACTACAACAACGCAGCAAAGCAGTACAATAAGAAATAACGTAACAAGGACCCCCCCCCCCCACACATTCACACAGCAGCACTGCAAGTCTATGTAGCCTTCACTCTTTTGTGTATGGCCTGACGAGAAGTCCAGATATCCAGTGCACGTCCCTTGCCTGTGATTTTTGGCTCCAGGGGTGTGTGTGCTGGGCGGCCATTCCTGTGAAGCTTATGGCAGGCAGCGGGCAGTACATAGAAGACTGAAGAGGGTGCAAGGCCAGCAACAACAACAAGATTCTTCCCAATTGTGAAGCTGGCCCCAGAAAAGCAAATGGAGGCAGGCCGCCCCCAAGGCTTTGCCCACGTACAGCCTGCGTCACAGTGCTGACACCCACATTACAACGACTTGTGACAGTGCAAGCACTCTGGCTTCGCTTGCAAGTGCAACGTGCCAACAGGAATGTTGATGGTGCGGCATCTTTGGCTATGTTAACCAGATGAAAGTGCTCTTTGTACGTTCTGGTGTAATCCCCATTGCCTGCACGTATCCCTGTGTCCCCACACATCGCATCCATGGTGGAGCAGGCAGCGGTAGAGACATTGCACGTGGCGCCAGTCGCCCGGAGACGCATACATTTGCCTGTGCACGTGTTGTAGGTGGCGGCCGGGATCACGCACACTTGCCATGACATGTACCAGAGCTCCAAGACCAAGCTGAGTCCTGAGAGCGTGATGTTCAACAGGTTTCCTTGCCGGCTGGTTAGGGCTCACCTTCATCTCTGCATATGGTTTTCCTGTCGCCTCTTGGGCCTGTACCCTCCCAATCCAAGTTCAAGACGCACGATGAACCCACCTCTCTGTGGCCATTGATGTGCTCCTGAATATATGAGACAGGCAATGCAGCGGATGTGTATGCGTGTTTGCTTGTCATTAACAACGATCACCGGTGCGTGTTTGTGTGCATACCTAAACTTCCCAAAATATTGCCTGTTCCCATACATCAACACCGTCCGTAGGATTGCACATCAGGACGTGCATGAGATGTTTGTGAACGAGCATGGGATTCAGCATGCAAGCGCATGCTACGCACTCTTGCACTGAAAATTTGTTTATGATCAGCAAAAGCATCTGGTGGCTCTCTCATGGAGTGCCTCTATTGGCTTGTTTGCTTTCTGCTTTGCTTCTCCTGCCATGGATGGGAAGTGCTTTTGTATCTTGATCCAGACCGTCATGACACGCTCAAGGTGACCTCCTTAACGGCTGTTTTAGTTAAAGCAAAAACAGAACAAGTAAAGAAAAATCCTGTTTGAGACACACCTGACAGAAGTATAGGTTCCCAAAATGTTAATGCGGGTGCACTCACTGCAGGGGTGCAGGGGTGTTTCTCACTGCAAAGCAACAACCTTCACAGCCCTTTTCATCGCTGCAACCAGAAATCCACGGATTCAGAGGGAGGGATGGAAGGTTCAGGCTGATTCGGGTAGTCAGGGTCCCTGAAACGGGGGAAGGGGAGTGTACGGGTCCTTTTCACCCCCACAACGAAATGCATTTCTGGGTCGTCTACACAGCATCCTGACACACCCCCTTTCCCGCCTACAACAGGTTGCGGGCCTGGTGGTTGATCCCGGAGGCTCGCGGCATATCCATCTGAAGTTTGTCACTGGTGACGCGATGACACATGAATCTTCACCCGCAATCGGCGTTTAATGCCCAAAAATTTGGCCAACTCCCCCTGGACCCAAATTTGATAGTGAGAAAAAGGACATTTAGTGAAGGAAAAATGGATTCGGGCCCGATTTTGGTGCACAAGTTGTCGGGTTCCGGACTCCCCCGCCCCCGCTCCCCCTACCCAACCCAAAGTGTGCCTCGTCACTCGGGCCCCGCCTCCCACAGTCCGATGGGGAGCATGGCCCCCTCCGCAAATTACTACATCCTGCGCCCGGAGACGGTGGAGAGTTACTTTTACATGTGGCGGATGACCAAAGAGCAGAAGTACCGCGATTGGGGCTGGGAGTTCGTGTTGGCGGCGGAGCAGTGGTGCAAAGTCCCGAGGTGTGTCCCGCTTTGGGAGGCCGGGCCCCCGAAGATCTGCCGCGCCGCCCGCAGGCGCCGCCCCGGACGGACTGCCTCTGAGGGGACTGCCTGGGGGATGGTCGACCCGGTGCAAAGGGGAGGTCTGAGCGCCAACGCGAGCTCGGGCCCCGTCAACGAAGGAAATTTCAGTGCACTGAAACAACGGGCTGGCGAGTGACGGAACGGAGGGGGAAGGGCCTCGTGAGAGTGAGCAACGCGGTCCTATTGTTGGGGGCTAGGGGAACGGGACGATTGGCTGCCGGGCCTGTCTGGGTTTGCGCGAACACGCGTCCTCCTCATGAGCCCCAAATGCCCTCGCACTGGTCCACCCACCACAGCCGTCCGCGGCAGCGGTCGGCCTACCTTGACCCCAGGGCTTTAGAATAATTAAAAACCAAGGGGGGGGACCCCTCCCCAAAACCCCCTCCCCCCCTCCCCAGACCAAAGTGACAATAGTGGGAAAAAACGAAATTTACAATAGGGAAAATCTGGTTTGGCCATTTTTGGTACACCAAGTTTTGGGTCCAAAACCCCCTCCCCCCCTCCCCCCCCCTGCTCAAAAGAAGCCCTGCCTGACCCTACAATCGTTCGCTGGGCCTAACACCGCCGTTGGGTGGTCGACAACCGCCATTTGGTCAACCGTTGTTCGCCCGCCGACGACCGCAGTGTTGACCTCCAACGGCTGCGCACCGGCTGGCTCCACAAGGGCCTGCATTGGTCGGCGGTTTCCGAGCAAAGCAGCGGGGCGTGTCGGGCATGTGGGTGTGTCTGGGGCGGCCCGTTGTTGTGTCGCAGTGGCGGGTACAGCGGCCTCAAGAACGTGAACCGCATGCCGCCCGAGAAGGACGATCTGATGCAGAGCTTTTGGCTGGCGGAGACCCTCAAGTACCTGTTCCTTCTGTTCTCGGATGATGACAAACTGGATTTGGACAAGTGGGTCATCAACACCGAGGCGCATCCCATGAAAGTCAGGTGCGTCCCGGCGCCCAGGCTTGTGCTTGAAGAGGATGAACCCCCCCCCCCGGAGCCCCTGCCAGGAACATGATCCTGCAGATGCACACCCCAGCGCGCACAAGTCAGGGCTGGAGTCCGCAAACCCTCGCATGGACTCGGAGTGTGCATCTGGATTCAGATGGTCAACGGCACGGGCAACAGCCCCGTCTCCGGGACGGCCGACCCCCGGAGTAGTCAAACAGGACAAGTCATCCGGGGGCTTCATTGACACAACCAAAACACGTTCGGACCCACAGAGGGTCAGAATGAGCAGTGGCGAGGCGCCAATAGGCGCCGCCAAAGGCAAACAACCCAATACCGAGGCCTCGTGCCAACCCCCCCCCCCCTCGGCACTGAGGGTCCGTTTCGAACAGCCGCCGTGCCCAACCGCTCTCCAACCGTTTTGGGACCGCCCCAGTTTCTCCGCAACCGCTTTGGTACTCGCGAGCCACCGCTTTTGCCACCGCGCCTGAGGCCCCATTTCAACTGCCTCACCTCAAGGGGCAGGGGCAGCCATGCGCTGGAAGGCCCCTTCGGGGGTAGCGGTTTGGTCCGTCCCCCGCTTTCGTCCGCCCCCAAACCCCCGCCATTTTACGACTGCCAGACCCTGCCCCCCTAACCACTTTGTCCAACCACGACCCACCGCTTTGGCGGGCGCGTTGGAGATCCCCCATGCAGCCTCCTGCCTCTTCAAGTGCATCCCTTGGGGAGGGGGTGTCGGAGGGTTGGGTCTGAGGCCAAAACCAAGTTTGTGGACTTGAAAACAGTCTCAGGCATTCAGGCCCTTTTGTCAGTTTCAGTTGAGCAGGTGAGGGAAATTGACCGGATGTTGAGTGGGTTGGCTGGGGCCCCACTCTCAGTAGGAAGCAGCTGCATCCAGTGCACACCTCAACAGGACCCGGCTCCTTGGGGTCACGTCTGAGCTGGCAGACGCAGGCTGCAGGGCTGGTCTGGGTCCTATCTCCAGTTCACAGTCACTCACTTCGGAGGTGGAAAAAAGTTTTGCTGGCCGGGATTCGGTGTTGGCTGTGGGAAATCGGGCGGTGGGAAATTTGGCGGCTGGTCCCAGAAGCCGCATTGGGGCAGCCGGAAGACATTTTGCTGTGGTCAATGGGGCGGTCCATTTGAGCAATCAAATTTCCCAAATGAAAAGGACCCTGCACCAACCCCCCCTGCATATCTGCGATGGGGCCTAGGCGCCGCCATGGATGTGTGTGGGAGGGCCCATGTAGAAGTTGGCTTGGGCAGTGACGAAGTGGATAAATGCAGGGCAATGGAGACCCAGATGGGGCACCGCTAGGTGCGCCATTCACCGCCAAAAAGAAAAGTTGGGGCTGATGTCATGGGAATTGGTTTGCACAATGGTCCGCAATTTGGTGGGTGAAGCGATCGTTCAAAAACGCAGAGCGTCAGCTTGAACACGGGAGAGGCAAAATATGATTTCATTTTGGGTCCCGGTAGTGGCAACAGCAACGGGGGCGGGGAGTTTGGTTGTCTGAGCAACGGGGATTGGCCCAACACAATGGAATATTTGGGTGCCTGCGCGCTTGCACTTGCCCTCATGCTGCCATACATCTCTCCACAGAGAAGCCAAGTTCAGTCTCGATAAAGAAGATCCTCCAAAGCCCTCCGAGGTGACCGGGTATGTGCGCTTGGGAGACAAGAGCGGGTGGTTGACGGGCCCCCGGCGGTGCCTAGTACACTGAGGCTGTGCACAGCGTTCCACTTGACACCTCAGCGGACAAGATTTCCCGTGCCTGAATATGCCACAGTCGTTCCATTGGGCTATTCCAGTGTCCTTTCATTGCTGTGTGTTGCAGCCGTGGCTGCGCTCCTTCTGCATTAATAGATTTTCGAAACAGTTTGGCAGCTGTTGGTCGCTGGGTGAATGCCTTGCCAACAAATTTTGCTTCCAAAATCCAGATCAGCAGAGAAGGGGCGGGGTGGGGGTGGGGGCAATGCACCAACCTGCTCCTGGCTGGACCCCCTCCTTTCTGTGGAAGGCTGGCTGTGCATTCAGTTCACTCTCACTCCGCATGTGCTCTTGTGCCCTGTTCTGTGGCTGGAGCCAAGCCAGGGTCCATGGGGCTGTGGTTTGGGCTCCGGTCAGGGCTGAGGCTCAGGCTGAGGCGGTTCTGCGACTGGTGGTGGGTGGGGTTGGGAAGAGGTCGAGGTAGATCACCCGGGCGATCAGGCAACAGTGAACCACTATTGGCCCATTCCGGCTCACGGAGTCACCGAGGACAGGACGGCTTAGTGTAATGTTTCGATGCCACATCTGGAATTCGAACTCGGTCGCGTGACGTGACGCGCAAAAAAAGTTGCAGTTTTCGCCGGGAGCGAATCTGGGTGGATTCGACTTGCTTAGAAATGGAGGAAAAAGTATGGTTGAAATTGTCGGTCAAGCTCCCCGCGATATCCCCAAATGGTGCCAAAATGGCACCCTGAGCCTGAAGGGGCCAACGTGGTGCTGAAACTTTATTTGAGGTTCTGGGTGGGCCTTCGTTATGGGCTTGGGATTGCATCAGGGGTCGTGCTGGGGCTTGCGAATGGGCTTTTGTTCGGTTGCACAGGTACCAACAGGCCAATCGGAGGATGGGCGGAGGTGCAATCCCCGCTGCCTCAACACAAGTCACGATTCCGGGGTACACTTACCATCGCAATCTGGATGCTCCTGGTGCTGATGCCAAGGTTTGTGTCATTGAGAGTACGTTCGTGCGCCGGGGGTGCCGAGCAATGTTTCCCCCTATTTCCCCCCAGCTGTCCCCCCCTTTTCCCATTCTTTGTCGCCGCGTTGGGGACCCCCAGAAGGCAGGAGTGATGTGGCCATTCCGCCCACACGTGGGCCCCCGAGACGGCAGGGGGTAGGTAGCCTGGGCTGGAGGAGGAAGTGATGTTTGGGGGTTAAAGCATTGGGATAGATGGCCGGAATATTGATTTGGATGCTAGGCGCGCTCCGGGTGCGCGCCGGGCAAACGTACCCTCATTGTTAGACACGGTCACACCTGGGCACGAGGCAGGGGTGTGGGGGGCGCACGCATTTGCCCTTGCTGATAAAGGGGAGAACGGGGGGGGGGGGTGTCGGACCTAATTGGATTGAAAGAAGGAAATGAAATGAACTGACAAACACGAAAAGGGCGGCAAATCAAGCGCAAACGAGGCAAGGTACTCCGCAGTCTGAATTCAGTGCATCTTCAGTCTCCAAATCAGATCGGGTTAATCCCAAAGGAACCAACCCACAGCAGTCAGAAATGGTGCAAACATCCATCCAACAAGGTCGGGGGGGGGGGGGATGAGGCCGATGGAAAAAGGGGATGCTAACAAGGGGGAGAACGGGGCGGGGGCTGCCATAAAAATGATGCATTACAGAAACTGCAACCCAAAGAAGCTGATGGGCCTGGCTGGAGCAGCCAACTGCAACCGATTGCACAAAAGCACTGCAGAAATGCCTAAAAAAAAACCAGCACAAAAGTGCATTTGCCATCCACCTCCCCTGACCTCCTCCTGCTACACGCGCCCTGTTGCGTGCGCTGCTGCATGTCTTGCTGTACCACCCCAGGATGCTGTCATGGTATGAATTTGCGGTTGCAACTGGTTTTGTAGTGGTATGGAGCTATGCACATCACTTCAGACGAGCAGTACCCAGCAGTCGCGGTGGTGGGTGGCGGCAGCGAGACCAGCAGCCAGGCGAGTGAGCAAATGTCCCCAAGAGGACGACGGTAGGGCGTCGGCCATTCCATGGTGCATACCCAACATTTCAACACATTTCAACATTTCAACACATTTCAACATTTCAAAACATTTCAAAACATTTCAAAACATTTCAAAACATTGCAAAACATTTCAAAACATTTCAAAACATTTCAAAACACTTGGAAACCCCTTTGGAAACATTTCAAAATGTCATGGCGAAACCTCCTCGTAGTCCGCTGTAAGCTCACGTCTGGTTGCAATCGTGCACCGTCCCTTGGTCCTTTGAGTGCGCAACATTTTGGGCGACTTATCCGATTTTTTTTTTGGGTGGGAGTCATGTGAGCGGGGGCCACCCGCAACTTCTGTGGGAGCGCTGGCGCCAATTTTTTTCGGGGGTCTGAGGCAACGTGCTGCGCACCACATTTGGGGGTGTAAAGTTTAGAGGTAGGCTCGCCCGATGCACGGCGGTGTGCCGGGGGGCTGAGGGGCGCTGATCATGCTCCCACCATCCGTGCCCAAGCAGACTGCTGGCCAGCGGCGTGTATGAGGCAGAACATGGGAGAACACGGTGGCAGCAGCCTATAAGGGCACGGTCACCGCATCCAGCGCGAGCCCTACCCAACCCCCACTGCCTCACACTCGCAGTCGATTCGATCAAAGGACCCCTTGGTCTTGGCCAAAGCGTGCAGTGAAATGCCCAGTTGCAAAGGTATGCGTGCAGTGTGTGGGACTGCTGTCAGAGAAGTGTGTTGCGTGGCCTTCCTTTTGAAGCATTTGGATACTCCTGCACGTCGTCTCCGTGGGTGGGTCCGGTGGATCGGCCAGGTTTCCATTTTGCCGTGCCCCCCCCCCCCCGCCCCTCTCCCGGGGGGTCGGAGTGAGGGAGGGGGGGGGGCTTTTCTGAGTATCCTTTTTTTTTCCGAAACGCACCTGTGGTCCACTATGGCCATTGGCGAGCCTGCGCTCTGTTTTATGTACTGCTGACGCCTGCCGCGACCTGCATGGAACAGCTTTCTCATCGGCCGGGCAACCCCTTGTGCCCTCCCCTATTCAATTCGCCCCCCTCCCTTCAAGCAAGGCCTCTAATGTGCCGGGCATCATAGAGAAACTGAAATGTTTCAAAGGGGCTGGAAGTTTGAGGATGCTTGTGGGGACACGAACGGGGGCCTCAGACGCCCCCCCCCCCCCCTACCCCGTAGGATAGGACAGTGAAGCAATGGCCTCCCCCCGAACACACCCTCCCACGGCTGGAGCAAATGCTGAGTGAGAGATACCGCGCGCAGGGCGGTCCGAAAATTGCTTTGCGGGGGGGGATGGCATGGGCGCCCGGCGAAGGAGGGGGGGGGGGGTTCCAGAAATGGGCTTCTGTGCCAGGCCCTTTGTTTTGTGTAAGGACGGATGTTGCCGCCAAAGGCGCCGGAACACAAATTTTGGCCCGGAAAAATTTTTTTCACGAAACAATTTTCCCCCACATATGTGTAGTCAAAATGATCAGCGCGACGTGGGGATCATTTTGAGCCATGTATGTTGGGGTCGGACCCCCCCCCCCCCACCCGGGCACGGCAGGTAGGGCAGCGCCAGCCCAAACCCCCCTCCCGGCACGGCGCCCAAGGAGGGGGGGGGGGTTGGGCAAATGGGTCTCCGTGCCATCCCCTCTTCCCGCCCAGTTTGCTGTCTGGTCCACGTTTGGGCAAACTGCAGTTTGCACCAGCGCCTGCACCAGCACCAGTCCTGGAGGCCTGCTACTCTGAACCAGAACTTGTCGACCAGGCGTCCTGTCCCGGGCTTTGGCTTGAAGACAGGGGGGGGGAAGGGTTGGAAGGGCAGCGGGGAAGGGCTCATCAGGTAGAGAGGGTCCCCATGGTACGCCTGGTGTGCAGTGCGCCCAGTCTGACCTGCCGGAGGCTCCGTCCGCACCGTTTGTCCTTCAGCCTGAATCAGGGAACGTGTATAAGGAATTAAGTTAACTGGGGGGGGGGTCTGGGTGGGTGCCCCAGCCTGGGTGGGTGGGTGAAAAGTCTGGGACCCTCCCCCCTCTTAGAATTGTACTCTGGGTGGGTGGGTGTGTAGTCTAGGACCCCCCGTTTAATGTTAGTGTGCAGGCTGATGGCGCTTTTTGTTCGATTTCAAATGTGCCCAATGAGCTGAACGGGAGGCTATTTCAAGAGATCTGACAGGTAGTACGATGGTAATGCAGTTGTATACCATAGTAGGTGCTTGAGGTTCAATTCCTGGTAAGGGTAACATTTTGTAGCTCCGCTTTTTTTGCAAGGTTGGGAGCAGCAGTGACATGCATTTTGTCATGCCATTGGTCGCTTTGTGGGTACCTGCAGACCTGTATCTGCAGACCTCATTCTTTGATTTTGTTGCTATGCAGCAGCCTGGGAAGTACCGCTGTGGTTGTGGAGTGCTCATATCCAATGTGGGAAAGGCTGAACGTGAGCACTGCAAAAGTGACCGACACCAAAAATGGTTGAAAAGCCAGCAGATTACAAAGACCCTGTCAGCATTTTTTGTGAAGGAGCAGAACCCTGTGGGCAGCAGCAGCAGCAGCAGCAGCAGCAGTAGCATTACAAACACCAGCAACAACTGCAACACCAACAGCAGCAGCAGCAGCAATGCCAACAGCAGCAGTTGCAGCCGTGGTAGCATCACCTCAGGTGGGACTGGGGAGCCGTTCAGCCCCGGGAGAGCGCCTGAACCCCCCCTCAAATGTTTATAAGAGGGGGGGGGGGTCTGGGTGGGTTGCTTGGTCTTGGGTGGGTGGGTGCCTCAAAACCCCAAAACCCCCCAGCCCCTTATAAACGTTCCCTGGCCTGAATTCCTGCCCCTGATCTAAGCCCCTGCCCCTGCCCCCCCCCCCTCTTGTCCAAATATGTGTATCCAAAAATGGACACCCCATCTGACCGCTTTTTTTGGGAGGGGCATTGATTTGTGGTACCAAAGTAAAGGAAACAGCAAGTAATGCTCAGCATGTCGGATTTCTGTGCCGCAATTTTATTCAAAGGTGCCGTTTGCATGCCTGATACGTGATCGGGCACGTTTTTTCATTGTTTGTGGTGAGCCACGCACCCACCCACACGAGAAACATTTTCCGACCCCCCCAGTTGTGTGTATTCATGATTGCTCGGATGCGTTTGCATTCTGGATCCCATCCGCAATTCTACAACCACCGGAGGTTGTGCAAGTCAAGGTCCTGCTTTGTGGTCTAGCTGGCATGGAATCGTCGAATTGGTGCCGAAGAATTTTTTTTGAGTTAGGCCCTGTGCGCAAGTGCCATGCCCAAGTTCAAGTTCATGATGCTCAAAATTGAATGGGGAATTCAACAACGCTTACGACAAAAGTTGGCATTTTTTGTTGACCCCCCTCCGGACCCCCTCCCCCCTCCCTTTCAGGCGCGGGTGTCGGTCCAGCACTGAAGTGAAACAGCCCCCATGCTCCACAGCCTCCCCTCTCTCCACCCTGACATCCCTGGGCCTTCTCACTCTCCGTTGGTGTGAGCCGTGCCCCACCCACGGCCCGTGTCTCTCAGGGTTCAATACCAATGGGTATCTCAAGGACGATGTGTCCCATTTGGTCCCCGAGCGGGCGGCCAACATGTACATCAAGGACGCCGCGCTCTGAGGCCTCTCTGAAGCCTGAGACACCGACCCGGCGGCCACACAGTGAACCGTGGGATTGCAGGAATTGCGCCTTGGTACCGCGGAGCCGGCCCCGCGTGGTCGCGTTCTGCCTTCAGTTCCCGCAGGCCCCTGACGCCCGACGCCGACTGCCTGCAACCCGCGTCTCGTGGCTCGTGGTCTATGGTCCACCCCACATGAGTGCCCGACTCGCAAGTGTGCCTGGGCAAGGCCGAACTCCCTGCAAGAATACCGATTAAAAATGAGAACTGACTCCACGCAAGACCATACTGCAGGACCTTCGGCTGCATAATGGCATACGCCCCCCCCCCCCCCACCAGCGTCAGACCTCCCGTGGTTATGGTGTCACAGGATGCCTCAGTCGCGTCCGGGCAATCATGCAATGACCGGGGCAAGCGGACCGAGCGTGGGCAGAATTCAAGGGGACTGCTGCGGTTGTAACCGCCACCGCTGGACGTGCGGCTCCAGACACCCGCTGCAACAGCAGCAGAGGGAGCAGTGCGCATCGGGGGTGTTGTGGTCTCCGTGACACCGGTGCTTGCGGCAGGTCCATTCTGCTGCTGCTGGCAGGAACGACGGGGGTCTGGGCTGAGGGCCGCAGGCAGCGACTCGGGGGGGGGGGGGGGGATGGTGCGGAGCTGAAAGCGCTGGTGCAGCTCGCTTCGGGTGTCTTTCCGGTAGCCAAGGCATCACCGACCGCTCCCTGATCATGGTCTTGGGGCATCCGGAGCATCCACCGTCAGCGCTCAGTCAAATGCTGTTGCGCAACTGTGCTATGCCAAGGCAAACTGGGATGCGGGGAAATGCAGCAAGTCAAGCGTGTTCGTCAGTTTCACAGGGCAAGACCATGAGATTCCCCCGCCTGAATGCCCAACCAGCCCCTTACCCTCTCTGAGCGGTGTGGATTCGCCTCCCAATCCGCACAGCCGCACCCTCCGAGCCCAGGACGGGCTGCAGGGACGGTGCACCATTTGACACACGTCGTCATGGGGGTTCGGATCTCGGCCGAAGGTTGTGTTGGCAGCGCCGGCGGCAGCGGAGATCTTCGGTACCGGATTGGGAGGGTGTGGCAGCTGCGGGCAGCTGTGCAGGACTACACCTCAGCTGGCCGCCGTGAAGTGCCATCGGTTGTCTCTGCTCGTCCAGCTCCCAGCGCAACAACTTACCTCGAACCCTTTTGACCCCACCCCAACGAATTGATCTCCATGTCTCACACCCTCAATCCGGTTGCGCGTCCGCTCACTAGTTTTCTGGCTCATACTCCATCCAACAATGCCATCCCCAATGCAACCCTGCAACTGATCTACAGCACCACCTTCACCGCATGGAATTGAGCTTCAAGGCCAGGCTGCCATTCAGCGGGCTCCCGAGGCCGAGGGCATCTGCCAACGGCTGGGGGTTTCAGCAACTGTCGTGGTCATCTTTCGTCTCGCATCTTGTGCATGCTGGCTCCCTCTTCTGCAGCTGGTAAAGGACTTGAAAATTGGGCATGGTCGAGAACCATTTGCTGCAGTCAGCAGCACTGCAACCTGGCTATGCAAGTCCGGCCCTTGATGGGCCCTGGCCCTTGGGGGGTGATGGACGTAGGCAAGATCGGCTGAGAGCATCCTTCCAAAACCTGCTGCCTGCTTGCCCCCTCCTTTTCAGGCCATCTAGTTGTCAGTGGATGCAGTCCAGTGACCTTTTTTTTTTTGAGAGAGGGGGGCGGTGAGTGGCTGCGACGCTGTGGCACTGGGGAAGATTTGGCTCACGGGATTGAGGACAAGGCACCGCTTCCCCCTGATGCAGGGCGTCTTTAGAATACCAAGGGAGGGGGACCCTTCCCCCCCCTCCCCCCCCCCCCCAAACCAAAGTGACCACAGTGGGAAAAACCAATGTTTACAATACGGAAAATGTGGTTGGGCCCTTTTTGGTACACAAACTTTTGGGTCCCAAACCCTCTCCCCCCCTACCCCCCTCCGCCCCACTCAAACGACGCCCTGCCTTGATACCCCCAAAAGTGGCAACTGCTGCCGCTGTTGGTTCTTCTGACCTGTCTGTTGACCCTCATGCCAGCACCTCACCTTACTACTCTTTGGCCCTCCATGACAAGTGGAACCCTGGACACCACTTCCTTGAAGGACCCCCTGTTGTATATCCATCGATATCAGGCGATGTACACTGCACGGCTGTAGCAGAGCTTTCTGGGGGAACACCACGGCAATCCCCCCCCCCAAAAAAAGGTTGGATTGGGGATGGCACATGACCCATGAGTTGTGCATGATTGATAGGTTGGTGATACAGGGAGTGGACCAAGTCAGGCAGAAGATAGCAGCAGACCCAGGTTGGGCAGTACCAAGTCAACGAGGGCAGCATCAGCTCAAGCCGAGACAACACCAGAAACAGGCAGCTCAAGGCAGGAAACGGGAAACGGCCCATGATCAGCCCGCAAACACTTCATGCGAGTGGACAGGTAACACAACATGTCATTGTGGGGTTCATGCTTTCTTTGCTTCGCATGTGCAAGGCTGGCATGCTTGTGGTGGTGTTTGAAGGCTGACAGTTTCTGCGGGTGTTTTCCGAATTTCCGCGGATGTCCTCGGATCTCCCCGGATGTTTCCCGGACGTCCCATGATGTCTGCGGATGTTTCTCCGATGTCCGCAGATGTCCGCAGATGTTTCCCGGACGTCCGATGATGTCTGCGGACGTTTCCCGGATGTCCGCCGATGTCCGCACATGTTTCCGGGATATCCGCGGATGTCCGCGGACGTTTCCCGGATGTCCGTGGATGTCAGCGGCTGTTTCTTGGATGTCCGCGGAGGTTTCTCGGATGCCCGCGGGTGTTTCCCGGATGTCTGCGGATGTCTGCGGATGTCGGAGGAATTCCACAGACGTTTCCTGGACGTCCGCGAATGTCCACGAATGCTTCCCAGACGTCCGGGGATGTCCGCGGTCGTCCGCGTGTGTGTCCCGGATGTCTGTTGATGTTTCCCGGAAGTCCGCGGATGTCCGCGGACGTTTCCCGGACGTCCGCGGATCTTTTCCGGACGTCCGCGGTCATCCGAGGATGTTTTCCAGAGGTCGGCGGATGTCCGCGGATGTTTCCCAGATTTCCGCGGACGTTTCCTGGATGTCGGCGAATGTCCGGTATGTTTTCGGACGTCCGCGGACGTTTCGCGGATGTCCGCGGATGTTTGCTGGATGTCCGCGGATGTCCGCGGACGTTTCCCGGATGTTCGTAGATGATTCCCGGAAGTCCGCAGATGTGCGCGTCTTGGGTAGGAACAAATCATGGCAAAATATGAGTGTCAATATTTAGATTCAATTTTGAGATTTTGCCCACACACACGCGCTCACCTCGCCTCGCCAAGACAATACAAGCCAAGGCTAGGCGTGGCTGGCATGGAATGGCATCGTTTGGTATGCTGTGCTTGCGCGTTATCATATGATAGGTTAACTTGAAAGCTGCTTCCCCAAGGGACGCACCTTGCGCGCGCCGTGCATTTTTTTCTATTTAGATCATTTAGCTGACACCATTGTTTTGCTTTGTTGTTGCCCTGTGAGGTGCTGTGTTCTTGAGCTAGTACACCATTTCACCCTACATGCCCTGAGGACTGCATCGTACATGCCATTCCTGGGTGTGTAACTCATCAACACAATGTCATTGTCTTGGGTTTGCTCCGGTACCCCTTTCTTGTACAACCGCAGCAGTGTAAATGAGCGGGTGCCTGCTACTATTCTGCACCCCTTGCAGGGCCCCTGGTGATCGCTTACATAGGGGAAGTTCTTGCACTGCGTGCGCACTGCGTGCATATTGCGCACGCAGAGGATGGGATACTCACCCAAGAATACCTCTCACCTGTCTAGTAGCACAGCGAAGCAGCAAAGCCCACACGACAACAACGAAACTGCCTTCAACTTGGTAATCAACTGTCGTTATGAACAAGCAAATCAGCCTTGTAAAGTACAACTATGCAAGGGCATGCAAGATGCACACATGTTCAAGTGGCAAGTGCCACACTCGGATATATCACCATGACGGTGGCCACACAGTTGGCAACAAACACCGTCATCATTTTCCTCCTCTACAATGGTTGCCTCCTCTTGTGCCCATACAGATTCCGGCACATGAGGCCAAGGTCCATAGGGTTGATACCTAGTCTGTCTGCGAATGCAAAACTGAGTAAGGTGGAGCAAAATACGCACATGGCCATGCAGCTCAGTTGCAGAGCCTGTCCAAACATTGCGGACAATCCTCCATTGCCACAACCGTGCAAAGAGGTGCTCCACCCTTGCACGATAGAAGCCATGGACATCATTATACTCTTGTTGGTCGTCCCTCAAAGTTTTCCGACCAATAAGGTACAGCGGTGTGCAAGCGGCCCGTATAGGCGCCGTCATGCGCACCAATTTCAAAATCGAAAAACTGTCCATGTGTTCTGTCCATGTTCGCGAAGGACCACGTTGATCCCAAATCATAACATCGGCGGAGGTTCCGGGCATACGGTCACATATCCATACTATATTCCCGAGATTGTCCACAACCACGGTTACCTTATAAACGTGGCCTGCGTACTTGGGATTAAAAAGGACATCCAACAAATCTCCACCCACCGAACATATGGGCATGCTGTCGGTAAAATGTGTTACGAAGTAGGGGAAGTGGGGATTATGGTTGTACGGTGAAAGTCTCTCCTCCCACCATATCTCATCCACCACGGAATTCAACAAGGTTCGGACACGAGAAATATTTCGCATATACACGTCATCCGAACAATCGGAACGAGATTGATAAGCACAGTTGTCCCAACTGGGGCTTTGTCGAAGAAAGTACAAGTATTGGAACAAATCTTCGCGGGACAACAAACCTTCCGCGCCATACTTCATCTTGAACTCCTCCGCCGTAACACAGTCAACGCCAATGAGATTGACTTGTTTGCGGAGTTGCGTATAGGTTTCGCGAGGCTCGTTAGAAGCTTGGCGGAGCACCTATCGATCCACCACCTGGATTGTGAGTCCCTAACCCCAACTCAAGGGGCCACACCGAAGCGTGGATTGCAAGTCCCTAACCCCAACTCAAGGGGCCACGCAACAAAGCGTGGATTGGATAATTGGCCCTGTTTCCTCAATAGCACCGGAAGGTTGAAGGCCCACAATAACGCTCCCTCAAAGATGCCCGGCGCACACCCCGTGCGCTAACGCCCATGCGGGGGAGGAAATAGGGGAAAATGGTTGAAAATGGGCAAAAATGGTTGACAATTCAAATATGCCACATCCTAAATGCTTAGGAAGCCAAAAAAACCCTGGTACGGAACCAAAAACTTGTGAAAAGGGACCGAACCTACGGTTTGAGTATTTGCCGACATCCAAAACTTCGCATTGCGTGCGCACTGCGTGCACGGCGTTCCCATATAAAATATGAGGTGAATGGGAAGGCAGTGATTCATGATGCTGCGGCACTCCAATGCCTCGAATGTTGTGCGCGCGCATGTGTGGACAAATTCTCAAAATTGAATGAAAAAGATGACACTCATATTTTGCCACTATTTTGTCCTACCCAAGCACAATTTGAGAGATAATTTGAGAAAAATTTCGCGCACCAGTTTTGGGGGAAGCAGCTTTCAAGTTAACCTATCATATGATAACGCGCAAGCACACCATACCGAACCATGCCATGCCATGCCAGCCACGCCTAGCCTTGGCTTGTCTTGTCTTGGTGAGGCGAGACGCGAGCGAGCGCGCGCTGTACCATCGAAGGAAGCGGCCAAAATTGCCGTGGACAAATTTGTGGTGATATGTGTTGTGGAATCTTTGTGCTGTCCATCCCGGACCCATCAGGAAATATCAGCGACCATCCAGGACCCATCAGGAAATAACAGCAGCCATCCTGAGCCCATCAGGAAACGCTGTCCGGTACCTTTCTGTCAGGGTCCGTTTTGGGGGGTGAAAGCTGTGTAATTGTCCAAAACGTTTCGCACCGTCTGCGCACTGTGCACCCGCCCCACCAAATGCATAAGAACCTTGGAGAATGTGTTCCCAGAAACCCATGCCTTTGCATCCCCTGGCAAGGTTTTTGGTGAAAAACAGTGTTCACCGCATCGTTCACCACATTGTTGCAAATCTTCGCCGCAACAGGGGCTTGGTTGCATCAGGATGATCTGTTGATGTTTATCTCCATGTGCATCCCCCCCCCCCCCCCCCTCCCCACTCGAAAAAAAATGGCTGATGGTCAAGGACTCCTAAACATCACTTTCGTGGAGTTTGTGAATGGGCAACATCTGGAACTGTTCAGCGAGACTCGGGGAAAAGAAGAAATCACAAAGGGGTTGTGGAGGTACTATCAAGGATCTAGACTGGTGGGATCGAGCATGGACCATGGCTGCAGGCTCTGAGGCAAGTATCAGGGTGGCAACACGACTCCTCCAAGCTATTGCAAGCAATCACGACCCTGGGGGTGTGAGGATACCGTTGCGCGCAGGTGGTCCCTCTTCGTGCATGCCTGTCTCTTGCAGATTTCTGCTTGCCAGCATGTAGAATGGCTGATTGAACTTTTACTGGCTGCAATCCAGACCATGACGCGGTATGCCTGTCCCTTTCTCGTAGCTGCACCCATTTCCTGGTGTGTCGCATTTCAGTGCAGCAATCGACAGGTTGTGTTTTCATATGGTCTGAGATTGGGGTTTGAAGGGCAAGACCTGTGACTCCTGTGCCGCTTCCAATGCCAGACAACACCATTGTTCCAAGGTTGGGCATGTGATGAGTTTCTTGCAACCCTGCAGCTGATAGGGAAATGGATCTCTGCCCAATAGTCGCAAGCCACTGGCGTAATGTTGTGTACTGTTGCCAATCCAGGTTCTTAATATTCTTAATAGACAACAACCTTGATGGCAGCTCTTGAAAGACAACAGCCTCGATGGTAGTTCTTGGGAGAATAGATGCTTGGCTCGCTGATCCCAGCCCTTTTACCTCTCTCAATGCATTGAATGCAAAGATGTTTTCTTGAAGCCCCGTGGTTTTGGGGTGAAGGTGGTATTGTGGCCCTCCTCGTCCCTGACTAGCTCCCGGACTGTATTCTTTGCAGGCAAGCCACAACAGCTGTCGTATGTCCCTTGTTTCCTCCTGGGCTGTACTGGTGTATCTGGGCAGCCCTGGGCATCCACGGGAGTGGGGGGGATGAGGACGTGTCACGGAAGTGTTAGGGAAGTGTGGGGGAGTGTCAGGGAAGTGTCACGGGCACATGGGCCATGGGCAAGGGAATGTGGGGCAGTATCAGAGGGAAGTGTGGGGAAGTGTGAGGGCAGTGTGTACAAAGTTACAAATAACAATGACTACCAAGGCACATGCACTTAGAATCCAAGGTGCACAGAAACATGCGTATCCCAAGATGAGGTACGTGCTGTTCAGTTCTGCCAACCTCCCAGAGGGTTTACAGCAGATGAGGCACCAGAAAGAAGCTTTGAAGTTTGCTGGGGTCCATTGTTGCTAATTTTGGAGCCTCACCTGTGGGCCCCCTGGAGCGCAAGACTCAAATGGGAGTGCCCCACAATTTCTTCTATCTACCCCCCACCCCCAGCCCCGGGCCCGCAGGGAGCCACCGTTTGGGAGTGCAGGCCTGGGGACCAACGGAGACGGCCAGGAGAGCCCTGCCGGGGGACACAGCGACGGGCAGCTCAGTAGGGACAGTCGTGTAGCCGGGATTGTGAACAGCCGACAGCGGTTGGCGAGAAAACGACGGCGTTTGGCGCTGGTCGAGATAAGCCGCTGGTCGGCCGGCGGTTTGTTGACACCAACACCGACGTCGGCTGGGCCTCGGTTTGGGTTGAGTCGCTGTTAGTCAGCGGAAACCGGGGCACTCACCACAACTGGCAGCTGGCACTCTGAGCTCCAGAAGGTCCAGTGAGCTGCTTTCTGCGAGCATTTGGTGTGGCCTGCAAGTCTGTGTGGGTTTATGCAGGCAAGAAAGTGAGAGCTGTGGTCGGAGGAGGAGTGCGGGGCAGAGATGCATTAGAAGGGAACGGACCTCAGAGGCGGCCCCAGAAGCGGTTAGACAGGCGGTTGGAGGAGGTTTCCAAAGCGGTTAGGGGCGATTACTGTCGGTTACAAATGCCATTGAAGCGGGCACTTGCCGTCAGGGAGACAGTGGCTGGGCATTGGCTGGGCGCCCTGGAGGAGAGGGGCGGGGCGTATCTCCCTCCCTCCCTATGCATTCCCAGCTGCCGGGCCCTACAAAGGCTTGTTTCCTTTGTGCCAAGTGTGCACTTGGGCTCAGGTTTGTGTCTTGGTCCCCACATTATACTCATGAGGACGTATCTGCCTCTGCCTCCCTCTTGCGTAACGGCCTTCGCCGGATATGAAGTGCACCTGCATGACAGGTTGTTCCCTCCGTGTGTACCAATTGCGGTCACTACCTGGGGGACCACTCTTTTCAACAGGGTCAGCCTGGTCATTCTTCTCGTGTCATTTGATGTGTGGCACGTGGGCCAGGCACAAGAAGCCGCAACCGCTCTGTCGATCTAGAAGGCAGGAAGGGGCAAGGATTGCAATGGCTGACGACTGTAGGAGCGGGGGGGGGGGGGCTGGACCCCTTCCCCCTCCCCCCCCCTCCCGGACCAAGATTTTATAGTGGGACAAATGAAATGTACAACATGAAAAATTGATTTGGGCCATTTCTGGTACACAGACGGCAGTACAGCTGCTGCAATGGCTGATGAGAGCACTAGACAAAACACATTGTCAAACGGCTACAATCTGATGACGGTAAGCAAGCACAGTGGGTCCTTTGCATCAAGCGACATGAAACTCAATGTGCCTTCTATCTTGCATTTACAATTAGGCTGCGGTTTCCGTCGTTTTACCATATCTTTGTACACTTGCCACAATGGCCCCCTCCCGCCCATGTCCTCCCCTCACTCAGCCTTTATGGCACCCCTCCCCCCACCCCCTCCCCCCCCACTCTTCTAATACATGCTCGGGAAGGGTTCGGATTTGCAAGCAGCAAATTGTCCCCAGCCTCTAGATGGAAGCCAGTCCGTCGTTTGCAGACATTTGTCGTCACTGTACATGACAGAGAAAATGAGGGTTTGCCATGCAATTCCCTGAAACCCGCACAGACTACGGCACACATTCCTGCAATTCAGCAATGACCCCTTGGACTGCAGACTGCCGCCACCGCCCCCCGCCCCCCCCCCCCTCACAGGGCAGGGCAGACCGTGGTCACCGAAAATGGTGCAGAGCGCAGCAGGAGGCAAAGGAAAGGACAAAAGGAAAAGAATCATTGTGGTTGTTAGAAGCCCGTGTCAGGAACATGATCCTGCAGATGCACATCCCAGTGCGCACAAGTCAGGGCTGGAGTCGGCACACCTGGCATGGACTTGGAGTGTGCATCTGGATTCAGATGGTCAACGGCACGGGCAACAGCCCGTCTCTGGGACAGCCGACCCTGGAGTAGTCAAACAGGACAAGTCATCTGGGGGCTCCATTGACACAACCAAAACACGTTCGGACCCACAGAGGGTCAGAATGAGCAGTGGAGAGAGGCCAATAGGCGCCGCCAAAGGCAAGCAACCTGATACCGAGGCCTTGTGCCAACCCCCCCCCCCCCCCACCCCTTCTGTGCCCAGCCTTTTTCCACGTCCACACGCACAGAGTGACACCGGGAAGCGCTTCCACAAGGTGACAGTCCCCATCCACCAGGACATCGACCCAGAAACAGGTCCTCACATTCTTGGCCCCTGCCCTCCTGGAACCCCATTGCCTGCACTCTCGGCCACCTGTTCCCAACCATGCCTCTCCATGCGGCTGCAATCCGAAACTCCGGTACAAGCCCGCCATTCCTGCCGGGGCTGCACACATATTTGGGAGCCTGCCTGGACATTCTGTGACATTCCTTGCGGTGCCGGTCACTGCAGTGGCCCCCCTCATGATCAGCGCTGACGTGTCTTGCACACAGTGCGACATGTGTGTTCTGGGGGAATATGTGATTGCGGATGTTTTGCTTTGCACTTCGGTTTCCCTTCCTTTTGAACCCGCATCATCAATATCATCAATGAGCAACACAATGCCCAATTCATAGGGCTGTCCAATCCCCCCCCCCCCCCCCGGGAGCACTGGGGCCAGGACGGGCGCGACGGCGCGACACCCCCCCCCCTCGCTGTGTCGTGGGAGAATGGGGACCCCCCCAACCCCCCAGCAGCTCTACAGTGGTCCGCGCCAGGGGCGCCCCCGATGCCCCTCCCGGGGGTTCGGGCCCGGCAGCATCGGAGTGATCCCGCGTGCGTCGGGAGCGGCGGCCCAGCCGTGTGGGCGCCGAACTCAGGGCGCGGTGGGGCTGCCCCGGGCCAGCCGCGGCTGACCAAGGAGCGATGCAGGCGGTATGCGCCAAGTGCAGCAGGCAGATGTGTCGTGCGGTCGTCCTCTTTCTGGTGGCGGAGTGTGTTCAGACTACTCCAATGATTGCGCCGCTCCCGGGGGACCCAACTAAAAATTTTCAGCCTTGACGGGTCCGTCGCATTTTTTCAAGTCGGGAGAGTCCAACCCAACCCAACCCAACCCCCCAACCCCCCCTCCACGACATGTCGGGGCCCACTGGGCTGTTGGACGGTCGCCCATTTATTTGAGGGTTCTGGTGGGCTCGCATGTTGGGCTGGGCCAATATGTTTCCCCGAGGCAGCACACCAAAGAGGGGTCGCGGTGTCCGCTCCCGGCAGCGTCCCCGCAAGCACCCGCCAACTTTTCAAGGCAGTTTGTTGGATCGAAAGGAGTACCCCTGCACGGCTGCACAGCATGATTTCCTTGCCACCTGCGCGGGTGTTGAGTGGAAGAAATGTGGATTGCCACGAGGGGTGTGTTTCAGGTGCGCACCGCAAAGGGGGGGTGAGCATCCTCCTGGTGAGCATCCCAAAGAGAAGTTGATGCATCGTGCACCGATGGTGTCACCCCCCCCGCCCCAACGAAGGCCAACGAATGCCTGGTCCAACCAACACTTCCGTTCGGACCGTATTTTTTGGGCCGACCTAATTTATGAAGGACCGGGTTTAGGTACTGAGTTAATTGAGCACCGAACGGCGCGTCCGACGAACGCTCCTGTTCAGACCGTATTTCTGGAGGACTTTATTGTCCTCTGGACACGGGGGGGGGGGGGGGGGGCAGCGACCCGACGCAACATGCGAAGGGAAGAACGGGTGACCGTCCAGGGCCCCGTAAAAAAGCAGCAACCCGACGGAATGTCACACAGGGGGTACACATTAACATTGGCATGGACAACACCATCCGCTGAGTTCATATGGACTCTGAGGGTACGCCCCCTGGGCCAAAGTTATGGCTTTGATGTCCTCTGCATGCGTACGCTCCACTGAACAGGGTCCGCCTGCCGGAGGCTCCGTCCACACGTGTCCATTTCCCCTGCGGTCTGACCCCCATTCCGTGCAGCACAGTGCAGCATCAGCACCCAGCACACAGTGGCCCTCAGCAGAGGATGCACGCAGTCCAAAGTGCTGTTCCATGAGCCACCCTCGTGTCCTCAATGCCTCGCCTGCCGACTGCTGCTTTTTCGCCGCAACGGAAGGCCTTGGCAGCCCCCGTCGCCATCCCAAAGCTCACATTCCATTGTTTGGGGGGGCTCATTTCTTTAGGGGAGGTCTCTCCACATCGGAAGAGGTCTCCGTCCCCCAGCTCCAGGGGGCCGCCCAAGAAGAAAGAAAGCATGGCCACCAGCCTCAAGGCCAAAGTAGCGGCAGCGAAGACTGATACAGCGGCTGACAAAAAGGCCCCGGCGGTGGCGGCCGACAAGAAGGGGAAGGCGGCTCCGGCAGACAAGGCCGCCGGCGGGAAGGGCCCGGCGGCGGCAGCAGCGGCCGGGAAAGGACAAGCCGCGGCGGCAGCGGCGGCGGATGTTGGTCCGAAAAAGGGGTTGGACGCGGATGACGTGGTATGTGGCGTCGCAGCACCCGACAGCACACGGCCCGCAGCACACCGCACGGCGGTAACGTGCGGTACCGCTGCGCCACGCAGCACTCCACGGCGCACAGCCCCATGCACTGATGCTGCACCGCACAGCACTCCGCCGCACACGGCGTCATGCGGCAGCGAGCAGCAGCGTGCAGGCGGCCCGTGATCCCCGTCCCTGAGCGGGAAAACACAGAAATCTGGACCCTTGCAGTCCGTCCATGTGGGTGGGTCAGGGGGTCCCATAAGGACGCTCACCCTTTTTTTTTACTATTAAGGGAGCCACTTTCCTTTTTGGCGGTTGGAGGGTAACTGACGGCGGTTAGAGTCTTCATTAGGGAAGCCACTTTGGTTTTTGGTCGAGGCATGTTGAAGATACGAACACTAGTATTGTTAGGTCATGATGGTAGCTCAGTTGGTTGTTGTGCCGGCCTTCAGGCACAGGCGGCGCTGATTCAAATCCCAGTATGCCACTTATTGGCATTCTCGGACGCTCACCTTTTTTTTCGTGTGTCAGGGGACCCCCTGGGGTGGGTGGGTGCATTTCTGTTGCACTCCGCGCAGTGCACGGCGTGCTGTCGTATTGCTTCGTAACATTGTGCTGCCATTGTAGAGCACTGCCGTATTGGGCTGCCTCAATCGTGCCAACCGCCGTGCTGTGCATGGCAAATGGTCAGGAGGTGAGGCCCCACAAGGAGTGAGAGGCAGTGAGTCAAGAGCTTTGTCGACGAAGATGTGGTTTGTATGCGAGGGGGCGTGCAGCGCCAGGCAGCATGGCACGGCACCGCACGGCACTTCGCGGCATCGCGCAGATCTGAATGCCGAGCGGCGCGTGTTCGTCACAGCCTCGCACGGTGCTGCACGGTGCTGCGTCTGCATGGCGCTGCATGACGCCGCATAATGGGCCCCCTGATTCTGTGTGCTGGGCTTGTCGGGCTTGCAAGTGGAGGGGGGGGGGTCAATAGAGCCCCCAAAATCTGGGGGGGGGGGTGGAAAAGGGGCTCAATTGACAGGCACTAGTAATCAGTTCTTATGAACGCTGGCGCCGGAAAAAAATTTTGAGCATTAAAATTGGTCAATTTTTTTTTCACCAAATATATGGCAAATGATGACTTTTCTGAACCTCCTCGACGCGCTGATTCCAAAAATCTCACTTTCATTTTTTGCCCAATTTTGGGTCTGGGTCACCTCCGAGGCCCGACCACCAGCACCACCACCACGGGGTGCAGGACTGCGTGGCACTCCACAGGGGCAACCGGGCTTGCAATTGGAGAGGGGGGGGGGTCGATAGAGCCCCCTGGCTAGACCCCCCCCTCCCCCAAAAAGGGGTCAATTGACAGGACCCCCAAAATCCTACCGAGACTGACGCCTCGGCGGCGCCCCGCTGGCGGGTAACCGACGGCGGTCGGTCCGATGGCGGTTGGAGGGCAATCGTGGGCATTCCACTGTGCCGGTCCCCTTCCGGACGGCCCCGCGGTGCATGCAGCCTCCCTTGCAACGCTCTACGGTCGCCCTCCCCCCCCCCCCCGCCATCAGTGCTGTTCTGCAGGCCACCCTTCACAAAAAGGAACTCAATCGCTTGAAGCAACGGGAGGAGTTTGGCAGGAAAACCGCCGCCGTGCAGGAGATGGAACGGTGTGGTGCCGCTGACCCCCCCTTCCTGACTCCTTGTGGCCTGGGCGTGGCCTGGCCCTGGACCGTGGCAGCCGTGGAACGTGGGTTTGAAGAGAGGAGGACATGCCCCATGCGGCGACTCCGCAGAGCATTTGAGACCGAGGGCGTTTTTATGGAAAGGCGTTCTGGTGTTCACAAAATAAAGTCCAGTCCAACCGCCATCGGTTGGTCGGTTGGCGCACAACCGCCGCCGGTTGGTCGGTTGGCGCACAACCGCCGCCGGTCCGCTCAGAAGGGCCGTCATAACGTCCGATGGACGCCAAGTGAAGAGACCACTCTTTGTGCCTAAGTATGGGCCAGAGGGTCCCGGTTGTGGTTTGCCTTTTTTTTGTTCGTGCAAATAGTAAACCGTGTAACATAAGACTGGAGGTTTTCAGATGGAAAAACAAACCCCAAGACTCCAAGAAAGACCGCCACAGAAAACTATCGCTCAACATGTGGAAGAGAGTGTTGTGACGACAGCTGCACTTTGTGTTGCGCGTGAGACACCCCACATTTGCCGTTTGCCAGTATGTCTTGTGTGTTCTGGGTCACTCACTGCTCTCCCCTTCCCCTGGCACAATGTTTGCGACAAAAAAAACCCAAATAATAAATAATAATAAAGACAACGGCCAGACAAAAGATTGACAAAGGGTGAAAGCAACAAAGCCAAAAGCGCGGGGTGCGGCCTGTTCGAATCCCAGACCCCCCCCCCCGCCCCCCCCCTCCAGACCCCCCAAAGTTTTCGAACCCGTCTTTCTCCAAATTGAGATTTTGGGGGAAAGTGTTGGCGCCGAAAGCGCCGAAAGTTTTTTTGGGCCTCCTGAGGGGGTATGTTTTTTAACCCTACGTGTCTATACTCAACATACTCAGAATCTGGTGGAGAATTCAAAAATGGGTGAAAAACACAAAACAAAACTTGACCCCCGACCTGACCTCCGGGTCGAACCCTGGCTGATGGGAGCCTGAGCTAATGGGCAAATTTTTTCTGAAAAAAAATTTTTTACCCCATTTGTGTATGTTCAAAATGATCAGCACGTCATGGGGATCATTTTGAGGTATGAATGTTGGGGTACCCACCGACACCCCCCTGGGGAGCCCGGTGGCTGACCGGCCGACCCACCTACCCCCCCCCCCCCCCTCCAGACCCCCAAAGGTTTCGCACCCGGTTGGGGTCTAGAATTCGAACAGGCCGCCCCCCTCGGCCAAAAGGACATACAGTTACACATATGAGCGACCGACGGGCTGGGAATTCACAATGGGAATATGGATCAATATTGGCAGCCTGGGAGTTGCGGTGTGTGGGGCATTCCAATGTTTGGGCGTCTGTGCGTCGTACCTGGCGTAGTTGGTATGGGTGGCAGAGCGGTGTCCGCAGTGCATGGGCCATTGCCCGCACGGGATTCTTTTGTGGTGATTTGATGGGCATCCCCTGGGGATACTTTGCCCTTTCCCATCAGCTCAGCACGCCCTGTTGAGACCTCCCCTTGCCCCCTGCCTAAAGTAGCCAACCATTTCGCCTGCCATCTGACTGCTTTTCCTCTTCTGCGAGCCCCTCCCTCCTCCGTATCCGGGTTTTTCAGAGCTCCTCCCCCCCTCCGCCCCCCCCCCCCCCGCCTTTGTTAGAAGCCCCTGTCAGGAAAGTTATCCTGCAGATGCACACAAGTCAGGGCCGGAGTCCGCAAACCCCGCATGGACTTGGAGTGTGCATCTGGATGCACCTGGTCAACGGCACAGGCAACAGCCCCGTCTCTGGGACGGCCGACCCCCGGAGTAGTCAAACAGGACAAGTCATCCGGGGGCTCCGGTGACACAACCAAAACACGTTCGGACCCACAGAGGGTCAGAATGAGCAGTGGAGAGAGGCCAATAGGCGCCGCCAAAGGCAAACAACCCAATACCGAGGCCTCGTGCCAAACCCCCGTCCTTGCGTTGGTGGATGGCCACTATCAACGCCCTGATTGCGAAACGACATCCTGCTGCAGGCTGGAGATGGAGGCAAAGGCCAAAGCTGAACAGGACCGGCTGCATCAAATCATCAAACGACAAGAAGAAGAGATAGCGCAGCTGCAGCAAATGGTGTGCAGGGTCCCGCAAGTGTTGTCGGAGCGGTTGTCGAGGGTTGGTTGCTCTCTGCACGCGTGAACTCCATCCCCCTTTCTGTGAGGGGAGACGTCATGTTGTCCCAGTTTGCCCCCTCCCCCCCCCCCCAACCGGCATACTCATTCAGCCTTTGTGGCGCACCGCCCCCAAACGATGTGCTGCACCCCACAGCCCTCCAGTGCGCCGCGCCTCACGGATCCCTCATGGCGCGCAGCTCTCCGTCGCACCGCGTCTGACAGAGCCCCCGCTGCCCCGCGCCTGACGGGCCCTCTGGCGCGCCATGCACCACCGCACCGGCCGTGCCCACTGAGCCCCCGACGAGCGAGGAAAGGGGGCTGAAAACAATCGCGAAAGCGAGGAGGGACGGGACATTGAATATTTTGGAACGTCTGGTGTACCTGGTGTCCCTGCGCCAGGATGGGATCCCCCCCCAACACTGGAAACGAAGTTTGCATCTGGGACAGCCGACCCCGGAGTAGTCAAACAGGACAAGTCATCCAGGGGCTCCGGTGACACAACCAAAACACGTTCGGACCCACAGAGGGTCAGAACGAGCAGTGGCGAGGCGCCAATAGGCGCCGTCAAAGGCAAACAAGCTAATACCGAGGCCTTGTGCCAAACCCCCCCCCAAACTGGCCCATTGCCTCACTCAACCCGAGCGCACAGTTCTCGTTGTGTCTCACCTCCCTTGACCCCCATCTTCGTGAGTTCCCGGTACTTTCCTGATCCACATGCTGCTGGCTGTTGTGCAGATGCAAGCGTCCCAGACGCGTGAGACAAAGGCTTCGGCACAGATTCAGCAGCTGCAACTTGAGGTACAGTTCTGCTCCTGAAGTACAAGAAGTGTTGCGGTAGACTTCATTTCCAGGTGACAGCAAGGGCCCTATCCCAGTGAAGTCCTGGCAGAGCAACGGGCATAGTTGAGACGCAGCCCTACTGGCCATTGCAGATTGCTGGAACCCGACACAAGTAGTGAATCATGGCGCAGGTGGCCCAACATCGAATTGATAGAATGCCTGTCTGCCTATGGATCATGTGGTTCTGGGAAAGCGTGGGTCCCCCAGGGACCAAGCTGCATCCATGCATGTACCCATGCGCGGGGGACGCTCGGTGTGTGGCCCCTTGAACTGGGGATATGGACTCACAATCCACACGCCTTGACAAGACGCTTCCTTTGTTTTCCGGTGCGCTGTTGTGTTGCATGATCTGTCAGAAGCGTTACTTAATGTTGGTTGCGCTATTTATTGTCAGTACATTAGGTGCTCTTTTGTGCTCTGCTTTGAAGAACCACCATGCCCCTCCTTCCTTGTTCCACCTGCTGCTGGCTAACCACTTGCTATCATCGGGTAAACCCAACCACCGACGGTAATTCACCAAAAGGTGTTGGTTAACCGCCACTCACATGCCCGGATTTCCTTCTTTGGCGTTCTCTCCTATACAACCATGCATGCGATGTTGTTGTGCCCGTTGTAGGAGCTTTTATTCTCACCGGTTGGACTTTGGAACACATGTGTATGCCTTGCGGCATTCCTTTCTCATTCTTCCCATGTCCAACCAATGGGGGCACAAAGAATCTTTCAAGAGGTACATGCAGGAAATTATGATATCATCTACACATGATGCATTGCACCCCTGATTCATGAAAATAGTCAAGTAGCGGTGGCCATAAATTGAAAGGTTGGTTGTGTAGCAATGAACCATTACGAACCGTTACACCAATGGATATTCTAACCGTGAAGAGTTGGAGTATGCCCTCCACCACATCTGTTGTGGGGATTGTAAGACAGGGCCGGGGGGTTCCGCATCACGAAGTGTCGCGAAAGTAGGATGTTGATTATGGAGGGTTGGTGACCAACATGTGCACCAGCACGTCGTTGCTCTTGGCCAATGCCAAATCCTCTCGAAGAGAGGCCGTGAGACCAAGCGGAGCCGTGAACGCGATTTCCCCCCCATTTTGGGAGATATTTTCGTACATAATGGCCGTTTTCGGAGGGCGGGACTCTAATTATTTTTCGCCGTTTTCGGAGGGCGGTATTCTAATTATTTTTGGCCGCTTTCGGAGGGCGGTATTTTTATTATTTTTGGCCACAATGCTGACCGCCTCTGCCACATGAGCCTGAATGACCGTTTCTGAAGACCTGCCCCCAATGCCCCTTTTCGCATCCCTTGCTCTTGCCTTCAAGGCGCGCTTTCGCGCCCCTTGTACCCAACGGCGGGGTGCCGTGCGTGTGCACAGGTCAGCAGAGCGCTGTCGGAGCGTGACACCCACATTGTGGAGGTGCAGGCCAAACAGCACACCATCGCCGAGCTGAAGGCTCAGGTATCACGGGAAGAGGTACAGCAGGCAGATGACTCACGTTTTGGAATGCTTTTGTTTTTAATGTGCATCGGAGCTGTATCCCCGCCCCCCCCCGTCTCCCGTCTCCGGGACAGCCGACCCTGGAGTTGTCAAACAGGACAAGTCATCCAGGGGCTCCGTTGACACAACCAAAACACATTCAGACCCACAGAGGGTCAGAATGAGCAGTGGCGAAAGGCCAATAGGCGCCGCCAAAGGCAAACAATCAGATACCAAGGCCTTGTGCCAACCCCCCCCCCCCCCCGGCGCGCCGCCCAGTGCGTTTTTCACACACCAATTTGCACCATATTTCCTTCCCACTCTTCTTTGAAGTTATGAGCCTTTGAGCGGATGCAATCCAGTGGCTCCTGGGAGGTGGGGGTGATAAACAAGGTCAATCCCCCAAAGGTCCCACGTGCACCTTTGCTTTGGCTCACTTTAATCAGCCCCCACCCCCCCCACACACCCCTTTGGCCCGGCTCTATTGAAGGCTTGGCAAGGACCACAGTCATGAGACCCCCTTGCGAGGGGAGGGATTTCCGGAAAGTAGGGCCGAACGCCCCCCACCCCCAAATACACTTCTCCGCGTCAAAGTCTGCCGCAGGAACCGTGTCACGATGCGGTGCGTCTTGACCGGGGCCATGTGCGAGGGCAGGGAATCAAGATCTGGGTTGGGTTTGCAGAACTTCTCGGCGGCCGCAGCCTCTGTCCGCGGGGTGGCTGAGAATGTGGAGGGCATTTTGAGCCCCCGCAGCCCCTGCGTCGTGGCCACAGGGCTTTGCTGAACCGTTTTCCCCTTAAAAAATAATATGGCGCCCCAATAATGTATCCTCATGGGACATTGGCAAATGCCATGCACCCGAGCCCTGGCCCGCAGGGCGGGGACCCGGCACAGCGCCGCGAGGGCCACGGCGCCCTCGGGGCCGATGCGGTTGCCGGAGAGCCGGAGGGTCACGTCCTGCAGCGTCAGAGACGCGACCAGCGCGGCGGTCGCGCGCACCGCGGCGGCCGTCACGGCGTTGCGCCCGCGCAGCGTGAGGGCGAGGGTCTGCAGCGCCGGGGCGGTCCCGACGTGCACGAGGGCCCCGCGCGTGGACGGTGGCAGTGATGTTCCTTGCAAAGCTTTCCCCAACAACGACGGTTTTAGTCCCCAATTGAGGGGCCAAAAGGGAGAACCACGTGTTTGGGAGTGCGATGGGGTCCTCTGGTGAAGGTACCACATGGCCCTGGTCACTGCATGTTGACACGGTGCTTACGGCAGACTTTCATTTTTGTTTTCTTTGGGGGGGGGGGGGGGCTACTTTCCGGACACCCTTCCCTTTGCAAAGGGTTCTCGTGACCGAGGTGCCTGCCGAGCTGCCGACAGGGCCGGTCCAAGGGGGTGGGGTGGGGTAACACGCCTGCGTGCGGCCTTGTTGCCCCAAATGGCGCTCTCGTCCAGAGTGCTCTACGCCCCATAGCTTCGTCTGCCCTTTGGCGCAACCTGCGCACCGGCGCCAGGCCATATAGCAGTGCAGAAACACAGAGGAAAACAGGAGATACAGGCCCTGCAAACCACTGCAGGCCGTGCCGCAGGCGAAAAACACCAGATGGGCTGGGGGGGGGCGGGGTACCCTTGTACACATTTGACATGCAACAGGGGCCAGCAATCTGCAAGTCAGTTCATACAGTACCATGCGGTACCATCACAAGCACATTTTCGCGTCATGTGAGATATGTCCGGCTGCAGACAGGCGATGTGGACAGACCTTTCGGAAGACTGGCCAAAGCTGTTCATCAAGAGCCTGAGGAACCGGTCACTCGGACGCACATGATTGTGGCACGTTTGTGCGTCTGGCCCCCTCTCAATGCCCTCACACCAGTTGGGGGAGGCAGGATGGAATACCCACACTGGACAGGCAGCGGGGTGGGTGGGGGGGGGGGGAGCGGCAGTAATCTTTTTTGTCTCTGGGCAGCTTTCCAGGGTCTGGTCCGCTTACGATGGGGCGACCGTGGGCGGTTGGAAAACCGTTTGAGGGGCGCTTAGGGGTTACAACGGAAGCGGCTGTCGCTTCCAACGGGTTGCGGGTCACAAGCCTGACACCAGGAGGAGGAGAGGTATGGCAGTGGGCAGCGTCAGCATCCTGGTCCATTCTGCTACAGATTGCTACGTACGAAGAGCAAGTGCAACTGAAAACCGAAGAGGCCGAGAAACTTGCGGAGATCGTTGAACGCCAGATGACGAGTGTGGCTGGCAAAGTGTGTGATCCTCCAACGCTTGGTTATCCACAACCCCCATTCCCCTGTGTTCAATTTGCCAACATCTGTGGGGAGAGCCCCGTGCAAACTTGGGAGTGATTGAATGGCCGCACTGGCAGCACACGCAGGGAAGTGGGCGCCATTGGGGGGCAACGGCTGCAATTGGGAGCAGTGGGACAAACATACCGCTCTCACTCGCCAAACTGCAGTTATAACCGTCCCTGCTGCCCACCACCACCCTCACCCACAAACTTGCACCCACTCACCCACCCACCCACACACCCACACACACACACACCCACCCACCCACCCACACACCCACACACACAGACACCCACCCACACACACACACACACACACATGCATCACATGCAAGCGCCTGCGCAAGTCAGGGGACGCGTGCTGTGCCCTCGGACATCACCGGCCAGGATATGTGGACAGGCTACCCCTGTCAGTCACGTGCCGCCAGCATGGATTGCCGGCCTGCGCCACATGCGCCAGAATGCAAAGGGGGGTCCGAAACTGCTGTGCCAGAGGGCATCACAAAGTACACACGCCGGTGCGCAAGCGGCCAGCCGCGCCGGACACGCGACCAGCAAAGCGGCTGCGCACCGCCCGCAGCCCCGCACGCACACACATGGAGCATGCGCGCTCCCCGCACATACCAGCCACACCGCCCGCCCCAAAGCGACGGAGACCCAAGACACCATGCCCCC